>CM034541.1:60022298-60260552 GCA_020002185.1 Paraescarpia echinospica | reverse complement strand
TGGAACGATGAGGAGAACAACCACAACAACGACATCAACGACAACAACGACGACGACAACAATAACAACGACAACAATGACAACAACGACAACAACAACGACAATAAGAACAACGACGACAACAACGGCAACAACAACAACAACGACGACAACAACGACGACGACAACAACGACAATAAGAACAACGACGACAACAACGACAACAACAACGACGACAACAACGACGACAACAACGACGACGACAACAACGACAACAACAACGACAATAAGAACAACGACGACAACAACGACAACAACGACAACAACAACAACGACGACAACAACAACAACGTCATCTGCATTAAGTAAACATTGTCATCGTTATAATTATAATCGCAAGAGTAACTTATAAGTATCCTATATGTAGGAATAAGATTGAGTGACTGAAAATAGTGACGAGATTTGATTTGGAATTCTGACAGGTGACTCGAGACTCGATATTAAATTAACTGGAGAATCGATTCGACTCGATAGCTTGCGACTTGCCAACAAGTCTGCCCATGAATAAGGAACGAGTCGGATATAATCCTGCCAGGGTCGAGGAACAGCTTCCAAATGCGAGTTAATCTGTGTGTTAGAAGCAAAACCGATATTGACGGAACGCTCGCATTTGTGGCTATCTCTGTCGCTGTCGTAGAGGCAGCCTTCGCGCGTAGGTTGCAAACGCAGGGTGAGAACACAACATTCCTTGTCATATTTTTACAGTTTGCCATGTCTTAATCTTTGCTTTAATAGAAAGTTACTGCCAATCCCCCGCTCTAAGCCAACGTTTAAATTGGCAATTATTTTACTACTAGCAGGAGATGTAAGTCTTAATCCTGGACCTGCTATCAGGCGCAATATTCGAGTAGCCACCACTAACGTTCGATCTATTCGAGACAAAACAGCCTCGCTTACCGATTTATTAACTTCCAAGACAATAGACATCCTTGCAGTCACTGAGACCTGGCTCAGACCACATGACACAGCTGCATGCATTGCTGACATTTCTCCTTCCAGTTTCACCTTCCATCATCGCCCACGTTCAGTTGGGCGAGGTGGTGGTATTGGATTTCTCGTCTCAAAACAGTTCAAAGTTAATTTGCATTCAAACCCTGATTACTCCAGTTTTGAGGCCATCTGTACCGAAATTTCCGATTCATCTTTCTCTGCATATTTTGTGTACATTTATCGCCCTCCAGGACACCCTGCCCATTTCTTTGAAGAATTCCAGGATCTACTTGAAAATCTGGCAACTATTTATTCAGAATTTTATATACTCGGTGATTTTAATCTTCATCTGGACACACCTTCATCAACAACAAGTACATTTAATGACATTCTGGCATCCTATGACATGAAACAACATGTTACCTTCTCAACACACATACATGGCCACTGGCTCGATCTCTTAATCACCCGTTCAGATTGTAACAATATTCAGACACCTACTGCTTCAGATGGTTTATCAGACCACCAAACTGTCATTGCTGATCTCAAAGTTCCTAGAATACCCGTAGAGTCCAAACACAATGTGTTTTACCGACCAATCCATAAGATTGACATTGCCGCATTAATGACAGACATCCTTAAATCCGACCTCATCAGTAACCCCAAAGAACATCTGTCAGATCTGTGTCGACAGTACTGTCAAGTACTCAAAGATTTACTTAATAAACATGCACCCCTGAGATCTAAATATGTGTCCCAAAAGCCACATGCTCCATGGATGACTCCTGAAAGTCTACAATCTAAAAAGCGCCGGCGCTATCTTGAACGTGTATGGCGCAAATTACGCTCGCCTTTGGACAGATCACGATATTCTAAACAGTGTCACTACTGCAACAGACAAATGGCCAAAGCTAAATCAAATTATTACACAAACATGGTCTCGAGTAACTCTGATAACCCTCGTCAGCAATGGAACTGCATAAATCATATTTTACATAGACGGCCGCCTCCATCTCTACCTAGTCATGTGTCAGTCAAATCTCTGTGTGACTCGTTTTCTAGTCATTTCAAAGATAAAATAAGTCTTATACGTTCTGCTTTTCCATGTCACACTTTAAGTACTGTAAATGTGGACTCCCCGCAAGTAAATTCTCCACTTGTATTGTTTGAGCCAGTCACAGTTGGTGAAGTAAGGAAAATAATAATGTCCTCCCCAAATAAGTCATGCGATCTCGATCCATTACCAACCATACTACTAAAAGCATGTCTTGACTCTTTACTTGGTACAATAACGAATATCATAAATTTATCACTAAGTTCAGGTAAATTCCCAGATGATTTTAAACACGCACATGTAAATCCTGTTCTCAAGAAGACTTCTCTGCCAAAAGATGATTTCAAAAATTATAGGCCAATTTCTAATCTTAGCTTTATTTCTAAGATACTTGAGAAAGTCGTAGCAAGCCGTCTAAGGCGTCATATTAGCTCAACTTGTTTATCCAGTGTGCTCCAATCAGCATACAAACAATTTCATTCTACAGAGACTGCTCTCCTAAAAGTACACAATGATGTTATATTAAACATTGATAAAGGCAAAGTAACTGCACTTACCTTGCTTGATCTGTCTGCCGCCTTTGATACCTTTGATCACAACACTCTTGTCAAACGTTTATCATTGTGGTATGGCATATCTGGCACAGCTCTGACCTGGTTTTCTTCATATCTAACCAATATACATCAATGTATAAAGATAGATAATTACTTTTCTACCTCACTCCCCACTTCATGTGGCATTCCCCAGGGTTCCGTTCTTGGGCCTTTGCTTTTCACTCTCTACACTACGCCACTCAGCTCTATAATCCAAAGTCATAACTTGGATCATCACCTTTATGCAGATGACACAGAGACCTACATTTCCTTGGTCACGCCCGATACAAGTCATTCTCTAAACCGACTCAACGATTGTCTCCAAGATGTTTTTTCATGGATGACCGATAGTAAATTAAAGTTAAATGCAGACAAAACTGAATTCCTCATCATTGGTACTCCAATGCAGCGAGGTAAACTAAATGACTTTTTTCCAACATGCATCCTGAGTCAAACTATCACACCAGCAGCATCAGTACGGAATCTAGGAGTGACCTTTGATTGCGACTTCAATTTCAGACAACACATATCCCAAACGTGCCGTTGCTGTTTTTATCATATCCGCGATCTTCGCCGCATTCGCCGACATATGTCGCTTTCTGTCGCTAAGACTATCGCAACAGCTCTTGTTAGCAGCAGATTAGATTATTGCAATTCCCTCCTTCATAATATTGCTATCAAGGATATTGCAAAACTACAACGCGTCCAAAATTGTTTAGCAAGGGTAGTCACACAATCTCCTGGATTCTCCCGCTCACTGCCACTTCTAAAATCACTGCACTGGCTCCCCGTGCGATATCGCATTATGTTTAAGATCTGCACAATCACCTACCAAGCCCTTTCATCCAAACAACCTAGTTATTTACACTCAATGCTCACACCAACCAGACAACTTCGGTCGTCTAGTTCGAAGTTGCTATCTGTTCCTAGAGTTAAGACAAAGGCTGGAACTCGACCTTTTTCAGTAGCCGCGCCAACTATATGGAATTCGCTTCCCGTTAATGTTAAATTAGCAGAACATATTGTTACATTTCGTCGTCACCTCAAAACCTATCTTTTCAATATCGCCTATCCTCCCTAGCTTCCTAGCACATCCATCCATTTGTTGACGAATTTCGCCTAGCACACGAGTACGAGAATGCTTAATCCTTTGGTTTTGGTGCGCCACTGAGCTCGGATTGTCTGAGGATATTGGCGCTTAAGAAGTTATTTATTATTATTATTATTTGGCGCGAGGAAATGCATCACAGTTAACCCCGTTAGTAGCCCTGCGATGTAGCCACACGACTATTTACCAACTTCATCATTCAAGCTACGATCCATGTAATATTTAATGGCCCGCGTTTGTTGAGACAGATCTTACTAGCACCCGTCTCAACTGACAAGCATGGCGACTCGGCGAACTATTGTATTGACATCGGTTCACTTACCACAGGTTCTTACAGTTTCTTACAATTCCTCTTCTAGCTTGACTAGGCATTACTGCCTCTTATGCCAGCTTTCGATTTTGACATGTGTTCGGACTGTGCGCATGCGTCTGAGTCTGGCACAATCCAAGATAGGGGTGGGGCAGTGTATTCAGTTTTCATGGAGTGGTTTTGCCATAACTTATCTATTTTTGCCTCATACGCCTGGACCGGTGAAGCGTCAACCACAGACTGTGGGAGACTGTTCCATACGCCTGTGCATCGGTGTATAAATGAGTTTGTTTATAATATTTAATCGGCATCTTTCTTTAAATATTTTAGCTGGTACCCTCTCGTAAATAAAATTGGATTAGACTGCTGGATCATATTTCCCTGTTAGTATCTTATACATTTCAATCATATCTCCTCAGAGGCGACGGTATGATAGAGTTGGTAATTTCAGTATCTGTAAACGTCCTTTGTATTCAAGGTCTTTGAAACCAGGAATTAATTTGGTTGCTCTACGCGGAACATGTTCAAGAGCTGTAATATGTTTAATTAAGAAAGGACTCCATACCTGATTAGCGTATTCAATATGTGGACGGACGAGAGACTTAAAAATGGTAGAAAAAACTTGTTATCCATGCGATCGAAAGTACGTCGGATTATCCCCATCATCGAATTGGCTTTATTATTTTTTTCTGACATGCATGCCTCAAAGCTAAGCGATGAATCGAAAGTGACTCTAATATCTTTCACTTTGTCCGGACTTGTAAGTGTTGTCAGGTTGCCTTCCAGTGTATAGCCTTCGTTCATTGATCCAATGCTCATATGGCTACATATATCTAGATGGAATTACAAAAGTGTTCTGCGGAGATAAAATCTTGTTGCTGTTTTGTGCAGTCCTCTTCGGTGTATATATATATATAGGATTGAAGAACAAGAAAATATGAGACCTCTTTATAACATCACGTAAATCATTAATGAATTTAACAAAAAGAAGAGAGCCAACCACTGATCCTTGTGGTATTCCACTGATTACATTCTGCCAATTTGAAAATGTGTTATTTACCCTTACTCGTTGTCTTCTGTGGGCCAGCAGAGCTGTAACCCTGTTAAGAATGTTCCTTTCTATGCCATAGCTCTGGAGTTTCTCAATGAGTCGAATATGTGGAACCTTGTCGAAAGTTTTCAAAAAATCACAATATACTATGTCTACGCATCCTCCATTATCCAGTCTTTCAGTCCATGAATCGAGTACTTTCAATAGTTGAAGTACTGTAGAACGGCCCTTGATCAATCCAAATTGCTTATCGCTCAGCAGATCATTTTCTTTCAAGTGTTCAGTGGTGGTGTCTCTGATTATTCCTTCCAATAGTTTCCCTACTACGCTCGTTAATATGACTGATCGGTAGTTTTGTGTTTGTGTTTTACATCCTTTCATATGAATCGCATATATGTTAGCTTGTTTCCAGTCTGTGGGTAGTTTTTCAGTTGTGAGTGATGTGTTCAATGTGATTGATAATGGTGTGCTGATTCGTTTAGGACACGAAGATGGAGGCCATCAGGTCCTAATTATTTAAACGTCATTTTTTTAGTTTCGATGCCACTATCGATGAGTTGGTAGTGCAAGATTCAACTGTGTTATGACATCTTATTGGTTCCTCCGGGATGTTTCCTTCTGGTTCTCTCGTAAATACCGAGAAGTAATCGACCAACACATGTACATCCGATGACATATTGTGTATACCCATTATCATCTTGTGTACCCACTGTGCCCCTACAACAACAAACTTCTGAGATGGTGAATTGTTTTCAAACCAACAGAAACTGCCACTACGTAGTGGCATATTTGGTGTATCATTTTTTTCTTCTTTCATGTTTAACCTGCTGCGCCACTATATTTTAGCAACGAAACTAATGGGTGCCTAAGTTTAATAAATAATAAATAAATAACTCCTTTCACACTTAAATCCTTGGAAACCAAGCTCAGAAGAGCATCAAGAAAAAAGGTTGGTCAATCGCAAAATTGATAAACCTTATTAAAGTTGTCAACAGATGGATGGATATGCCAGGGAGCTAAGGTGGATAAGCAAGGTTATGCACCACGGCATACTGGGAAGGACCAATGTGAATAACGCTTGATCGGTCACCAACAAACTTGCCAACATCGAAACCAAAGTCGATGTGGACAGAGGAAAGCCATAAGGTTAGAATCCTTTTACAATCAGGTAACGGGTCCCATAGAAGTTTTTCACAATATTTTTTTATTAATATATAGCTGTACACGCAATAAAGAAGAGATAGTGGAGGTGAGATAAGGACTCATACTGAGGAAATCTGCAAAAAAAACATCACACGACAAGCAATTACATGGTACCCCCCAGGGATGAGAAAATGAGGAAGGCCGAGAAACACCTGGCAGAGAGACACCGAATATGAAAGAAAGCAGATGGGATATACTGGGAGAGAAATTGAAAAAATGGCATCAAATCGTCAAAAGTGGAGGACCATGGTCGATGACCTATGCTCCTAACGAGCAAACAGGCCTAAGTATAGTAAGTAAGTAATGCACCCAACCCGTCTGAGGTATTTATCAATTTTGTTTTTAAACATTCACATTGCTTGCACGCAATCAGCCAATAATCTGTTCCATTCATCTATGGTCCTCTGTGTGAAGGAATACTTTTTGATACATAATCTGTAGACACTGTTCCTTAATGTTACTTCGTGTCCTTCTATCTTTCTGAAATAAAAAAAATACTTCTATCAACGTTTTCATAACTAATGTGTCTTTTTCTGCCATATATATGTCCTTCTTACGATGTGGCCTCCACGGAGTATTCTAAACTCTTCTCCTACGGACTCCAGGATATATATCGGACATGCTGAAAGTGTACCAACCAAGAAGAATGTTACGATCCATGGATTCAGTGACACTAGAAGTTCCAACGGCTAGACCAGTTACTTACGGCGACAGAAGATTTCAGTGTTCAGCAGCCAAGTTGTGGAATGCGCTACACGCTCACATTCGTGAAGCAAAAACACTGAACACTTTCAAGAAGCTGCTAAAAACACATTTGTTCCTGGCCCATTTTGGTGCTTAACTCTTTCTAGTCAGTTTTTATTACATGTTAAAACAGTATATATATATATATATATATATATATTCATCTTATTATATCCAGTCTTCTATAATATTTCATTTTGTTATCATGTTACCGCTTTTATGCTTGGATTTTACTGTCTAAGATTATTCTATTGATTGTGTACAACGCTTTTTAGCAGGCTTTTATGTAAGAAAAGAGCGCTTTATAAGTTCGGTATAATAATAATACTAATAAATGGGGAAGGTGGTCTACAACATCAGTACAACAGACCTGCCGATGTTTGGCGAGATAGCCATGTGTGTGCAGCTGAGCATGTGCACCTCATCGAGGTCCTGCGTGCTGTTGTCAGACAGCCAGGTGCAGCCTCCGTCAGCCTTGAAGGATGTGGCGTCGAATCCCGACATCTCATTGCGGCCTTCGTCAAGAGTCCGGTTACGCACAAGTGGAGCAGAGTCCTTTGGAGATATCACAACAGTACAGATAAAATATTAATATGCTGATGTTGGGGCATTGTAAGTACATCTCCTCTGAGCGTCCTGGTGACAGCAGAAATTACATGATCAGCTGGAATGAGTTTGAGATCATAATACAATAATAATTATAATAGCTACCCTTGAGTTGGTGCTTCACGAGGTTAAATATTAAAGGATCAAAGTCTGATCATTTTCATTTTACAAATCATGTTATATTTTATCAACTTTTTGACATATTGACCGCCTCCAAAAATACACAGGTATTTTAGAGGCTCAAATCAGTGAACTTTCCTTCATATTCTAAGAGACATTCCCAGTAACTTTAGCAGTGCAATTTTTTTAGTATCTGAATGATTATCTGATCTTCTATTTCCGTAGTGGACATCGTCAGAACTACAGTGTGTCCATTATCGCCAGACTACCACTATGGACTGGTAGTGCACAATGCAAAACAGTCATTCAGGACTTTCAAAAGTGTCTCAGTAGATAGAATTTTCGGCTTGATCTGCCAATGACAGACAGTGTGTCATGCATTAGAAACAATGTTTAACACTGCTGTCTAGCAAGTCATACCTCAAGGTAGATAGTACCAGCTGCCCCGTTGCCAAGGCCGAAGCCACCATATGACTGGAGCTAACCAAACCACCAATCTCTGTTTGACCAGTACACCGCAATACGACCTCCGCTGCCACCTTCGCTCATGTTCTGGTAGCCAGCGCCACCTATGGTCTCAACTGGATGCCATGAGTGTCTGAAGTGAGGAGACCGGCATGGTCGACATCCATGTTGTACGTGGTTATCTTGAGACAGCGGGGGCTGATCACGCTCCGTCCCTGGATGGTGATGACTCCAGTGATCACGGTGTGGCCTCCACAGAATATTCTAAGTAAAGAAGGTGGTCTACAACATCAGTACAACAGCCTGACGATGTCTGGCGGGATAACGAGGTGTGTGCAGCTGAGTATGTGCACCTCATCGCGGTCCTGCGTTGTGTTGTCTGACAGAAAGGTGCGGCCTCCGTCAGTCTTGAAGGACGAGGCGTCGAATCCCGACACCTCATTGGGGTCCTCGTCAAGTTCATGACTCACGTACGTTGTCAATGATCAGAGTTCGGTTATGCACAAGTGGAGCAGAATCCTGTGGAAACGTCACAAAAGTACACATCAAATATTAATGTGCTAACTGTGTGGCATTGTAAGTGAATCTCCTCCGAGGTGCAGAGGTTCATGCGCCTCTTTCTATGACCATCTGCTTCCTTCTCTCATCTACCAATTTACAAAGTATTTCAAAAAACAAAGGCAATTATTTAGAGTTATTTACTTTTTTAGTGGACATACTCCAGGTGGTGCTACTGTGGAGATAGGTTCCATTCTTTGGAAAATTATTATCAGCTGCTTGCAATGCTCCAACTGATGACTGCAGAAATTACGTGATCAGCTGGAACGAGTTTAAGATCAAAATATTGTAATTGTGATAATAGCCATCCTTGATTTGTTGCTCCAGCTAGTTAAATATTAAAGGACCAAAGTCTGATTATTTCTTGTTATATCATGTTAATCATGCCGTTCTTCCGTACTGACTTTCGATGTCATCATGGAAAAAGCACTCGTATCCCCTTATGAGATTCTTGAACGATGCATTCTCAACGATTGATTGACAGTGTTCGAGAGTGCTGTCAAAGTCTGACGTCGTTTCCTGCACCAGAGATACCTCCTCCTCTGTCATCATCTCCTTGAACTTGACGAACAGTGCGCGTTCCATGACAGCAGCCAGAAGTTGATGGATCCTGACACATCGGTTGTAGAATTTCCCTTTCATGAAGCCAGCAAGCAATCCTTCAGCCAAGACACCAACTTCTGTGAGGAGGCATATTCAACCTCCGAATCAGCCAGGAAGATTTCAAGGCTCCTAAGTAGGCCGGTTCAAGGTGGAAATTTCCGAGCGATATGAAGAGTTTGCCAAACTTTGAAGTTTGCAGAGCTTGAATGGAGTACTTCTTGAGAGCAACAGCGAGATCACAGGTGACGATGGCGTATCTCTGGTTCGTCTCCTTTGCAACTCTGAGCGTACCATGCTATCCTGCAGGACATCGTTTCTCGTGGGGGGCTGCATGTGGGATAGGGTCCATGTAGGTGATCACAGTTTGGGGCAAGTCGTCCTTCACGAATCTGGAGAAGAATCCAGTAAAGAGCGGCAACTTCTGGGAGCTAGACTGAAGGAGCCATATGAAGTCGAGGCCCTGTTGTCGGAGCGTTCCTATTTCCATCATTTCACTGAATGGGGTCAGCTTGAATTGGACCCGTTTCAGACATGTGGAATAAGGAGCAATGACCTTCACGTTCCCATCAAAGAGTCTCCTCATCCGGCTGGTCCGTGTCTCTATTAGGTTAACAGGCTCTGTCTCTGAGGATGTTTGTGGTGGCCGTTTGTTCTGATAACATATTCCCACTGTGGAATGCAGAGTATTTTTGCCATCGGCCGGGTGTCTCCGTGTTGACATCGTAGTTGTCCCAAGCGGAACTGGGACAACTGTTCCTAGTCCATTGCGGAGGTTAAGGCCAGAAGATGTTTCTCTTTCATCGTCAGGTCACGTGTACGCAATTTCAGTCTTAAGCAGCTTCATTTCATCGTAGCTGATGCTATGGCCAAGACGATTCAGGATATTCAGCAATGATTTCGAACCTGTCAATGTTCTCAACCCTAGACCATAACCCTAGACCAAGTGCCTGATGCTTCCAAGGACGAACCGCTGCTCTGCTACAGTTAAACACAACATCCGATGCACTCGCCAATGATTTTCGCTCGACCACATCGCTATAATCTGGTTCATGTTGAAAGCCTCCGTTGAGCGTGCGGAAGTACAGGAGCACCAATTGGGGAATGTGGGGAGATATCTACTTCAGAGTGTGAACTGAACTGGGTGACGGGGTCTTTGATGGGGGCATTGCAAGAATTTATGTGCGCAAAGCCATGGCTGCACACCTGATTGCTTCAGTCTTGGCATCAGAATCGTTTAACATAGCAGTCGCCTCGTTAAGGGCAAGTAACGAATGGTAAACAAATGTTCCCGATTTGTTCGCTTGTTTGTCGACGAAGATATCTTCAAAATGTTCATTCACTTTCAAAATGAGACTTTGCACAGAGTACTTATTGATAATTATAATCGCGAGTTCCCCCGACAGCAAGGAACTGTTCTTTGTACAATCTCAACACTAGGCCCTACTGTCGCCAGCATGGCAGTTTTCCTTTTGATGACTTCGTTCTCAAGGAACATCGACATTTTTCGGAAGGCTTCATCGTGTTTCTTTCGACTTGTCCTTTGCTCTTCCTCCTTCGTTTCTTGCCTTACGTAATCGCGGCGACATGTCTTATGGCACCTCGCCTCCATCGCAGTGAGGTCTTCGCCTATAGTCCGAGGATCCTAACGTGCACATTTTGTCTTTGCCACACGAATGGAGAGGAGGTGCGCATGCGTGAAAGTGTAAACAAGTTCAAAACGTCGGCTCGCAAAATTTTATTCGAAAGTCAAAATTAAGCACTCGATCGAAGAATATAGAATACCACATCTGTTACCACAGACTTGTTAAGTCTACACAGACATAAATTGTTAACGCAGCATATATATTAGTGACTCAAATCAACAACTTTAAATTAGGAATTACCCCGCGAACTTCCCGCCAAAATCCGCCATATTGGATTGAAGTCAACAGTGAACTGAAGAAGCAACGAACCAGTTCGCAAAACAGATAAGTGCCACAACGCCTAGTAAACCACCCCGAGGCACCCATAATCACGAAGGTATTTATATTTAACAGTTATCCTACGAAATATATATATATATAACTATACCACTCTAAATCCACCAAATGCTACGTGCATTATAGTCTCGTCCCCTAGCAACGACCACAACACAACGTCAACAACGCTTTCAGGCTTACAACTACAGCTCATGTAAACACAAAACTAAAAACAACCGCACACAAAATTTTCAACTGAAGGAATTCGTTTTGACATAGGCTGCCAATATCAATAGAAGGGAAACACTGTACACAATAATACACTTTCTACTAACAGGCCTTTCGTCAAGACGCTCTATCCCAGTATCGCCCTGGGGCCCAACCTGGGTGAAGACCTTCATTTTCAATTACACCGCACAAACGTCTTGAAACTCATCCACCCCATACTAATACCATTAAAACAACTATTACTAAAAGTTAAAACAACAGCCTACATAATCTGGATTCCCAGTATATGTCCTCACAATGATGTAAATACAAACAAAGGACAAGATGCAACAAAGTACAGAGTTGAGAACTTTACCTTCGTATAGTAGATGGATATCCTGTGTCTCCTGGCATATCATTGTGACGGGGCCAATTTGTACAACAAACAAGTCGGCTCCAATCTTTTTGATCAAGTTCTTTATTTATGGTCTTACTTCCGGATACAAAAAAACACCTAAACAAAGTAAACAGTTTGTCAATACAGTACTAACAATACAAATATACGTAAGTAGATATATTAATGATTATGATGCGTGGACACATGTCACACAGCACGCATGCGCAATATAATTAATCCAGTATAAAGTAAAGATATATAATTATCGTACAAGTTATACTAGGAATACAATTGTATGTAGATCAACAACACAAGTATATGCATCTAACATATGCATATTTACATAATCTACCATGACTGTAATGGCCATGCTCACCCCAACACTGCTCTGGAGGCTCATTAATGAATCTCACATCATTTATTCCAGGCCTGGCTCCCTCCTCCAATGGCATGGTGCAACATGTCATTTATAGCAGAACATAGATAATTATTTAAACAAGTATTTCAATTCCATATTCATATACTACTTCGTGTTACCATATTCTGTTCCAATTTACTACACAGTATACCTATTCTATGACTTGTTAAATGACTGAACCAAACATTTGGCCAGTGTTTACCATCTAGATACACTATCCAGGGTGGCTCCCAACTTGTTTTCAAGTGTCAATCTCTAGGGAATATGCTCCACATCCTACCCAGCCAACCCCATAGGGTGATTAATCATGAGGACATTAGTGGCCACTGGGCAGTTTCTGATACTGACTGCATAGCTTCATAGAACACATTCTGTTGCTAAATGCTTAATATGGCCGTATATTAACCTAATAGCATGTAGATTAAGCATCATAATACAAAACACAGTACCTGATTAAACATGATTAAAACTGTATACTCTGCAAGTTATATCACCAGCAGGATGCAAGTATTCTAAAACTCATTAAGACCACTAGTGTTTACAACCAGCCAGTGAGGGTCAACCACAACATCCTGGGGTGTCCACTCAAAGCAATTTTCCATATAGTGAAAACCCTTATAACTAAATAACTGCTTTAAAACATCCATGCAAGTTTAGGTCTAATGATGGACAATCTTTCAATTCATGATGTGGTACAATTAGAAAATGGAAATAATACCTTAAAAGTATTATTGAACAAGTTGACATTCACCAAAAATAAATATCTCCTCCTTGTTGTGCGAAACCTGAGCCAGCCTAGCCCACAGCTGCTGTACCAATGCTTGGTGAAAATACACGTGACCAGTATCTCTGGAGTTTACCTCATACCGTTCAAGCTGGTTACTCATAGTAATTAATTACCTAACTATAATTATAATCAACACCTTAACAATTAAATCATGAAAATGTAGTTTCACAAAATAAAGAATGTAACAATATCCGTCATCTACTTAGCATATGGTGCTGCCATATTGTGGCTGGTAGCGACATTAGAATGAAAATTAAGATGTATTCCATCTCTTAATTAGCATGTTACAGCATAACTATGAACATGTGTAGGTGTCCAAACTGCTACCTTACATAAGAATACTATTGCTTCTTCTCCTTTGTCTTGATGTCGAGAGCAACCCTGGGCCACGCACACCAAAGTTTCTTTGTGGAGAATGCGCAAAAGCAGTGAGAGGAAAAGACTACGGAATCGCATGTGATAACTGCAGTATTTGGTATCACACCAGATGTATCCACATGTGTGACCAAGTATATTTTGCACAAGGCGATATATCCTGGACTTGCTTCGCCTGTGGTGTACCAAATTTCTCCAGTGAACTCTTCGCCACTATTCCTGCCGAATCATATACTAGTATGGGATCCAGAAACCACCCTTCCCTGGATGATATATCACGAGCCTCATCACTGTCAACAACCGGATCCAATAGCCATGCATGCCAACAAGGTAGCCCAGCCAGTCACAGCTTGACCCATGGTGGGTCTCCACCTACGACCTCCACACCAAAGCACTCTGCCAATCCACCAGACTTCAACTCCATCTCAAACACCACGGGCAGCCTGTCCCCAGATCCAAACCAACCACTACCAACAAAACAAAGGCAAACCTTTCGAACTTTAGTCATACATTTTCAATCACACAATCCTTCTAGACTTTGCCATGGCCTTCGACAAAGTCCCACACCAGCGCCTCCTCAAAAAGCTTGACCACTATGGCATCCGAGGCCATACCCTAAAATGGATCGAGGCATTCCTCTCTCGCAGGACACAGGAAGTAGTTGTTGAGGGAATAAAATCATCAACAGGGAACGTTATCTCTGGAGTACCCCAGGGATCTGTCCTGGGACGAACACTCTTCTTGATATACATAAATGACATCGGTGATAATATCCAAAACAAAATCAGACTCTATGCAGATGATACCATCCTGTACACTCCCATAAAAACACCAGTGATAGCAAGAGACTCTAACAAGACCTGAACTCTCTGGGGCTATGGGAAGAGAAATGGCAAATGCAATTTAACCTAGACAAATGCCAGGTGATGACAGTCACACAAAAAAGCTACTGCCTACAGTCATGGTCAGACACTCAAACAAGAAACCAACGTAAAGTACCTTGGTGTCGAGATTAATGAACACCTTCACTGGGGGAAACTCATAAAGGCCACCACAGCTAAGGCAAATAAGACAAGTGCCCTCATCTATAGAAATCTCAAAGGATGCCCAGCCACCATTCAGTCACATTACTTCAAAAGTCTAGCCCGACCAGTACTGGAATATGCTTCAGTAGTCTGGGACCCCCACCAGAAGAAGCTCAAGTCTGACATTGAGATGGTCTAGAGGAGAGCCGCCAGGCGGATCTTCCATGACTTTAAACAATCGACAAGAGCCTCTGATCTCGTTGCCAGACTTGAGCTTCCAAAGCTTGAAACCAAAAGAAAAGTCGACAAGGTGTCTATGATGTACAAAGTCATAAATGGCCTTGTTGACATCACACTTCTCACTGAAATACATCAGCCACGCTTCTATACAACCAGAGGACATAATTACAAACTCGGGATCCCATACTCCAAGACTGACACATACCTCCACTCATTTTTCCCTCAGCTGCACGTCTGTGGAATTCCATCCCACCAGCCGCACCAGATACCACCTCACTGGTAGCTTTCAAGAAGCAGCTGGGACTAGGCTGGGCAGCAAACTAATCCCATAGTCTACGCCACATAATATTTAAGGACAGTGAAGTGTTTTTAACCACATGTATATACTCCATTTGGTTTTTAATTATATTTCGAAAAGCCGGCATCACGTCACGCGTCGCACAAAAAAAATAACAAACCTGTGAGACATTACCCGGAAGTCGGGGCTACCACATTATCAAGAAGAAGAGAATGGTCGACTTGCTTCCGTATGTAGTAAGACATTGGTGCAGGCGTTCATCCTTCTTGGACTTTTTCCTCTTCTTCTTCCCACAAAAAAACACTCCTGTCCAAGAGTGTCTCTTCTGTTCGACATTGGGGGAATTCTCGAATTTACCTAGTTTTTACCTAGTTGAGCTACCCTGGAATACTATATTGTAATACAACAATAATAGGCTATTATTATGTATGCCAGAATACTATATATTAGTACATTAATTTGTTACTGGTACATCACCCTAACAAATAAAAAATAGAATGGTATGTAGTCATATATCATAATCAGCTTACAAAATAAGTACACCTACAAAAGATATTTGCGCAGCGACTCAAAATACATTTTGTCGCATATCGATTGGCGCCATCTATCGGACTACGAAATCCGCCAGGTGTTTGCACGAATAAATACAGTTTCGTCAATCTTTTGGGGTTGTTGTCAGAGGGATTCCACCACTTATAATTGCTGGCATTGGTCATTCCGTGCTCGGGGAACACCAGAGAAACTTTTGAAACTGTTTTAGCCTTGGCGCCGTTCACATAAATAAAGGTACTTTTTGGCATACTTCGGGGGCTGCTGCCCTTAAAGTTGGCACACTTCGGGGGCTGCTGCCCCTATTGAATTTGTTGTGTCGTATTCGGAGAACACCAGGGAAACTTTTGAAACTGTTTTAGTCTTGGCGCTGTTCACATAAATAAAGGTATACCTGAAGTGGGCAAAAAAGTACGTACTTTTTTGCTCACTTCAGGGGGTGATTTAGGAGGCATTCCACCGCCCAAGACCCAGCAGCAACTCATTTTTGTGATGTCGGGGGATAGTTCCTCCAATACATGGGTTCAAACACTTTGGCCCTTTTTACATAAATAAAAGTTCTGTGCTCCCGGTCTATATATATAAAATATAATAAAAAATAATCGTGGTACATAAGATGCTAATTATGTAAGAATAACATTAAACATTATATATATATATATATCTGCCAATATGTTTGATTAATAATGGGAAGTTTCTTTTACTCATTAAATATATATATATATATTTAGCGAATAACGTTTGGTCTAGTTTGAGTAAAATGTATAATAATAATAATGTTTATTTCAGACAAATGTCCACATGTATATATAAAATACAAGTAAATTATAAAAAAAACAAAGATATAAACACACATGGAAAAAAATGGATGGTTAATAAATAGCATATATAAATATATATACACACAAAATGTGCGTCCAACTTCAAGCATACAATTGGGTAGTCCAGTATTTAAACATAGGACTTCACAAAATATATCACTAAAAATAATTCACAAAAAGTTGATTTTTAGACTATTGAAAACGACACAAATAAGCTAAATATGGATGAACGCATACGTTCATTAACATATTTAACACGGTTATATATAGTAGCAAACGTAAACATAAAAAAATTATAATACAGAAAACATGCTATAATTAGAAGTACAGTATTTGTCGTGAAAGCAAGAACAACCACTTTCCTATGTATCGTTTTATCATAAATACATACATTATTATTATATATATATAATTATAAAAACTCACATATAGTTTGGTTGGTGTCTTTTGCGGTAAAAAAACACCATCGTCTTCGTTTATTATTTTTTAGCAAGAATCCAAGTATTAACCTGATATGAGAATCTTAGGTATTAAGATATTGTAGAAAGATTTGCCAACACTTGATAAATTTTGTATAGTCCCTTAGCGGAGCAAACATTCCCTGGACAAATACGATTATTAGTTCATTACCGATTGCATCGCTTTGTCACACCCGTTCAGCGTAAATACAGAGATCAGCGGATCGGTGGGAAACCGTGTTGATTTTGTGAAGTGTTATGGAAGATTTAGCTATTTAGCGTCTGCAAACGATATCCATGACCGACCAGGTAATAAAGAAGGAAACTTTATATCTATTTAAATAAATAATTGCACGCTGTCGTTGTAGTTTTTCTTTCTGTGGCGTCAACAACACGCAACCAATACCCAGGCGCAGTGCCTGTGCAAAATGATCAATGCTAGGTCCAGCCTCCAGGTAACTTCTCCTTCATTACCCGCAGTACGCCGATTGAAGGGTTTAAAATACATTCGCGGCATCGACGTTCATTTGTGACATGTGGCAGTCCCGGTGAACCGTTTGGTGAATTAGAATTATCATGCTGTGTCTGCATTAACCATGAAACATAAAGACAAGCCATGATGATCGTGATCGACAACTGCAACACCCCCACACAGACTGCGCTGTCGCTGAGTTAGCCATTGATCCTAGGACCTAGTGTCACCTAGGACTAGCCTAGGATTACTGACACACTGGGCACTGCCAGTGGTGATTGGAGTGTGAATATGAGTCTGGTGTGTGGCGACATGATACAAGTGTATATAATCATAGACTGTAACACGCTGCCTGGAACCATCATTGCCAGTACTGTCCCTGTGTTGGTGAGCATCAATGTGGTACCTGGCGTGTTTATTTCCCAATCCGGCAAGTGTTCAACAGAAATAACATCTCCAAATGACTGTGATCTTCAGCAATCATCATCGTGGCCGAGTCAGGACATATTCCTCTGCTGACTCCTAGAGACCTTACTCTTAGTGACCAAGAATAGCAAACAATGTAAATAGTTGTAAATCGCATGTACGTAGGACACAGAAACGGTCATGTGGTCACCTCAGCACAATATCCTAACAGGACTTTGCTGAGTATAAATATCCAGATCCAGGTAAAGTATAAAAAACTGCCTAGAAATATTCATGAATGGTTATCATAAAAATGGCACACATGATGAGTATACTCTGAAAGTAGACAGCGTTCAGACTTTAGAGCTAAGTAAACTTTCCACATGGTCTCGGTGAGTGTCGATCTGTCGACTTCTTCATGTGATGCTACTTCCTGTCTCAGTAGGTGCAGTGAGTGTTGACCTATTGATCTCGGTCTTACGATGTCGTTTCCTGTCTCAATCATTGCAGTACGTGTTGGCCTATTGATCTCTGTCTTGTGAGGTCGTTTCCTGTCTCAGTCAGTGCAGTAAGTGTTGATCTATTGACCTCTGTCTTGTAATGGCACTTCCTGTCTCAGTCGGTGTGAATGAGTGTTGACCTATTGACCTCTGTTTTGTGATATCACTTCTTGTTTCAGTCGGTGCAGGTGAAGTTGGAGCTTGGACACCGGGCAGGGGTTCGCACCAAACCGACGCCCGAGGGTTACACCCATGACTGGACGGTGTTTGTGCGGGCGCCTGAGGGGAGCAACATACAACACTTCGTTCAGAAAGTCATCTTCCATCTACATGAGAGTTTCCCAAAACCGAAACGAGGTAAGTTATCACACTAAGTATTATTACATCTATTGCAATATTTTTCAGCATGATGCGTATCGTTATGTCTTCGACGTATTACACACTGAAGGCAGTGCAGACCTGGCTACCCCAAACACATCTTGTCAGTAATCCTCCGTTGCATTCATTGTAACTTTGTGGGATACAGTCTAATAGTCTGTCATAGCAATAAATCAACGACAACAGCGTGTCGTGCATTGTCAGGAATACAGTGCTACTGTTCGTTTTTGGATGGGTTGAATTTTGACAGGAAGACATTTGGGGAGCAACAAAAAACTTATTAATTATTTACTGTGTGCAGCGGTGAAGGAGCCCCCCTACCAGCTGACAGAGTCGGGCTATGGCAGCTTTATCCTGCCGATTGACATCTACTTCCGAAACAAGGAGGAGCCGCGACAGATCCGCTTCGACTATGACCTCTTCCTACACCTTGATGGCAATCCCCCCGTCAACCACGTCCGCTGTGAGCTCCTCACATTCCAGAACCCCACTGATGACTTCAGACAGAAACTGCTCAAGTCAGGAGGGGTGAGTTGCAGTGGCTTAGTCAGATACCTGTCTGCCCGTCTTCAAGACTGGCAGATGACAAGATGGGTAATTACAACTGACAAGACTGGTGGAATTTAGAGGGGGCAGCTGATTAATAGTTGCAAGTCTACGGGGCCCACATTAATGACTATCACTGGCACAGCACATCCAGCCCACCTCTGTACTATTAAGCCAGAGTGTTACCTAAACATGTATTCTGTCACTATTGCTGGTGACACACAACAACGGACTGAGAAATTTTAACCATCTAAATATGTGTACGTGAATAGACATGTGATCCAAACATAATTTGTTCATGGGTTATAGAACAGAGTAAAGAAATGGTAATAGACTTACAAATGGGAAGTGGCTTTTCCTGTGCAGTGTGAGTCGAGGGTCGGTTCGGTGTGTACGGGCACAATTTGTGTAGTAATGATGTCCTGTTGATGATTACAGGTGATTATCGGAGGACCATGTGAACCAGTTGTTCCCGCCCTTTCCCCCCTGCCTCCCGTGCCCATGCATACGGACCTGTTTGATGCCCCCATGGTCGCCAGCAAACACAGCAAGAAACACAAACATCACCACAAGGTAAGAGTCATGTCACAAGTCATGTCGTCGTGTCACTCATAGTGGTGGAGAAGACATTCGGCCTCAAAGCACCCGGCTACTTTGTGGTATGTAGACCCACGAGTGGATCCAGGGGATGTTGTCTGGGGGGACTCCCAAAAACCTCCTCTGGCACCGGAACGAAATGAGTATTGGGTGGTCTGAACGGGGGGTTTGGCATGACTGTCGGATCATGACATTGAAACTCGGGGGTGGGGGTGCTGCTAAAGATTTGTATCTTTTATAGTAATTTATGTAATAACAAAATATATAAAATAATCATATTAATTTTTTGAAATGCGTGTGCTGTATTATATTCTCACACGTTTTTTGTTGATACAATAAGCACATTGTACCAAACGTGTCTGCAAAATGTTCATAATAGTCTTGTTTCCAAATCATATATGTGTTTTGGGTAATGTTTATGCCGCTTTTTCATTACGAGTAGTAGTACATGATGAGTACATGATGAGTGTTGTGTTCTATTTATATCCATTATGAGTCATAACAACAATTTTTTGGAGCAATTTGGTGGTCTAGAAAAAAACTCTCTATCACATTTTAAAAACAGATTAAATTAATGAAGACGGGGACATTGAGACACTCCAGCAATCACCTTATTTTGATGTTGACAACTTAGTAAACTATTTACAGAACAAACAAAATAAATTTATTGTGCTCAGTCTAAACAGTCAGAGTTTAAATGCAAAAATTTACAAAAGTAAGATAAAACTAGAGACATTTAAAAACAGTGATTGTGAGATCAGTGCTGTGTGTTTACAAGAGACGTGGCTCGATGATGAAGTTGATACCTCACTATTGCAAATAGATGGCTATAAATTAATATGCCAAGGTAAAATATGTAGTGCACACGCTGGCCTAGCTATCTGTCTTAGTAACAAATACAACCAAAAATCATTAGATATCTATACTAATTCTGACATATGGGAAGGTCAATTTCTTGAAATATCATGTTATGCTATGAAGACAATTTTTTTCTTGGAAATATATACAGACCACCAACAGATAAAATTGAGAACTACCAAGCATTTATATATGAATTTGCTTCTAAATTCAGGGTTGGCACGTTTTTCCCACTCTGGTAAATACCGGTAAAATCCGCCCTGGGAAAAACCCCAAATATTGGTTAAAATCAGGATATCTGGGAAAAACTCTTAAAAGGATTATATTTGAAGCTCCATTGTAATAAAAGCTACTGTACCATAACCAGAATGAATTAATATATTTTAAATATATAGGTATATATATATATATTCTACCAAACAGCCCCATACATGGATGTCACACATGATGCTAACTGGCCAGTGCTTCAAGAAAAAATGTCTGACAGAATGTGTACCTCTAGTATGGTCTACTGATACTGGGGTACATGGCTTCCCAGTAGTGGATCCCTCAAACATTAAGTTGCAGCTGATTTTTGGCTCATAGAGACAATGGCTACAGCTGTTTGTAGGTCCTTAGCCAGTTAGCCTGGTGTGGCTGACAATGTTACAACCTGTCCAGAGCTCAACATTTCTTTTGTTCCTAAACAGATTACGAATTGGCACCTGACAATACTGGTCAGGCTGTCTGACTTCAGTCACCATACTTCTTTAGCAGTACTTGGCACTGTCTGACTTCAGTCACCATACTTCTTTAGCAGTACTTGGCACTGTCTGACTTCAGTCACCATACTTCTTTAGCAGTACTTGGCACTGTCTGACTTCAGTCACCACACTTCTTTAGCAGTACTTGGCACTGTCTGACTTCAGTCACCATACTTCTTTAGCAGTACTTGGCACTGTCTGACTTCAGTCACCATACTTCTTTAGCAGTACTTGGCACTGTCTGACTTCAGTCACCACACTTCTTCAGCAGTACTTGGCACTGTCTGACTTCAGTCACCACACTTCTTCAGCAGTACTTGGCACTGTCTGACTTCAGTCACCACACTTCTTTAGCAGTACTTGGCACTGTCTGACTTCAGTCACCACACTTCTTCAGCAGTACTTGGCACTGTCTGACTTCAGTCACCACACTTCTTTAGCAGTACTTGGCACTGTCTGACTTCAGTCACCATACTTCTTTAGCAGTACTTGGCACTGTCTGACTTCAGTCACCATACTTCTTTAGCAGTACTTGGCACTGTCTGACTTCAGTCACCATACTTCTTTAGCAGTACTTGGCACTGTCTGACTTCAGTCACCACTTCTTTAGCAGTACTTGGCACTGTCTGACTTCAGTCACCATACTTCTTTAGCAGTACTTGGCACTGTCTGACTTCAGTCGCCATACTTCTTTAGCAGTACTTGGCACTGTCTGACTTCAGTCACCACTTCTTCAGCAGTACTTGGCACTGTCTGACTTCAGTCACCACTTCTTTAGCAGTACTTGGCACTGTCTGACTTCAGTCGCCATACTTCTTTAGCAGTACTTGGCACTGTCTAACTTCAGTCACCATACTTCTTTAGCAGTACTTGGCACTGTCTCTTGTGAAAGTGACAATGATATTTATTTGCTAACTGATGAATAATTCTTTCATCTCATTGACTTCATACTTTAAACAAATACAAGGATACGCCTGAACTAGTAACTAGTAAACCTGTTTACATTAGATGGATATTAACTATCTTTCTAAATGGACTAGGTTTAATTACAGGAACTAGCTAATGGTATTCTCAGTTATGGACTTATTCTCGGATATTACCGGTAAATACCAGATTTACTGGTAAATACCGGATTTTCCCACTGCCCTGTCTAAAACCGTTTTTTTCTCGGAAATATGCCAACCCTGTCTAAATTAGCAGATTTAAAAAAAAAATTAAAGTGACATCATAATTGCGGGTGATTACAATATTGATTAGCTGAAAATTACCAAAAAAAACGTAATTTGTGACTATTTCTATACAATAACTTCACATTGTTTCTTCCCTAAAATCACTTTGCCAACAAGACTGTCAGAATACAATGGAATACTTATTGATAATTGTTATGTAATCTGTCTGAAGGATTCTTCAAATCCTCATCTGGTATTCTTATAAGCAATATTTCTTATCACTTTCCTTTTTTCTTTGTCTGGACTATCTCGAAACTTCTAATGCTATACCAAAATTTATACAAATAAAGCAGCATAATCCTGACTCACTCAATAAATTTAAAATTGAAATACAAAACTCAAATGTTTATGATAACCGTAAACTCAAAACTAATTTGCATACTTATAATTCTTAAAAGAAATATTCGATTGGCTAAACAAATGCATTATCAGTCCAGTTTTGAAAAGCATAAACTTGATATTAAAAAGACGTGGTGCTTAATTAAAGAAATTATTCAGAAAAACCCAAAGAAAGAACAATTTCCAGATACGTTCAAAGTGGACGGAGAAATGGTAAGCGATAAATGCATTATTGCAAATCAATTTAACTTGTTTTTTACAAATATTGGTCCAACTCTAGCCTCTAAGTTTACTACAACAGATAAAACATTATTTGAAAAATTCAACACTTCACACCTTCAACCAATTGAAGTAGATACTGCTATCAGCATAATTGATCACTTACCTCCAAAATCGAGTTGAGGAATAGTTGGTATATCAATCAAAATATAAAAATTTATAAAACATGATATTAGCAAAGCAGTCACCCTAATTATAAATCAGTCCATAATGACTGGTATATTTCCAAACAAATAAAAAATTGCTAAAGTTATTACCCTTTTCCAAAAAGGTGATAATTCTAACCTTGACAATTACCGTCCAATTTCAATCTTGCCAGCTATTTCAAAATTTTTTGAAAGGATAATGTTTGATCAAATACAAGAATATTTAAATTCCAAGATGTATAATAACTATAATAACTGTAACAGCCAATACAGTTTTAGAAAGACACATTCTACTGAATTTGCGACACTAAAAATTCTGGATAGAATTATACAAGAGCTTGATAAATCGGCTACGCCAATTAATATATACCTTGATTTATCAAAAGCGTTTGACACAAGTAATCATAATATATTGCTACATTGATCTTTGTATGAGTAAATCGTAAACAATATGTAGAAATTGAAAATGTTAAGTCTAAAGAAACAGTTATCATTATTGGGGTTCCATAAGGCGCGATTTTAGGACCATACTTGTTTATTATATATATTATTATATACATCAATGACATAGCATTTTCGAGTAATGTGTTTTATAATGCCCATACCAGTACACTATGATCATTTAAAGTTTCAGAAGGCCAGATGCAAAGTGAAAATATTAACAAAGAACTCACAAAGGTTAGCGATTGGTTGAAAGCAAATAAACTTTCACTAAATACTCCAAAACAATTTATGATTTTTCATATGCCTCACAAGAAAGTATAGTACCTTCTATCAGAAATAGATAAGACAAACATTGAATGTGTAAATTATTTCAATTTTTTAGGCATTACCATAAATAACAATTTAAACTGGCAGAGTCACACAAACAAAATAGCAAATAAAATAACTAAAACAATAGGAATTATAAATAAACTGAAATTCTTTTTACCACTTAAAACATTATATATTATGTATAATTCTCTTATTCTCCCTATATTAATTATGGCACCCTCTTATGGGGTCATCAGGCACATCAAATTTTCAAATTACAGAAAAAAGCAATGCGAATAATATCCCTAAGTAAATACAATGCTCACACAAGTCATATTTATAAAACACTTCAGTTACTAAAGTTGGATATCATTTATAAACTCCAGCAACTAAATTCTACTACAAATTAATTAACAATCAGTTACCTGAATATTTCAAAGTTATTCCTTGCACACACAACTACGACATTCATCAACACAACACACGTAAACAAAATGATCTGCGTATGTCTAGAGTAAAACATGAATTTGCCAAAACATGCATCAGATACCGCGTAGTTGAGGAAGTTAATAATACACCTGACGAAATTCAGAAAATTTGTACACAGTCTACATGGTTTCTCAAGTTACATCAACAAAATATATTTCTAAATTATGAATCATGCTGTTTCATCCATAATTGATAATTCTTAGAGCAATGATTATAATTTACTAATCTGTTCATTTTATGTATATGTTGTTATTGTTTGTGGGGTGCTAGCGACAGTATATGTCTTAACGGGAGTCTCCCTGACCTTACATATTATTCATGTTACCAGTGTATTAATGTGGACAATGTCAAATACACTGAATCTTGAATCTTTTTGTCAAAAATTGGGTTCTTTAAACTCCCGTCAAAGATTGAATAATCGCATCGATTGCTTGAAAGAGACACACCTCATCCATGAATAAAAGTGTTTTAGAGATATATATGTATATGTCAGCGATAGAAATAAGCCATCATTTTCACGTTAAAATCTGCATGTCCTCCAAAATGTTCACTTACCCAAGTAATTGTTGTGGGGAATCAAAGCTTTGGAAGAACTATAAAGAAATTATTTAATTTGAGACAATCTTGCTGCTGTTTTGTTGGCTGTAAACAGTGTAAGTGACATATGTGAGCAAACACACACTTTTATCTCAAATGAACATTTTGAAATACTGTGTTTACACTAGAATTTACTCAAATTAAAAAACAATTTATTGTAAATTTTAACTTGTCCACCGGACAACCATTCAGTATCATTCTACTTGTCTGGACAAAAAGTAACTTGTCCCGGACAAGTTACTTCATATATCTATATTGTAGTGATATTATGAGATTATACAAGTTACTTTCTGTAGCTGGATACAATATCTGTTTGCTATGTATGTTTATTTGTGTAGGTTATCTCCCATGGGTTGCAATCGATATAATTATTCTGAAAACGAGCCGAAGCTCAGCGAAACCTGGTCGACCTGTAGGTCCATTCGCATTCATTGTTTTGAATAAAATTGGATTCATGTGGAACCGTAAAATAACTGCTTGTTCCTCTATGAAGGCTAGTGTTTGTATTAGATCGGAATATCGCACAATAACTCATTCTGATGCTCGTTTCGACCCAAAAGTTATCCTTGTAAACATGCTCTGAATGCATGGAAAGAGTCGGCCTGATGAGAATATATATATCATATATGACGTCACATCTCAACATCCCGAAAAGCATTCCAAAATTATGCATATTTGAAAATGTCTGGATGCACAGCATAAAATGTGGAATTTCTAATTGATTGAATTGTTTTGATTTTTTGTGTCTTTGACATGGACAAAATATAGCAGGTTGTAATATAATATGAATTCAAGCAATAGGTGTTTTTATTCTCTTTAAGTGCAGCGCTCGATGTACGTTGGCAGTGCCCCGTTGCACCGCTGATGTTAGCAAAGCATGTGGTTTTGAGTTTATTTGAGTGCCGATTCAGCACCTTATCAGCACATAGAATTTCCTGCATTGTCCAATGGTATTATTTTATCCAACGATGTCGTCTGGCTAGTGTGATGATTGTCTCTTTAGCATCACTCAAATAATTGAAGCAGTCCGTGTCTAATTGCACTTCCTCAGTTCTGTCGTGTACATGTTCTGTTGATTGAGTCCAGGACACTTTGGTACATTTGCTGAATCTGTCTTTGTCTACCAACAAGTTGCATGGGTGTGAACTGTATACAATTTGTGTGTCTGCCCATCCCTCACAGCTTGTGCTATTTATGTCTTAGGATAAATTAATAGACACGCACCCAAGCCCTTGCACTTGCACACTGCACGTCTATTGGGGATAATACAGCATATACATGGTCTGTATGTATATAACATGATATATATTGTATATTATTATAATAATTATAATAATATACACCTGTATATCGTATTATATATATATTTTAATATATATATAATTTATATACATACATATATATATTATGTATACACTGTATATGTATATATACAATATATGATAAATATTATTGCATATATATATACTGCGTGTATATATATATATATATATACATAATATAATATATTATTAATATATATAATATATGAAATGTTTCCGTATTTCTGCACAGGAGAAGAAGTCCAAAGTGTGTTCCGGCAGCAACGGTCTCACAAGTGGCAGTTCCACTCCGTCGTCAGCAGGTGGCGCCTCCACCCAGTCGTACCCAAAGCATGGTGGGAAGGGTCCTCTGGGCGACAGATCGAGCAGCACAGAGAAGTCGCCGGTTGGTCGTGACAAAAGCACACCAAAGCCTCCCTCTGAGTCAGCCGTGTCTCCCGTGGTGAGAGATCACGTCACACCGACCATCTCGTCCCCGGCGAAGCGACCGGCAGACTTGGCAATCTCGCCCGCCACTAGGTGTCCCGCTGACGTCATATCTCCTTGCAGCTCGTCGTCATCATCAAAGAAGCAGAGGAGAGAGAAAGAATCCAGCTCTAAAGACCGCAGCAAAGGCAGTAGCCCTGGTGACAAGTCGTCTCATTCGCGCAAGGACAAGTCACGATCGAAAGACTCTAAGAGCAAGTCACACAAGAGTTCTAAACGAGACCGCAAAGATGCGGACTCGAAGTCATCTCACGGTGACGCTGACAGGAAGTCAGTGTCCTCGAAT
Source organism: Paraescarpia echinospica (assembly GCA_020002185.1). Classification (NCBI taxonomy): domain Eukaryota; kingdom Metazoa; phylum Annelida; class Polychaeta; order Sabellida; family Siboglinidae; genus Paraescarpia; species Paraescarpia echinospica. The sequence goes on along the minus strand of CM034541.1, from coordinate 60,233,210 downwards.
AAATCTGGGGGGATGCCAAAAGATCAGACAGTGCCAAAGTTGAAGGCTCCACTGCCGGCATTTAAGGAGGAACTGAGCACAGGGGAGTTGTCTGAGGCAGACCCATTCGAGGACTCAGTAGACATTGGTGCTGCTGCTCACAGGATCATCGCAGACAAGTCGTCTGACAGAACACGCGGCCGGGGGCTGAGTGCGTTGATAGCCGAGTTGGGCGACTGTGACTCTGATTCCCCAGAGGAAATGTTATCTCCGCTGTCAGCCACCTCCCCTCCCGCTCTTTTCCAGTCATCAGATACAACAAAGACTGTTGAGAAGCCTGTGATGGTGTCATCGCCCATCCTCAAGTCTGACTCGAGGCTCTCCCCTCTGACAGCGGACTCCCATCTTGTGTCACCAGCCAAAGCCATTCAGAGCTCTCCATGCAACGATAAGCTGATCATCCACAAGGTGTCGCCGTCAGACAAATACACCGTCAAGAAGGTGTCACCATTGCGGCTCGATGCCACGGTGGTGTCGTTGCAAGGCAAGTCGAAGCACGACCGAGGGAAGAAGTCAAAGGTTGAGAAGAAGCCAAAGGAACACCGCAGCAAGGACAAGGAAAACGAGGCATCGACCTCGAGAGAACGGACGGAGACCTCGAGGGAACGCCCGGAGGCGATGAAGGTGGCAACGGAGCCCGACCAGGACGCGTCCTTGCTCCCACTCAACCAGATTGACCGGTCGAAGCAGCATGCCCCCAACGGGGAGTCTCTCTCCACCCTCCTTGAGCTGCAGGAGCGACTGATGGCAATGACAGACGCCAGACTGCTGCAGAGCATTGTGAGCATTATAGAGGAGACGGGCAACTACAAGATCAACGACACAACCTTCGACTTCGACCTCTACTGCCTCGACCGCAACACTGTACAGAAACTGCTCGGCTTCCTGCTGCAGGCATCTTCGTGAGTGCACCATGACCCCGTGAGTGCACTGTGACCTTGTGAGTGCATCGTGACCTCGTGAGCGCACTGTGACCTTGTGAGTGCATTGTAATATCATGAGTGCACCTTGACCTCGTGAGTGCACTGTGACCTCATTAGTGCACTGTTACCTCGTGAGTGCATTGTGACCTCATGTGTGGAACAAGATCTAATGAGTTCATCATGATCTCACCATCGTGACTTTGAAAGGCCCCCAAGGTCTTCTTATTGTCTTGGTGATGTGCAACAATACATGGTGACATAGCGTGAAGCGGTACAGCTCACTGTTGTAGTGTCGTGTTAGTGCACACACACACGTCAGGACTCATTATAGTGTTGTTGTTAGTGCCGAATAGTGCACACGCCTCAACTGGGACAATGACAACATGTCATTACAGAAATACATGGTTCTGACAGGTTCTCGATGTCAAAGTTGCTTTGTAGAGCTCGCCAATGTTCATATTGAATAAGAGTTTTTTGTTGTAGACAATGTAGTTATGTGTGAATAATGGAAGTAGTTGGTGGTGATTTACAGAGAAAGTATTTGGGTTGATTAGACAGATATGTTCTTTGAGTTGGACTGTGAATGAGACAGAGATATGTTTGAGTTGGACTGTGAATGAGACAGAGATATGTTTGAGTTGGACTGTGGATGAGACAGATGTATGTTTGAGTTGGACTGTGAACAACGACACCAGAGTAGGAATACGGGAGGCGCATGCATCACTGGAGAGAGAGAGAGAGAGAGAGAGAGAGAGAGAGAGAGAGAGAGAGAGAGAGAGAGAGAGAGAGAGAGAGAGAGAGAGAGAGAGAGAGAGAGAGAGAGAGAGCCTTATTTACGTGCCAAGTGTCCTAGACCCTACAGCTTGCTACGAGTGACCACCAGGAGCAGTTTCTGGGTCCACGGTGCCACGTTAGGTTCAGCATATTTGGTGGTCAGGGTTGGCCTGAGGCAGTGGCAGGACGCATGTTTCTGATCCATTCACTACAGTATTTAGTTTTATTAGTGCCCGCAGTTTGCTTTCTACCTGGTATTGCCGACTTGCACGTGATGGTCATAATGCGGTGTGGTGATTACGTCTTCGTTGCTATTATTACAGCAGATATGAAGAACTGAGGTCAAAGCATTTCATTAGACTAGAGTACAGGCATATATCTCAAATACAAAATAATAGACATGTGTTACGTTTTCATTATAAATGTTATGTTTTGAATAGAATAAAAGTAATAACTGTATTCTAATTTTGGTACACTAGTTTCATGTGTATATTTGTTGGACTGTACCTAATTAAACTGCAAGTCTTAACAGAAGGTCAGGGGATCGTTTCACAAACATTCTTATCAACTCATAAGTCATAACAGAAGACCAGGGCCCGTTTCACCAATATATTTTCCATGTGAAACGGACCCCAGGCCTTTCAAAAAGAACCAAACATGTTTTCACAAATTTATATTAACTGAATCTACGCAGCAGTGCATTTATTTTATACTTTCGTACAAGAATCTACGCAGCAGTGCATTTATTTGATACTTTCGTACTAGAATCTGCGCTATGTGAATATTACGTTATTTAGCTGTTTTTTAATGAATGTCAGGTGTAAATGTTAGACCAACCCACCTCTTCTTGTGCACAAAGTGTCCAGCAAGGCTCCTGTCTTCAACTTGGACACTCATCCTGAGGGCGGTGTTGTTGACAAACAGTTACAGGTGTCGGTATGTTGCTGTGTTGGTCGTGACAGTGTTGGAAACTAACACGACCGAAGTGATAGCGCTTCTAACCCGATTCACTAGTATGTGATGTTGTATTGTGCCAAACATTGCGTGTTTCTGTCAACCATTTCCTCTAACAGACCGTTCGTTTTGTTGGTTTTATTGTACTGTACTGATTTGACCGCCAATGTTTGCAGAATAGCAATTACAGTCGAATTGCCTTTAACATATTTAAGTGATTGTTGAAGTGTGAAATATGTCACGTTCCAACCAATAAGGTGTACGGTAGCTGCTGCGCGTCGGCTGTGTGTTACACTGCTTATTAAAATGCATCATAATATGTTTGCAGAGTTGTGGTTTGCCCAGAGTTCCACTCAATTTATCGTATACACATCAACATTTAATTTGTTGTAAGGACTGCCGGTTACAAGTAGGAGCGTCACCCCTGATGGTGATCTTCGAACCCTTGTGAGTGGGAGCCGAATCACTCACGTATACCTATCACTGTCTTCTGGCATGTTTTCCCACTCTCTCTCCTGTGCAGTAGCCTCCCTCTTGAGCGCTCTAATTGTGATATTAGCACGTCTCTGGCCTGTTAATGATATTGCCCGAGAGGGCGAGTGTAACAATGTCGACACGGTGTGGAAGCCTATGAAGTTACTCTATATTGAGTAGAGAGGGAAGACGTAGAAATGTAGACGTAAATGTTTCTTGTTATCCACGACAATCGTAATGTTATGGTTCATCAATGTGTGGATGTTGTAATAGTATTATTAAACGCAATGCAAGATGGCAACACACAAGTTTTTCGCGTATCTTAAAAACTCCATCACACCGAGTCTAAGTTCGGTATAAAAAATCGGTGTTATGGGACATAGGACATTTTAAAAAAGATAGTGATTTGCAAAACCATTTCCCTCGTATGTTAATAACAACATCACTCAAACCTGTGAATTTACTGTTAGTGGGCTGTTTAAGGGCAGCTATTTAAGGTATTTTACATTTCATCTTCGCCAACACCGATATCCGCCATTTTAAAGATGACACCCATTAAAACAAATTCCCCACATCTCAAGAACTACACAATCTAGAACTAACATTTTGGTGTCATTTAATTACTGGTCTTTGGGTACAACCATCTCGATCGAAACGTTGCGGGGAACAAAAACAATGTAACTGTAGGTGAGAAATGATACAATACATTACATAAGCAATGTAACTGTAGGTGAGAAATGATATAATACATTACATAAGCAATGTAACTGTAGGTGAGACATGATATAATACATTACATAAGCAATGTAACTATAGGCGAGAAATGATATAATACATTACATAAGCAATGTAATTGTAGGTGAGAAATGATATAATACACTACATAAGCAATGTAACTGTAGGTGAGAAATGATATAATACATTACACAAGCAATGTAACTAGGTGAGAAACGATGTAATACATTACATAAGCAATGTAACTGTAGGTGAGAAATGATATAATACATTACATAAGCAATGTAACTGTAGGTGAGAAATGATGTAATACATTACATAAGCAATGTAACTGTAGGTGAGAAATGATATAATACATTACATAAGCAATGTAAATGTAGGTGAGAAATGATATAATACATTACATAAGCAATGTAAATGTAGGTGAGAAATGATGTAATACATTACATAAGCAATGTAACTGCAGGTGAGAAATGATGTAATACATTACATAAGCAATGTAACTGCAGGTGAGAAATGATATAATACATTACTTAAGCAATGTAATTGTAGGTGAGAAATGATATAATACATTACATATGCAATGTAACTGTAGGTGAGAAATGATATAATACATTACATATGCAATGTAAATGTAGGTGAGAAATGATATAATACATTACACAAGCAATGTAACTGTAGGTGAGAAACGATGTAATACATTACATAAGCAATGTAACTGTAGGTGAGAAATGATATAATACATTACATAAGCAATGTAACTGTAGGTGAGAAATTATATAATACATTACATAAGCAATGTAACTGTAGGTGAGAAATGATATAATACATTACATAAGCAATGTAAATGTAGGTGAGACATGATATAATACATTACATAAGCAATGTAACTATAGGCGAGAAATGATAATACATTACATAAGCAATGTAATTGTAGGTGAGAAATGATATAATACACTACATAAGCAATGTAACTGTAGGTGAGAAATGATATAATACATTACACAAGCAATGTAACTGTAGGTGAGAAACGATGTAATACATTACATAAGCAATGTAACTGTAGGTGAGAAATGATATAATACATTACATAAGCAATGTAACTGTAGGTGAGAAATGATGTAATACATTACATAAGCAATGTAACTGTAGGTGAGAAATGATATAATACATTACATAAGCAATGTAAATGTAGGTGAGAAATGATATAATACATTACATAAGCAATGTAAATGTAGGTGAGAAATGATGTAATACATTACATAAGCAATGTAACTGCAGGTGAGAAATGATGTAATACATTACATAAGCAATGTAACTGCAGGTGAGAAATGATATAATACATTACTTAAGCAATGTAATTGTAGGTGAGAAATGATATAATACATTACATATGCAATGTAACTGTAGGTGAGAAATGATATAATACATTACATATGCAATGTAAATGTAGGTGAGAAATGATATAATACATTACACAAGCAATGTAACTGTAGGTGAGAAACGATGTAATACATTACATAAGCAATGTAACTGTAGGTGAGAAATGATATAATACATTACATGAGTAATGTAAATGTAGGTGAGAAATGATGTAATACATTACATAAGCAATGTAACTGCAGGTGAGAAATGATGTAATACATTACATAAGCAATGTAACTGCAGGTGAGAAATGATATAATACATTACTTAAGCAATGTAATTGTAGGTGAGAAATGATATAATACATTACATATGCAATGTAACTGTAGGTGAGAAATGATATAATACATTACATATGCAATGTAAATGTAGGTGAGAAATGATATAATACATTACACAAGCAATGTAACTGTAGGTGAGAAACGATGTAATACATTACATAAGCAATGTAACTGTAGGTGAGAAATGATATAATACATTACATAAGCAATGTAACTGTAGGTGAGAAATGATATAATACATTACATAAGCAATGTAACTGTAGGTGAGAAATGATATAATACATTACATAAGCAATGTAACTGTAGGTGAGAAATTATATAATACATTACATAAGCAATGTAACTGTAGGTGAGAAATGATATAATACATTACATAAGCAATGTAACTGTAGGTGAGACATGATATAATACATTACATAAGCAATGTAACTATAGGCGAGAAATGATAATACATTACATAAGCAATGTAATTGTAGGTGAGAAATGATATAATACACTACATAAGCAATGTAACTGTAGGTGAGAAATGATATAATACATTTACACAAGCAATGTAACTGTAGGTGAGAAACGATGTAATACATTACATAAGCAATGTAACTGTAGGTGAGAAATGATATAATACATTACATAAGCAATGTAACTGTAGGTGAGAAATGATGTAATACATTACATAAGCAATGTAACTGTAGGTGAGAAATGATATAATACATTACATAAGCAATGTAAATGTAGGTGAGAAATGATATAATACATTACATAAGCAATGTAAATGTAGGTGAGAAATGATGTAATACATTACATAAGCAATGTAACTGCAGGTGAGAAATGATGTAATACATTACATAAGCAATGTAACTGCAGGTGAGAAATGATATAATACATTACTTAAGCAATGTAATTGTAGGTGAGAAATGATATAATACATTACATATGCAATGTAACTGTAGGTGAGAAATGATATAATACATTACATATGCAATGTAAATGTAGGTGAGAAATGATATAATACATTACATAAGCAATGTAACTGTAGGTGAGAAACGATGTAATACATTACATAAGCAATGTAACTGTAGGTGAGAAATGATATAATACATTACATGAGCAATGTAACTGTAGGTGAGAAATGATATAATACATTACATAAGCAATGTAACTGTAGGTGAGAAATGATATAATACATTACATAAGCAATGTAACTGTAGGTGAGAAATGATATAATACATTACATAAGCAATGTAACTGTAGGTGAGAAATGATATAATACATTACATAAGCAATGTAACTGTAGGTGAGAAATGATATAATACATTACATAAGCAATGTAACTATAGGCGAGAAATGATAATACATTACATAAGCAATGTAATTGTAGGTGAGAAATGATATAATACACTACATAAGCAATGTAACTGTAGGTGAGAAATGATATAATACATTACACAAGCAATGTAACTGTAGGTGAGAAACGATGTAATACATTACATAAGCAATGTAACTGTAGGTGAGAAATGATATAATACATTACATAAGCAATGTAACTGTAGGTGAGAAATGATGTAATACATTACATAAGCAATGTAACTGTAGGTGAGAAATGATATAATACATTACATAAGCAATGTAAATGTAGGTGAGAAATGATGTAATACATTACATAAGCAATGTAAATGTAGGTGAGAAATGATGTAATACATTACATAAGCAATGTAACTGCAGGTGAGAAATGATGTAATACATTACATAAGCAATGTAACTGCAGGTGAGAAATGATATAATACATTACTTAAGCAATGTAATTGTAGGTGAGAAATGATATAATACATTACATATGCAATGTAACTGTAGGTGAGAAATGATATAATACATTACATATGCAATGTAACTGTAGGTGAGAAATGATATAATACATTACATAAGCAATGTAACTGTAGGTGAGAAATGATATAATACATTACATAAGCAATGCAACTGTAGGTGAGAAATGATATAATACATTACATAAGCAATGTAACTGTAGGTGAGAAATGATATAATACATTACATAAGGAGTGCAACTTGCCGAGATTTACTGCCTTATATTAGATAATGCAATCATTGTAGGTGAAAAACACATGCCACATTAAGTAAAAATGCAATTGTTTGATATCGTGACAGAAAACAACGTAGCCGTAGCTATACAATTTAATTATAATTGACATTAACAGCGATTCATATATATTTTGTATGTACACAATTCCATTTCTAAAACACATAAACGTCAGCTCATGTGCTGATTGAACCGACACAAAGTCTACGTGAGCAGTTGTGTTTGCACGTGAAAAACTAACGGCTTCATTTCTACTCTATACACAAATTACCTCCAACAAAACAAGTACAATTGAAGTGAGAAATGTTAGGACGAGAAGCGAGTCCGGGACCACTGCACTGTCGTACGTACACGCACGTACACACACGCACGCACGCATTTCGCATCTCCGTGCTTAGGACACATTTGTGTAAAACTGTAAAAGATCTTATTCGGTGACGTGAGAAGGCACAAAAAGAAACACACTAATTTACCATCGAAAGTTACCCTGGATACAGAAATCGACGGAACGCGATACATTAAAACAGGCCGATTCCACATACGAAGTTCCCATGGTGGAAAGACAATGTAAGATCACAAAGCTGCATGCATATAGACATTCTGTATGAAATCATCAACCACAGTTGTCACTGTAATTGTGACATTTCGTGCACCTCCTCTTTCCCATCTTTCTGCCGTTGTACGCCCGAGTCTCCACCCCCTCCCCCGTCCCCTCCTTCCTCCGTCCCCCGAGGCGAGGCCGGTGACCGCGCGGGTGACCTGTCCACAGAGTCTGACACGGTGACGACCTCGTCGGCGAGAGACAGCGTCGATACTTCGGCGGTGTCCAGCGAAACTGACTTCGTCGCTGTGTCCTTTGCGTCCACCGACGACTCCAGGTCCGTGTACCTGCCAGCGTGGCTGAAGACAGCGGGCTGATGGTCGTCGACGGGCCGGGCGACGACGGGCCGTGCCTCGAGGGGCAGGGCCTCGACTGGCGGGGCGTCCACCCCCACGACACTCCGCAGCCGGAACACGTCGACATCGGGCAGTTGAAAGGACTCAAAGGGAACGAGGGCGGCGTCGAAGGGCCATTTGCGGATAATCCCCTCCACGTATCCCGTCCAGTTGAGCATGGCACGCTCTGGCGGGCGGGGGTTGCGGCGGTAGAAGTGGGCGTAAGACCCGGCCTCGATGCCGTACAGTCGCAGTGCCTCGGCAGACACAAGGTGGGGCGGACACTTGTAGAAGACCTTGACGCGCTCAGACACGCGCACGTACGTACCTACGTAGAGCGGGTGGCCGCGGGGCCGACTCATGGCAGTCATGGCTCGGATGACGTTGACGACGCGGTAAGTGTTCTTACGGCACAGACTGCGCGACGAGGCGAAGCAGCCGTCCGTCTGCACGACCGCACACTGGATGTCAAACTCGTCGTAGGTGTCGACTGGTTCCGTCTGCAAGGGCAGGAGTGGCGACATGTTGGAACAACCACATAATCAGATGGATGGCATTGCATTATGTTAGAAGGTTAACACTGACACCGAGGGTTGAGACTAAGATCAGTGAAATGGTGACCTGAGTGAGTTGTGCGATCGACGTACAGTAGACTTCTCACATACGTACTGGGTCAGCGATGTGAATCAGAGTGCAAATCTGTTAAGGTGATGGAGCAATATTTTATTGAAAAGTTTGCTTCATTAAAACAAGGTGTTCGAATATACGTGTGCGTGCGTGCGCGCGTGCGTGAGTGTGTGTGCAGTCTATATAAATAATAGGATTTTGCGATAAATCTCTGCCTGCTCAATGTAATAATATTTTAATCTACGAAAATATTTGTAATTTATTAATTAGCAAGAAAATCACCCCAAGTCAGATTACATCTGTGTCATCCATTCGTCACCTTCTCGCTGTCGCCCGACATCGTTGGCGTCGACGTCGTCGCTTGCGCCACGCTCTGTGTCGCCGACGTCCCCCCAGCATTCACTGCTGGTTCGTGCACCGAAAGGGACCCCGGTGACCCGGCAGAGAGGAAGTCGGGCATGTTGACGGGGCCGTAGGGGTTGCAGCGGAGGATGTGCTCGACGAAGACGGCCCAGTTGTCGGTCTTCATGCTCTTGTTGCGTGGCAGGCGGTAGTAGTTCTGGCGGTACTGGGCCGGCGTGACGCCGAAGGCAGCCAGGGCAGCGGGCCGGATGGCACACGGCGGACACTTGTAGAACACCTAGCGGACAAACACGTCCGTCATCACTCACGACAGGGGGCGACACGCTGAACAACATGTAAAGCATCCAGGTAATCACGTTTGTAAAGGCAAGCACACACGTACGCACACACGTTTATTTACCAGTTGCCATAATGTCAGATGCTGGTACACAGAAGAATGACATTTCACTTAAGTATACAGCCGACATAAATGCGCCAGTGTTATTGGGGGTTGACAATTGAATACTTGTAATACATACATCAGATCCGATTACATGCGCACAATATCGATATATACTTGTAATACATACACCAGAGTCGATTACACACGTACAATATGGATGTGTACTTGTAATACATACACCAGAGTCGATTACACGCGTACAATATGAATATGTACTTGTAATACATACACCAGAGTCGATTACACGCATACAATATGAATATGTACTTGTAATACATACACCAGAGTCGATTACACGCGTACAATATGAATATGTACTTGTAATACATACACCAGAGTCGATTACACACGTACAATATGAATATGTACTTGTAATACATACACCAGAGTCGATTACACGCATACAATATGAATATGTACTTGTAATACATACACCAGAGTCGATTACACGCGTACAATATGAATATGTACTTGTAATACATACGCCAGAGTCGATTACACACATACAATATGAATATGTACTTGTAATACATACACCAGAGTCGATTACACGCGTACAATATGAATATGTACTTGTAATACATACACCAGAGTCGATTACACGCGTACAATATGAATATGTACTTGTAATACATACACCAGAGTCGATTACACACGTACAATATGAATACGTACTTGTAATACATACACCAGAGTCGATTACACACGTACACTATAGATATATAATTGTACAGCTTTAATCTTGTCTCTTGCGATCAGCTGTGAACGCATTTCGAGAAAATCATTCGGCCAGCCAAATGTTTTGTACCATGCCAATTAAATGTTCCACCCAAATCTGTTGCACCTCTGCCAACTATTATCCCGTTATTATCACATCAATATGAGTTGACAGTGTAGACCATTAAGTATCCGTGCAATGTCTAGTTTCTCCGACACTACAAGTGTTCACGCAGCCATTCACACCTACCTTCGTTCGCTCGTTGATGAACTTGAAGACGCCGATGTGTCGTTCGTCGTCCGGGGGCAGCACCATCGCCTGCATGGCCTGCACGACGTGATGCACCTTGAAGAGCGCCGAGTAGCGGCGACAGAGCATGCGCGACGTGATGAAGCAACCCTCGTCCTTCAGCACCGCCGCTTGGATCTTGTTGAGCAGCTCCGGGTCGAGTGGCACGTCACTTCCGGTCGACGCCGCATCCGGTTGACTGTTCTACAAGGATGTAGATCGACCGTGTCACTTGCAGTCATAACTGTTACACCAAGATCGTTTTTAGAAACACGCTTTAAATGTATTAACACGAACAATTAGGTTGTGAGGTTTCCGTCAATATGCCATCTAAAACGATGCTGTGAATAAGATCATTATGACGGAGCCGACTATGTTACTGTAACACGGAATGCCTGATGTGTATACAGCAACTGTCAAGCCTCTTTCACACTACTACACACAAGCATGACAGCCACGTGGTAAGAAGGACACACATAAGATAGAAGGAATAACAGTGTAGACTGCATGTGGAACTTTCTCTGTTGCCGCACCACCTCTGGAATTACACGTCATGATAGCGACATATCAGTAGGAACCATAAGATAAATAAACAATAAAAGTTCGTCGTCATCAAGGAACAATTTCATTAACATTCTGGTGAGCCCATAACCCCGATTTTGCAGTTTATAATCGATTTATGTAAGTTGTATACTGAAAACTGTCAAAACCAGGACCCGCAGGCCGATAGGCTTTTTGCATTTAGAAAACGCTCCTAAAATTTAGCAAAGGATTCTGTTCAATGATTGATTCTCCGTAGGAGCTTATTACCCGAGTGAAACGGTCTTCCAAAGATAAGGTGTCATTTCTAGCACTTTCCACCGGACAGACAAGGTAGACGGGAACACTGCAAGTTGACCACACCGACACACAGATACTCTCGGATATCGTATCTTACAATCACGCACGCACGCCCGCACGTCGACACACACCCACAATCAACGCAGTCAGAATGAAACAATGTTATTAATGATGCCATTTTATTGGAGAAACTCCTAATCTTGGAGCCATAAAAGCACGATAAGATTGATGCATCGTCGACCAAAAAGTCAGCCCCACTCGAGTGTTTGCAAAATACCGTTGACCCTCTCGTTATGCAAGCAAGATCCGTGCACATGCGTTCTACCGCTGATCTATTTGGATCAATGCGTTTTATCAACACTATCCACTACATTAACCAGGTTTAAAGAAAGAGCATTCTCTCCGTGGGAAACCATAAACCGTCATCACACGCGTGACGTCAACTTCTCTATGTAGTAATGTCTTATTGACGTCACAAGCGTTACCAGAATGCATCGCGTACCCAACAGCTGTAGGTGGTCTGCTTTTCATTGTGCGTAACGCTCATGTTGCTTATAGTTGTACAGACTGTCATTTACTCTGTTCTTGTGGACCGTCTACGCCTAGTTACAAGGGAATGTTGTGGATGTTGACATTCCGAGGATGTAACGGTATAATTTGGTGCGTATCGGTTGTTTCATCGTGTGAATTATTTTACTTGCATTGTACGCCTATTTAACACTTCGATTTCATCCGTGAAATCTACAAACACATGTATGGCAGTAAAAACTAGTGAATGATGGCTATAATATAAAGTCGACATTGTCTGAACCAATTTTGTAGAAGAATAATGTTATTGTGTCAAACGTATGCGGCAACACAGTTTGCAATAGTCCGTGAATATCGGTAGACTCCGACGAGTGCGGAGATAGCGCAACCTAAGGTTCATTAACAGCTAACACCCGCTGTCTTAGATAACAGGAATGAGAGAGTTCAGTCATGCTTGGCGCTTTGTTAAATACGTCAGCATGGACGAAGTTCAGTTGTACACACTGAACTAAGATTGTGGCACAGACAGACCATTGCTGTCAGTCTGCCGATGGTGGGGCGGTGTTTCATGTTCTGCTTGATCATGTGGAACACACGAAAATGTGTGTCCTGGAAATGTTTCACTTTCTGTTTCTGTTCGCGGCTCTGCTCTAGATGTACACAGGCGCTCCAGGTGGTGCAGCTCCGGGAACGACCCAGCACCACTCTGAGTTTGTAATACACTTAAGGCAACACTTTGCTGGGGAGCAAGTTCCAGAGTTTCACTTTCTGTTCGGTGATCTGTATCGACTTTATGGAAGAGCTGCGGTCGATCAAACTCCGGGAGAGTTTCACTTTCCTGTTCAACACGCATCGCCATGACAGGTTCACTGAGCCTTTCTTGGTGCCCGGGCTCGTGAAGAGCCGCATTTTCACTTTCGGTATGCTCATACTGGCGATAGAAGTGCAGCAGTCGATGTGGGTCGGGGTGTTCCCGCAGCAAGGCGGTGTGTGTGAAGACATCAATCTGCGGGTCTCGCCGCCTCAGCTGGTCGACGTAGAGGTCGGCCGAGACGCCATAGTGGGCGAGGCGCTGCTCAAAGGCGTTCGTCGCCGTCTCGTCATCCCCCGGCGGTGGCAGGGCCTTGTAGAAGACGGCCTTGCTGCGTCTCGCCGGCCGCACGACCACCTGCACGAGATTCGCGAGGCCATCTCGCACCAGACCCTCTACCACGTACATCAGCTGCGAGCTGCTGCGCACGCGCCGTTGCAGCTTCCGGTGGAGCGCGCGCACGCTATGGAAGGGTCCGGGCGAGGCGAGGATGATGGCCGCGGCGGCGTGGTGGGCAGCGGGCTCGGGTTGGGGCGGTCTCACGGCCGCCGCGGGCATGGCGCGCTCAGTGGGCACCTGCGACAAGAGAAAACAGGCACTGCATGAGTACGACACGCTCGTGGCGGCCGCAACGATCGCCAGCCGTTGTTTTTGTCCCAGTCGGCCCATGATGCCGCCGCCACGGGGAACCACGAGTGTCAGCCGCTCTCCGCCACCACGGGGAGCCACCAGTGTCAACCGCTCACCGCCGCCACGGGGAGCCACCAGTGTCAGCCGCTTTGCACGCTACAGCCGCCCGCCGCCACCAGTAATTGGTCGCCCTCCGCTTTGTGGTCATTCGCCGGCACGGGGATGTTACCAATGAGTGTGTATGTGTGTGTGTGGTTGTGTGTGTGTGCGTGCGTGCGTGTATTGGCATTTCAGTTAAACGTAAATTGTTCATTTTTAACAAAAACGCCCCATTTATGACCACGTTTCTGAATCTGATCTACCAAAATGTCAATGCATTAAAAACGACAAAGGTATTTAGATTGTTAGGTTATTTAGAAAGATGGAAACAGTAGACGAATCGAGGGGTGAACCATTCTCCAGAGGGCGCAACTGTTGCTTTACATTATTTACCGGGAAATGTCAGTTTAGCGAGCCGTAATTTGTGACAGCGGAACAGAATAAATGATCAGCTAACATGACGTATGTGATGTTTAACTAATCGAATAAAACTACATTTCGGCCATGATGTCTAAATGGTTTGTCCTGTACAACGAGGGCCATGATGTCTAAATGGTTTGTCCTGTACAACGAGCCAAGGGCTACCAAAAGACACAATTGTAACAACTGTGAGTTAGCCTAGGAAATAGTTCTTACTGCTTTAAAATATACATTTCTATTAACATTGTTATCATCATACTATGGTTTTTCTTATCTTGTGTATTAACATTGTTATCATCATACTATGGTTTTTCTTATCTTGTGTATTAACATTGTTATCATCATACTATGGTTTTTCTTATCTTGTGTATTAACATTGTTATCATCATACTATGTTTTTTCTTATCTTGTGTATTAACATTGTTATCATCATACTATGGTTTTTCTTATCTTGTGTATTAACATTGTTATCGTCACACTATTGTTGTTGTTATCTTGTGTATTAACATTGTTATCGTCACACCATTGTTGTTGTTATCTTGTGTATTAACATTGTTATCATCACACTATTGTTGTTGTTATCTTGTGTATTAACATTGTTATCATCACACTATTGTTGATGTTATATTGTGTATTAACATTGTTATTGTCACACTATTGTTGTTTTTATCTTGTGTATTAACATTGTTATCATCACACTATTGTTGTTGTTATCTTGTGTATTAATATTGTTATCATCACATTATTGTTGTTGTTATCTTGTGTATTAACATTGTTATTGTCACACTATTGTTGATGTTATCTTGTGTATTAACATTGTCATCGTCACACTACTGTTGTTGTTATCTTGTGTATTAACATTGTTATCATCACACTATTGTTGTTGTTATCATGTGTATTAACATTGTTATCGTCACACTATTGTTGTTGTTATCTTGTGTATTAACATTGTTATCATCACACTATTGTTGTTGTTATCATGTGTATTAACATTGTTATCGTCACACTATTGTTGTTGTTATCTTGTGTATTAACATTGTTATCATCACACTATTGTTGTTGTTATTATGTGTATTAACATTGTTATCATCACACTATTGTTGTTGTTATCTTGTGTATTAACATTGTTATCATCACACTATTGTTGATGTTATCTTGTGTATTAACATTGTTATTGTCACACTATTGTTGATGTTATCTTGTGTAATAACATCGTTATCATCACACTAGTGTTGTTGTTATCTTGTGTATTAACATTGTTATCATTACACTATTGTTTATGTTATCTTTTGTATTAACATTGTTATCGTCACACTATTGTTGTTGTTATCTTGTGTATTAACATTGTTATCATCACACTATTGTTGATGTTATCTTGTGTATTAACATTGTTATTGCCACACTGTTGTTTTTGTTATCTTTTGTATTAACATTGTTATCATCACACTATTGTTGTTGTTATCTTGTGTATTAACATTGTTATCGTCACACTGTTGTTTTTGTTATCTTGTGTATTAACATTGTTATCATTACACTATTGTTTGTTATCTTTTGTATTAACATTGTTATCATCACACTATTGTTGTTGTTATCTCGTGTATTAACATTGTTATTGTTACACTGTTTTTTTTTTTATCTTGTGTATTAACATTGTTATCATTACACTATTGTTTATGTTATCTTTTGTATTAACATTGTTATCATCACACTATTGTTGTTGTTATCTCGTGTATTAACATTGTTATTGTTACACTGTTGTTTTTGTTATCTTGTGTATTAACATTGTTATCGTCACACTATTGTTGTTGTTATCTTGTGTATTAACATTGTTATCATCACTGTTGTTTTTGTTATCTTGTGTATTAACATTGTTATCATCACTGTTGTTTTTGTTATCTTGTGTAATAACATTGTTATCATCACACTATTGTTGTTGTTATCTTGTGTATTAACATTGTTATCGTCACACTGTTCTTTTTGTTATCTTGTGTATTAACATTGTTATCATTACACTATTGTTTATGTTATCTTTTGTATTAACATTGTTATCATCACACTATTGTTGTTGTTATCTCGTGTATTAACATTGTTATCGTCACACTGTTGTTTTTGTTATCTTGTGTATTAACATTGTTATCGTCACACTATTGTTTTTGTTATCTTGTGTATTAACATTGTTATCATCACACTGTTGTTTTTGTTATCTTGTGTATTAACATTGTTATCATCACACTATTGTTTTTGTTATCTTGTGTATTAACATTATTATCATCACACTGTTGTTTTTGTTATCTTGTGTATTAACATTGTTATCATCACACTATTGTTGATGTTATCTTGTGTATTAACATTGTTATCGTCACACTATTGTTTTTGTTATCTTGTGTATTAACATTCTTATCATCACACTATTGTTGTTGTTATGTTGTGTATTAACATTGTTATCATCACACTGTTGTTTCTGTTATCTTGTGTATTAACATTGTTATCATCACACTATTGTTTTTTTTATCTTGTGTATTAACATTGTTATCATCACACTATTGTTGATGTTATCTTGTGTATTAACATTGTTATCGTCACACTATTGTTTTTGTTATCTTGTGTATTAACATTCTTATCATCACACTGTTGTTGTTGTTATGTTGTGTATTAACATTGTTATCATCACACTGTTGTTTCTGTTATCTTGTGTATTAACATTGTTATCATCACACTGTTGTTTTTGTTATCTTGTGTATTAACATTGTTATCATCACACTATTGTTGATGTTATCTTGTGTATTAACATTGTTATCGTCACACTATTGTTTTTGTTATTTTGTGTATTAACATTCTTATCATCACACTGTTGTTTCTGTTATCTTGTGTATTAACATTGTTATCATCACACTATTGTTTTTGTTATCTTGTGTATTAACATTGTTATCATCACACTATTGTTGATGTTATCTTGTGTATTAACATTCTTATCATCACACTGTTGTTGTTGTTATGTTGTGTATTAACATTGTTATCATCACACTGTTGTTGTTGTTATGTTGTGTATTAACATTGTTATCATCACACTGTTGTTTCTGTTATCTTGTGTATTAACATTGTTATCATCACACTATTGTTTTTGTTATCTTGTGTATTAACATTGTTATCATCACACTATTGTTGATGTTATCTTGTGTATTAACATTCTTATCATCACACTGTTGTTGTTGTTATGTTGTGTATTAACATTGTTATCATCACACTGTTGTTTCTGTTATCTTGTGTATTAACATTGTTATCATCACACTATTGTTTTTGTTATCTTGTGTATTAACATTGTTATCGTCACACTATTGTTTTTGTTATCTTGTGTATTAACATTCTTATCATCACACTATTGTTGTTGTTATGTTGTGTATTAACATTGTTATCATCACACTGTTGTTTCTGTTATCTTGTGTATTAACATTGTTATCATCACACTATTGTTTTTGTTATCTTGTGTATTAACATTGTTATCATCACACTAATGTTTTTGTTATATTGCGCTGAACTCTTGGCGAGAAAGAATGTCCGACACGCACCACAAAGCATCGACGACACGATATATTGAGACTAACAAGCCGTCCATCAAGTGATTGGTACACCGACTGTGAGCCGTATCCTTGTCTCAACCACTGGGACATCGTGTGTTAGTTGCACTTGCCAGATGTCATAGCCGACAGTTGTCGTTAAACCGAGGCTGTCTCTTCCTCATTTTTAATATAGTATTCTTAATACTAGAATACATTTGTTGAAACTGGCCAAATTGTATTTAATAAACCCAAAAGTGTTCGCAATTTGAATATTCGACCGTGAAATATTCAAATTGTAAACAAAACAATCAGTCAGATTCTAAACACGGTAATATTGCACAGCACGCTCGGGCTAGCAGTAAAGTCCTGTCGTGTACGTCACATTCGTGATGTTCTGATATTCAAGATAACTTTTTCAGTGAATTTCCCGCTAATAATTATCTCCCTCCTAAAGACGGGTAACAGAAAAAACAACGCCGATTTACCATTGAATGATGTACTAATAAAATAGTGTTTCCGTATTTATTGTAGTATAACTGTAGTTTAAGGAGAAGTTGACAGAAGATGGCTGCTACGGAAGTATTACAATTGCACAAGATTCCCTTTAAATACACGTGGCAGGCTCTACTTCACAACATACTTATATACCAACAACTCCACATTCTACCGTAGTACGTGTCACTAACTGTTCCATGCCACAGCCATACGAACAACTCCACATTCTACTGTAGTACGTGTCACTAACTGTTCCATGCCACAGCCATACGAACAACTCCACATTCTACTGTAGTACGTGTCACTAACTGTTCCATGCCACAGCCATACGAACAACTCCACATTCTACTGTAGTACGTGTCACTAACTGTTCCATGCCACAGCCATACCAACAACTCCACATTCTACTGTAGTACGTGTCACTAACTGTTCCATGTCACAGCCATACCAACAACTCCACATTCTACTGTAGTACGTGTCCTAACTGCTGTCACATGTTTCATGTCGCAGCCATACCAACAACTCCACATTCTGCTGTACTGTCACTAACTTTCCATGCCGCAGCCAACCACAACTCCACACTAACTGTTCCACGTTCCACTCAGCCCTACCAACTCCACGTTCTGCACATGTCACTAACTGTTCCATGTCACAGCCGTACCAACAACTCCACATTCTACTGTAGTACGTGTCACTAACTGTTCCATGCCACAGCCATACCAACAACTCCACATTCTACTGTAGTACATGTCACTAACTGTTCCATGTCACAGCCATACCAACAACTCCACATTCTACTGTAGTACGTGTCACTAACTGTTCCATGTCACAGCCATACCAACAGCTCCACATTCTACTGTAGTACGTGTCACTAACTGTTCCATGTCACAGCCATACCAACAGCTCCACATTCTACTGTAGTACGTGTCACTAACTGTTCCATGTCACAGCCTTACCAACAACTCCACATTCTACTGTAGTACGTGTCACTAACTGTTCCATGTCACAGCCATACCAACAACTCCACATTCTACTGTAGTACGTGTCACTAACTGTTCCATGTCACAGCCGTACCAACAACTCCACATTCTACTGTAGTACGTGTCACTAACTGTTCCATGTCACAGCCGTACCAACAGCTCCACATTCTACTGTAGTATGTGTCACTAACTGTTCCATGTCACAGCCGTACCAACAGCTCCACATTCTACTGTAGTATGTGTCACTAACTGTTCCATGTCACAGCCATACCAACAACTCCACATTCTACTGTAGTACGTGTCACTAACTGTTCCATGTCACAGCCATACCAACAGCTCCACATTCTACTGTAGTACGTGTCACTAACTGTTCCATGTCACAGCATTCTACTGTAGTACGTGTCACTAACTGTTCCATGTCACAGCCATACCAACAGCTCCACATTCTACTGTAGTACGTGTCATTAACTGTTCCATGTCACAGCCGTACCAACAGCTCCACATTCTACTGTAGTACGTGTCACTAACTGTTCCATGTCACAGCCGTACCAACAGCTCCACATTCTACTGTAGTATGTGTCACTAACTGTTCCATGTCACAGCCGTACCAACAGCTCCACATTCTACTGTAGTATGTGTCACTAACTGTTCCATGTCACAGCCGTACCAACAGCTCCACATTCTACTGTAGTACATGTCACTAACTGTTCCATGCCACAGCCATACCAACAACTCCACATTCTACTGTAGTACGTGTCACTAACTGTTTCATGCCACAGCCATACCAACAACTCCACATTCTACTGTAGTACATGTCACTAACTGTTCCATGCCACAGCCATACCAACAACTCCACATTCTACTGTAGTACGTGTCACTAACTGTTCCATGCCACAGCCATACCAACAACTCCACATTCTACTGTAGTACGTGTCACTAACTGTTCCATGTCACAGACGTACCAACAGCTCCACATTCTACTGTAGTACGTGTCACTAACTGTTCCATGTCACAGCCATACCAACAACTCCACATTCTACTGTAGTATGTGTCACTAACAGTTCCATGTCACAGCCATACCAACAAATCCACATTCTACTGTAGTACGTGTCACTAACTGTTCCATGTCACAGCCGTACCAACAGCTCCACATTCTACTGTAGTAGGTGTCACTAACTGTTCCATGTCACAGCCGTACCAACAGCTCCACATTCTACTGTAGTACGTGTCACTAACTGTTCCATGTCACAGCCGTACCAACAACTCCACATTCTACTGTAGTACGTGTCACTAACTGTTCCATGCCACAGCCCTACCAACAACTCCACATTCTACTGTAGTACGTGTCACTAACTGTTCCATGCCACAGCCATACCAACAACTCCACATTCTACTGTAGTACGTGTCACTAACTGTTCCATGCCACAGCCATACCAACAACTCCACATTCTACTGTAGTACGTGTCACTAACTGTTCCATGTCACAGCCATACCAACATCTCCATATTCTACCGTAGTACGTGTCACTAACTGTTCCATGTCACAGCCATACCAACAACTCCACATTCTACTTCATTACGTGTCACTAATTGTTTATTTATTTCTAAGCTACACTTCTGTGGAAACTGTGTCAATAGGACATATGCATGAGTTTAAAAGACAACACAGTTGCATGCGTATACATTTACAAAGTCAACCCAGTACCTTTAGTATGAGTAATGATGGCTAACATATTTTCAAGAAATACAAAACACAGCCATTACTTAGCCATAGTTAAACAAGTTAGTTGCATAAATGAGTAAACAAAATATGTACAGCAGTTGTGTCAACCACAGTTGTGTCAACAGCAGTTGTGTCAACAGCAGTTGTGTCAACAGCAGATGACGTCTTGTCCCACTGACGTTACATGTTCGTGTTAGACGTCACGTCATGCGATGCCCGCCCCTATGACTGACTACGTGTTCGTGACAGATGCTCCGTCATGTGACTGTGTGTCCGTGACGATGCCCACCACTAGGAGAGCCTGTTCACTCTGAGCTCGCTTCAAGAGCTCCGGTACGATCACCTGCAGTCCATTATGGCCGACGGGCACAAGACTGAACCACATGACGTCATCGCGCACGCGCTTCGGGGCGACGTAGAAGGCAAGTGGGTCGCGGCCCCTGTGCGGACACTTCTCGACGTACTTTCGGTAGATGTTCACATGACAACGACTGGGACAGGCGAGGTCGGCATAGACGACCTTGGCACGTCCGCCACCCTGTCCGTCAGCGACGTACTGTATGAAGGCGGGCCCCGAGGGCGGCTCGTGGATGGTGATCTGAGGGTCGGCATAGCGCAGCCGGCGGTGGTGGTGGCCGCAGCCGATGAGGAAGTTGCGTGAGTTGAGGTAGACGAGCGTGTGTAGGAGCACGGTGCCATTGTAGTTACCGAGGGCGCCACACCGCCACAACAAGTCCTCCTGCTCTGGACTCAAGGCTGCCGGACTCGGCCGTCGTGACCGCAGCACGCTCAAGGCCGGCCGCGCCTGGGACTCAACCAGACGTCGCACGGCCGTGAATGGCTCCGGACTGAGCTGTCCGCCGTCGTCTGACCGTCTCGTCGCCAGGTACGACTGGACCCCCGCCAACAGCTTGAGCAGTCTCCCGGGGGCATACGTAGAGCCGTCAGGCAGGCGCAACTCGACCATGAACCGGGAGAGGAATGACGTCAACTGGTCCTTATTGAGCTGTGCCAACTCGTCTATGTTGTGGTCCGAGTCAAGACCCGTGTCCTTGGCCCACTGTCTGAGGACGGACATTGACCATGCACTCGTCTGCTCGGCACTCTCTGAGCCCGTCTCACCGTGGTCAACGGTCGTGTCGTTGTCCCAGCCCCGGGACGTTGTGGACGAGTCGGTGGAGTTATTGCTTGCTGACCAGTGTGTCGTCGGGTCTAACACCTGAAACACGCGTGTACATTAGCACGGTGAAGACTCCTTCGACTGTCAATGTTAGTTGAATTGGAGAAGACAATACAATGTGTTGTTACGAGGTCTATAAGAGCTGTAACAGTCCATGCTTGATGGCAATGTCATTCACACTACAACAGATCTATGTATTTCAAATATGCATAAATGTATGTATTATTTTATAGCGATTTCCTACCGCAGTATTTGTGATTGTGAAGTGATTGCAAGGTGAGAGAAAGCAGCATCAGTTCGACATACCTGCATCCATTCACGCTTCACTGCACTTGCGATTTCATTCACATCAACGATTCAATGCTGCCGTGATACAAATCAAACAGCCTGATACGTTTGTCAGGAAAAATGACATGGGAAATTTCTTGACAAAGGACATCTCTCAGCACTGTTGTTATAATGGACAACTTTTGGAGAATTCGCAATGAAAAACTATTAAAAGTTTGGAAATGTTCAGTAAGACAAAGAGGGTTACTCTTACTAGGTAATGCTCTGTAAGACAAGGAGAGTTAATCTTACTAGGTAATACTCAGTAAGACAAAGAGCGTTACTCTTACTAGGTAATGCTCAGTAAGACAAAGAGGGTTACTCTTACTAGGTAATGTTCAGTAAGACAAAGAGGGTTACTCTTACTAGGTAATGTTCAGTAAGACAAAGAGGGTTACTCTTACTAGGTAATGTTCAGTAAGACAAAAAGGGTTACTCTTACTAGGTAATGTTCAGTAAGACAAAGAGGGTTACTCTTACTAGGTAATGCTCAGTAAGACAAAGAGGGTTACTCTTACTAGGTAATGTTCAGTAAGACAAAAAGGGTTACTCTTACTAGGAAATGCCTCGTCCAAAGGTAAGGAGGGAGTTAGTTTTAGACTGGTAGTGATTTATTTATGATACTTGTGAAAAGAGACCTTACAATTATTGGTAAATGGAATGCCACCAACAACATGGCTTTACCAAATCAATGAGAAATAATCAAACTTCTCAATAATATCATTTTTTATAATATCTTACACTGAATCGATAAGTAAATAAGTAAGTTATAGTTATATTAAATCACATTATAATTTACATGAAGTGACAGCATCTGTATCACTTATTTAATTCGTTGTAGAATGGATGCAGATTTGACAACATTCAAGTGATCTTGACTATAACATGAATACGCCTCCTGATTTTCTGTGATATCACAATCACAACACAATCACATGGACTAGGAGGAAGTCTGTCTGGGGCTCAGCCATGAAACACACTGCAGCCAAAACTGCAGCAGATTAGTAATAATTTATCAATGTGTCAATCAAACAAGAAATTTTTGCACATTCCAACCATGCAGTCTGACAGCTGGTGACTACATAAGAATTTTCTTTCTACCATACTTCTTTCAAACCGAGGGTGGAATTACTGATGTGAAACAAACTTGTACTGTGTATATCATATGGTTATCATAGCTATTATACAAGTGATTCAGAGGCTAAAGCACGACATATTTGTGCCACTTGGTGACTGTCTGCACCGGCCAGAACAACTATGATAGCAGCACTTGCTAATTGTGATGGGTAATATTTACAATCTTCCAATGCACATGTTGACAACATTAGCATATGACTATTGCAAATCACATTACTCCATTCAATAAATACCCAGCTCTAAAGAAGCCATTGCAGAGATTGTCAGACTACAGGTTCTCAGCATGCCCAAGTATCTGGCCTGATCACCAGTCTTGTTTCTCAAGCTGTTCTATCCATTGCAGTCAACACTAATTCTTTCATTTACCATGTTCACAAAATCAACACTGAAACAACTGGGACAATTATGGGTCAAATCAAATATGATAATTCATATATAATTATCAGTCAGTTTTAAAACTCACTTATACTTTTTTATGTTTGATTTCCTTGTCTCCCTTCAGCCGTGTCCAAGTGACATGAGTAAACAGACACTCTCAGATGAATTGCCTACTCAGTGTGTTTGGGCAAGACAAGTTTGAGGATGGGCACTTATTATAATTCCAACAAATTCAATGTCGGACAGTATTGGCTGAGCAAATAATACAGTTATAAGTATATATACTAGATACCAGTGACAGCTGAAAAAGATTTTTGTCATGAATTTTTAAAAACAATTTTATTTTTCTAGACATAATGACATTTAGTATTATAAACAGCACACCAAGTAGAGTACTGATCATCAAACGTAGTGGTTTATTATTAGAATTACAACAATTAGTTATTAGTATCACAAATACCGAGACCAGTATATATATGTTGTGATTGTGAACTGTCTTTGTACAGTAGACAGGCCAATTTAACTCAAAGAAAGTTAAACATGATTTTTTTGAAACAATTTCTGCAGTATTTTTTACCAATTTATGTTTAAATGTTTGCATATTTGGCCTAATAACATTTTGCCTTATTTACGCAAATTTTTAACAGCTGATTAAATTGCAATCAATTTCATACATGTAGGTTACCTTTAAAGAACGACAGTCAAACTCTTTCTAACACACTATTGAGTTGCACTCAACAAAAAGATAAATTAAAAACCAAGACAACCAGATGAGCTGGTTTAGGTTAAGTAAATATAACAAAAGCAGTGATGCGGTACCAACCAGTGAGTTACTGAAGTGACTAGACGGCAGCCCAGCTGAGACCATATCAGATGACAAGTTGGGTAGAGTCGGCATGGAGGTGGACAAGACATCTCCACTGCCCAGATGCCAGGACGAGCTGGTCAGTCCAGCAATAGAGGGCAGGGACACGGGCAGGATGTGCTTGACCTCCGCCTCACCCCGACACACAGATGGATAATTTGTGAGTTCACTCAAGTTGTCCGCGCTCTGGTGGAACTGGTAGTTTGCCATTACACAGTCATCCAGAGCCTCTTTCTTCACCTCCATCACTGGGAGGCTGTCTATGTCTATGGTCTGGGCGGGGGAGTTCACGTGATGACTAGGGGCGGGATGGTGGCGTTTGTTATGGGGGGGCGTGGCCCCGCCATCCTCCCACCCCTCAGTGTGGGGGTCGCCAGACCCCCGGTGTGTCAGGGACGTGAACCAGTGGTGCGAGAGTTCGGTGTTTGACACTGCCCTCTTGTGGGAACGCTGCACTTTATTGGGCGCCTTGAATATTGGGACGACAGCGCGTGTGGACACGGCGCCACACTCAACATTACTCTCTCCATTGTCTCTCTCCTCCTGGTTGTAGTTCGCAGGACTCAACGACCTCTCTTCTACGACCAACCGACTATCATCGGACCTCTCTCTTGCGACCAACCGACCGCCGCCGTCACTGTCGTCGACCGATGAGATTATCTCGTGCGGTTTCAAGATCTCTTTGATGTTTACGAGAAAGATGTCCTCCTTGTCGAGTGTGATGCCAAGAAGGCCTTCGACACACAGTTCCTGTTTGTAGGGGAGACTGTTCTTGCACAGCATTGTCACTGCCTCCCGCAGTAGACTCTGGATACGCTGGAAGTCTGGCTTCATCCTCCTTGTCACTCACCTCTTAGAGCTAAAACACAACACAGGATAGTTAACAATAGCTTCGCCTTCCTTATCACTCACGGTGTCAAACTAGAGGAATAACAAAGTATATTTAACAATGGCTTCATCTTCTTTGTCACTCAGGAGTGTCCATTGAACTTCATTGCAGAATCAAAGTTTATTGTATGCAGGGCTTTCCTAAATTGTGTTTTGGTTGTTAAGTTAACTATGCGTTCAGGTAGTCGGTTCCAGATAGGTACAACTCTATTGCAAACATGTTTTTGTTACATCAAGTTTAAAGGTTGCTGTCTTAAGTTTAAGTCCATGACCTCTTGTTGAAATGGTGGTATTTATAGCAGTGTTACTGCATGAAATGAGATTATTTTCAGATACATTGACATGTCCATGCATGATATTATATACCATTACCATACCATTATAAACCCAGCGGAGTTTGAGACTCTCTAGATGAAGATATTCAAGTCTTTATAAGTAGCCATGATTGGCATCGAATTTACAGCGGTAACAGACCTGGTGGGTAAAGAACTGTTGCATATTCTCTAACTGGTCAGTCATGCCCAAGTACTACCTGAATGGTATGCAGGGGTTCCATAATAGTAATACTGGATAGTTCTTATATAGCGCAAATCTTTTAGGCAAAAAACTCAGTGCGCTGGTACATATCATTCATACTCACATATATACATAACATAGACTATACAGATACATACATGGACCACTTAGACTAGGGAGAACGCTTGTCGGAACAGATGTCTTTAACCGTGGTTTAAATTCAGATAGAGTAGGGGTATTTCCATACAGTAGAACAGGGGTATTTCCATACAGTAGAACAGTATTCCAGCACTGGGCGCACAAATAATTTATATGTTTTAATGACAGCACAAGCACCAGCAGTATTAAAGCAGCAAAAAATAACATTGATTGCGCTGTATGCTTTGTGAGAAATGTGCTGCTTAAATAAACATTTATCATCCACTATAACTCCAAGATCTCGTTATTCATTAACGTTAACAAGCTGTACACCTTTCAGATAGCCGGGATACTATTTCCAGTCGTAAGTACACAGCATTTATGTTCAGCTACTTGAAGCTGCCACTGATCTGCCCAAACCACAATTTCATTAAGCCACTTTTGCATATATCAGGCCATTCTGAAACATCCGAGAACATGGTGGATATTTTGGTATCGTCCGCAAACAAATATACATTAGTGTTAGCAGTCACACTTTCACTGGGCAGATGGTTTATACATGTACAATAATTTATTAATAATAGGCAACTGGTGCATGAGCCTTGCGGGTCACTGGACGAGACATTGGTATAACCAGTTATAAGCAATATCTACCAGTGATCAACTAAGTGACATTCTGCAACACTAATTTGTATCAGAAATTCATGTATTTATTATTGCACAGTCTAAACATTACACTATTAAAGTAATAAATAAAATATTAATATGAGCTTTACATGTATTTATTTTCTGTTATTTTTATTATACTTATTTTTTTAATTTGTGTAAATTAATTGTTGTAAACACTGCTGAACAGAGTTTATAGGCCTACTGTGGATTTTAGTGTATATAAAGTTATTACATTATAGAAGAGATAGGGTGCTAATGTTTCAAAAAGTGTGTCTTTAAACAAACAGTATTTTGTTAGATTTAGGCCAGACAAATAAACTAATAGTGTACACTCAATAGCGATATAATAAATTTACGACTGTCCACTGCCAGTGACTGTGCCTGTCTAAACTACACTGTCTACACTACTTATACTAGTTATACAGTCAACACCGACTACCGGCGTCAGTGGCGTCTGTTTTGTCATTGCCATTGGCTGTAAACAACCAAACGTAAACAAACCAAACATAGGGCATAACATACAAACTAACGTTATTTATTTGATTTCAGAATGGTGGCACAGTTTTGTGGTTGCGAGTTCTACACATACGGCCTACATCATAGTACACGTAAGCCTGCTACATGCCGCCATATTTATTGTCAGTGTCAATGTGACGTCACTGACACGGCATTTAAGCGTGACATTTGTAATTTGACATGCTAATGTTATTGATAACTAAACTTATTGAAGTTGTAGTGAAGTGTAAGCATGTGCAAATAATAATTACAGATTATCATGTCGTGTTCCTGTAAAGTAGGTTTTAGAATATTTCTAGCATTGCACATCGTGCGGTCAGTAGACACAAGACACGTCTAGTCGACAGCTACACTTCAGCATCGGATAAAAATAGCGACGTGACCTACTTTGAGAGATTAGCTTCTGAGAGTAAAAATATGAGCTTAATGACAATAAAAACCAATACCTAGTTATTGCCATATGATACTTACTGTTCTATAGTTATAGTAATTACGTTACTGTCGGTTAGAGTAAAACTTCGCATGGCGTTGACACTCTAAAATGCAAACAATGATACGCCACCGCTTAGTGACGTCGACACCAGACACGAGACATGTCACGTCATGTCAACGTCAACGCCCCAAGCATCGCGCACAAATATAAGCGCGTAGCGTCGAAAATTCAGCCAAAATATTAATATAATACTTTAAATGTAATTAAGATATAGTACATGTGTCAAAATCGTGGTTTCATAACTTATGCACGTTTATTAATGAAACCGTTATATCGGGTAAATTGGAGCTTCGTGCATCGTAATTCATCTGCAGTGTTTTACAATTTTACGAGTTTTTCCGGTAGTTTGGAAAACGGATAGTCATTTACAGTGTTTCAAACTTAAGGATATATGATGCCACGATTGTTCTGTTCCACTAAGCACCTGGTGAATATGTCAATACGTTGTCTGTTGTAGTGTGCGTTTGTGCACTAACTCAGTATTACGGGACACTGCTGTTTATGGCACTCACTGTGAGTGTGACAGTCAGTGAGTCACAGACACAGTGAGACGTCACACAGTGAGTGAGTGACAGTGTGAGGCTGTTGTCTGTTGACACTCACTGATAGTGTTGTTGTTGATGTTGGCATGCACGGGATGCGGAGCGGAACGTGTCTCTTCTCAATATTAATAAATAGGTAACATTCATATCTATACGACTACTATAATTTATTTAATCGACTGTACGACTTTTTAGTTTATATATTGCACGTATTTGAGATGTGTCAGTGTGTGTGCATGCATCAGGTGTCGTGCATTCTTGTTCTATTCTCATATGTTTATTGTTAAAATCACAAATTACAGTGTTTCCCCTGGTATATAGCTGCCTCGCCGTTTTTCTATGCCGCCTCGCCCAAAATATGCCGAAATTGCCACCTCGTAGCTATTTCATACGCCCATTTTGTTTCGTTCTTTCACGGTATATTCAGCGTCGGCGAGCGGCGCGTAATGACACCACAAAGTCACTTATACTCCTGCAAAATCGCAGATTTGTAGCAACATCATTTAGCCGTCATTGGACAACGTGAAAGATATCATTTGTCAGTTGTCCAATCACTGAATATTCCTGCGGGATCCCCGGTGTCTCCAATGGTGACACCTTGCGGAGTTTCGACATACTAGAAATCTAGACATTCATGTAAAATGGCGCCCAAACGGTAACTGTCTTGTGTTTTGTTTTATGACGGTGGTGGGAGTGAAAACCGTGCAGGCTGATGGCACTACGTCACTTGTCGACACTTGTGTCGAATGAATCCGGACTCTTTTGAAGCCCAATTAAAAACCGTGCATCCTAATCCTATTCACTAGTCGGCATTTGTATCGAATCCGGACCCTGTTGTCGTGTTGAAGCTCAAATAACGACCCGGTTTGCGCTAGTCTGTGCCGCTGCGGCCGTGCGTTACTGCACATATATATATAGCAGCGTATGTCGATACAAACCATGTTCTATGCGGTTTTGTTTTAGCAAAATAAGGAATGTGATTCATAAGAAATCTTTGTGCTAAATATATAATACATATTCCGACAAAGTTGTGCAAACAAACTTTCGGGAAAGGTGATTTGAGTGAAATACTTACGAATATAAACCACCAAAGTTCACGTCTCATAAAAAATGCCTACTACCCAAAACCGTGTATACTAACGGGTTATCAGTAATTGGATGTACTAAACAAATTATACTGTTTTGTAAAAAGGACACAATTTGAGAAACAGTCTTGCGATTAATAGAAACATACTTTTGTGGCATTCCAGAAATGACTGTTTTAATTAATTGTATAACATTCTAGCAAACAAATAAAATATGATCTTTTGAACATAAACCACCAATTTACCATAATATTATGATATTAAAATAATTTAAAGGTGATGATGAAAGAGTCTTCAGATGATACCACTGGATGCTTCCCAGAGAAGTCGAGATGGTGTTCAACTGAACAGGTCTGCCAGGGAGTAAAGTGTAAAGCGCTTTGAGCAGTCCTGCGCTATATAAGAACTTACCGTTTACTTTTTGATTGACTCTGTCAGCGAGGTAACAAGGCCTAGGGTTAGTGCAAGAAAACATAACCCTAACCAAGTACCAGTGGTCAAGTGGAAACCACACTTCTACTGAGTAGCAGTGGTAAAATGGAAACCACACCTCGACATGATGAAACAATCATGATTACTGACTTTTATCAATCATGATTACTACATTTACAAGTAGTGTCTTGTTGTTTTATATCTCCCCCTCTATATCCAAGAGTAAAGGTTAAAACATACCTCAGAATGCACCATTTTAAAGCTAGTTTAAAAAAAATCTCCGGGGGAGCATGTCCCCGGACATCCCAACCACCTCGCCCATCATTTCACCCAGGGGAAACACTGAAATTATAAAGACTCATCATTCAAAATTTACATACATGCATTAGTAGCATCATCACAATACGTACATAGCAATAGATTTGCGATCAATTAGTCCAAAGTTATAGTTCCCTAAATTATATTGCCTAACAACCAACACAAACTTTAAAATCAAAATGGCGGATTTGTAAACAATAAGCAGAGCGTGCGAAACCAAAATCATCCCCACAACTCACATAATCAATGCATTCTTACAAAATAAATGTACATTACCTTGAATCATTAAATATTTGTTCTATCAGTCACATAAACTAGGCATTATTAAAATGGCTCTAGATTAGAAACATTTATGTAAGGAATAATATACCCCTCTGTTTTATCATCTCCTGAACTTACTAACAGGCCCTCTTTCAGGTGTACAACTGTCACCCCTGTGTTTTAAAATACCCTGAGTCCTGAATTGGCCCAGGATATAAAATTACTAATATTCATATACTCTACCATCTACCTGTTTGTGTTTGCACCAGCCCAAACCATTCACTTGCACTGTTTTAAAACAGTTTAGTTTTACTTTCATTTTACTTAAATGCGACTTTAGCTAATCCAAAGGCATTATATTTAGCAATTCACTCCACAGCCTCAACATGAAGTTCACACAGCTCATAGGCCTGTGCTTTGTTGCTGCAAACATACTTCGATACCTTCACCAAAACTCCACAACCTCCAAACATTTTCAACAATGCTGACAAGAAAGCTGACATCCTTTCCCAAATTCACAGTTACAAAGAAAAACAAGATGATGCCAACTAAACCTCACAGCCTGTCCTTACTGTATACTTGTGGACTACTAGTCCAAGCAGGGGACCTTCTTCCAAACCCTTGCCCCAAGTCAACCTCCACTCCAGACTTCCCATGTGGCACCTGCAGTCATGAGGTACATGAACACCACCATGCCATCCAATGTGATGACTGTGACTGCTGGTACCACACCTCGTGTGACACCTGCAGTCATGAGGTACATGAACACCACCATGCCATCCAATGTGATGAATGTGACTGCTGGTACCACACCTCGTGTGACACCTGCAGTCATGAGGTACATGAACACCACCATGCCATCCAATGTGATGAATGTGACTGCTGGTACCACACCTCGTGTGACACCTGCAGTCATGAGGTACATGAACACCACCATGCCATCCAATGTGATGAATGTGACTGCTGGTACCACACCTCGTGTGTCACCTGCAGTCATGAGGTACATGAACACCACCATGCCATCCAATGTGATGACTGTGACTGCTGGTACCACACCTCATGTGACACCTGCAGTCATGAGGTACATGAACACCACCATGCCATCCAATGTGATGACTGTGACTGCTGGTACCACACCTCATGTGACACCTGCAGTCATGAGGTACATGAACACCACCATGCCATCCAATGTGATGACTGTGACTGCTGGTACCACACCTCGTGTGACACCTGCAGTCATGAGGTACATGAACACCACCATGCCATCCAATGTGATGAATGTGACTGCTGGTACCACACCTCGTGTGACACCTGCAGTCATGAGGTACATGAACATCACCACCATGCCATCCAATGGATGATGACTGCTGGCACCACACTGTGCACCTGCAGTCATGAGGTACATGAACACCACCATGCCATCCAATGTGATGGATGTGACTGCTGGTACCACACCGCGTGTGACACCTGCAGTCATGAGGTACATGAACACCATCATGCCATCCAATGTGATGAATGTGACTGCTGGTACCACACCGCGTGTGACACCTGCAGTCGTGAGGTACATGAACACCACCATGCCATCCAATGTGATGGATGTGACTGCTGGTACCACACCGCGTGTGACACCTGCAGTCATGAGGTACATGAACACCACCATGCCATCCAATGTGATGACTGTGACTGCTGGTACCACACCTCGTGTGACACCTGCAGTCATGAGGTACATGAACACCACCATGCCATCCAATGTGATGACTGTGACTGCTGGTACCACACCTCGTGTGACACCTGCAGTCATGAGGTACATGAACACCACCATGCCATCCAATGTGATGACTGTGACTGCTGGTACCACACCTCGTGTGACACCTGCAGTCATGAGGTACATGAACACCACCATGCCATCCAATGTGATGAATGTGACTGCTGGTACCACACCTCATGTGACACCTGCAGTCATGAGGTACATGAACACCACCATGCCATCCAATGTGATGAATGTGACTGCTGGTACCACACCTCGTGTGACACCTGCAGTCATGAGGTACATGAACACCACCATGCCATCCAATGTGATGAATGTGACTGCTGGTACCACACCTCGTGTGACACCTGCAGTCATGAGGTACATGAACACCACCATGCCATCCAATGTGATGACTGTGACTGCTGGTACCACACCTCGTGTGACACCTGCAGTCATGAGGTACATGAACACCACCATGCCATCCAATGTGATGACTGTGACTGCTGGTACCACACCTCGTGTGACACCTGCAGTCATGAGGTACATGAACACCACCATGCCATCCAATGTGATGACTGTGACTGCTGGTACCACACCTCGTGTGACACCTGCAGTCATGAGGTACATGAACACCACCATGCCATCCAATGTGATGACTGTGACTGCTGGTACCACACCTCGTGTGACACCTGCAGTCATGAGGTACATGAACACCACCATGCCATCCAATGTGATGAATGTGACTGCTGGTACCACACCTCGTGTGACACCTGCAGTCATGAGGTACATGAACACCACCATGCCATCCAATGTGATGACTGTGACTGCTGGTACCACACCTCGTGTGACACCTGCAGTCATGAGGTACATGAACACCACCATGCCATCCAATGTGATGACTGTGACTGCTGGTACCACACCTCATGTGACACCTGCAGTCATGAGGTACATGAACACCACCATGCCATCCAATGTGATGACTGTGACTGCTGGTACCACACCTCATGTGACACCTGCAGTCATGAGGTACATGAACACCACCATGCCATCCAATGTGATGACTGTGACTGCTGGTACCACACCTCGTGTGTCCAAATAAATGATACCACATATGAACAATTAAAATACAACAGTGTCCTATGGTTTTGCTCTTGCTGTGGGCTCCCAAACTAGTCCAGATGTCTATTCTCAAGCAACATAACCACATCAAACCAATACTCAGTTCTGCAGTCTCTTCCAGACAACAGTAACTACACAAATAAAATGAACCGACCAGACTAGACTGGAAATATCCTTGACCTTGTACTTACATCAACTTTCAAATCACGCCCTTATCTCCAGCGTAAACACAGTGACAGGCATGAGCGATCACGAAGCTGTTCTCTTTCACATTAATATGAACCCATGAAGAAAACCTCACCTCCACATAAAATGTACCACTATAAGTCTGCTAATTGGGAAGGCCTCAAATCAAACTGTACCCTTCTTGCTCAAAAGTACTTTCCCCGAAATCCTGATAATCTAGACATTTACACAAATTGGAACTTATTTCACCAAAACTACACTCAAATGATTGAACAATCTATCCCTAGCCGCATGACAAAATCAAAACCGCATTTACCCTGGATCACAAAAAAAAACATAATCAGACTACAAAGAAAACGGGACAAAACTCATGCTAATGCAAGAAAACAAAGAAAAACAAACACTGGGAACACTTCAAGAACCTAAGAAAAGACGTCAACAAAGAAATAACTAAATCATACAACTGTTACATCGATAACATCATAGGCGAAAGCCTACCACAAACCCTAAGCGATTCTGGTCCTTCATTAAACAAACAAAAACTGAAAACCTTGGCATCCCAACACTAAAAGCAAATGGGAAGATGCAAACAACTGATCACGACAAAGCAAACACATTAAATGACCACTTCAAATCAGTTTTCACCAAAGAACAACTTCCTGTCCCAACTAAAGGCCTTCATTCCCTTCAATCCAAACACATAATATTGGAATAAATGGCATCATAAAACAGCCTGAAGCTCTAAAACCAAACAAGGCATCAGGACCAGATGAAATCCCAGCAAAAGTATTAAAGGAGACTGCCAGAGAAATATCCACAATAATACAACACATATTCCATTTCCAGCAATCATACACCTCCAGCAAACTCCCACAAGCCTGGACCACAGTTCTTGTCACTCCAGTATACAAGAAAGGCAGCAAAAGTAATCCTGCAAATTATAGACCAATTTCCCTGACATGCATTCTGTGCAAGGTGATGGAGCATATCGTTCTTAGCCACATGTGGAAACACCTCAGTGCTAACAATGTTATCCTCCATCACCAGCATGGATTTCAAACTGGACTATCCTGCCAAACACAGCTTGTGGAAGCAGTCCATAACTGGGTTTCCTCTATGAATGACCAGAAACAATTAGACGTCACCTCCTCGATTTTTCCAAAGCTTTCGACAAGGTTCCCCACAAACAACTTCTCGATCAATTAAATTACTATGGTATCACAGGTCACACACTACAATGGCTTAAGTCATTTCTATCAAACCGCACCCAGAATGTATCGGTAAATGGTTCCCACTCAGCTCCTGTAAATGTCATCTCTGGCGTACCCCAAGGCTCAGTCCTTGGCCCTGTCCTTTTCCTACTGTACATAAATGACATCACCGATTCAATCAACTCAAATATCAGTTTTGTTTGCCGATGATTCGATCCTGTATAGAGAAGACCATAACATCCTTCAAACAGACCTAAACAAATTAGCTGACTGGACAATCGAGTGGCAAATGAACTTCAATATCCCAAACTTTCACACCATCTCAAACCAACCAGTTTCCCAAGTTGATTCACACCCCTATCTTGGCATCACAATAGATTCTAAACTGTCGCAGACAAAGCATGTTAACACCACTGCATCTCAATCTGCTAGAACACTTGGCCTCCTTAAAATAAATAATGACAAAAAAGAGCTATACTTGACCAATGTTTATCCAGAATTAAGGGAGTTCATTGAGTCAATAGTACCATGCTATAATTGGTCACACATTGTTATTTTTTTCCCTGTGACGGTTAATCCTGTTTTCCATTTCCTGTGACCACTGATGTACTGTCTTTCAATTAAATTAGATTAAGCCACACACTATCAATTAAATGTTTGCTAACCTGACCCTGGCAGGCCAGCTGATACACTGATCACCCACCTGACAATGACCCAAGTTAAAGCTGAGTTACTGATCAAAGCATGCAACTGGCTGCAGTTGGTCAGCTAATAACAGCTGTAGGAAGGCCAGTTTTCTCTCAGTGAATGTCATTCTTTGGTGATCACATAAGTAATATGAGTGACCTGTATCAACTGCCTTAGACCAAGCAACAATTTAAATAAGCACAGCTGTGATAACAGTTTTCATTGACAGAATTAAATGCTATAAGTATTTTGAAAAGTATTTGAAAAGTATTTGATTTTTCAAATACTTTTCAAATGTATTTAAATGCAAATGCAAATATTTTTGGCTCCAAATTTTCAAATGCAAATACTGGATCAGTTGCATTTAAATGCATTTGACCCCATGTCTGGTAAGGCCAAAACTAGAGTACGGAGCTGTGGCCTGGAATCCCTATACACAAAATAACATTGATACCCTCGAAAAAATTCAAAGAAGCGCAGCTAGATTTACTTTAAATGACCACCGCCGCACAACAAGTGTAACCAGGTTCATAAATAAACTTGGTTGGCAGACTCTAGAAAGAAGACGATTAGTACACTTCTACAAAATAAAACACAACCTCCTGAACATTACCCTACCACAACATCTTATAGTCCCAAGCTCCCGTACACGAAACAGCGATCCAAACAAATACATACAAATACATGCTCGCATGAATACATATGCATACTCATTCTATCCTAGAGATATAAGAGCTTGGAATCTACTCCCCCAGAAACAATAAGCCTATCCACACTACACCCACTCCAACAAGCTCTGAGTATCATCCACCTTGTTGTTCCAGCCCACCTTACCAGACTACAAATAAAGACAGAGACTGTGTTTTTAATCTGCACAAATTATTGCATTTGTTGTATATAATTATTTGTTTTAGTTTTCTTTTAAAATTATTTTTCAAATTCAGTTTCACGCACCTTTGCAATGCGCACTGCACAACTCCTAGGTTAGCCCCAGAAGGGGCTGAATGGAGAAACAACACCTAAGACGTATCCACTCGACTTTTGACTCTGGAACTCATGTAGACATAAGTTATAGCAATATTAGACTTTAGCAAGGATTTTGACACAGTCCCCCACACAAAACTCCTCCATAAATTACCCCACTATGGCATAACCAGAACCACACTCAAGTGGCTAGAAAACTTCCTCACTGACAGATCCATGAAAGTTGTGCTAGACTATGAAACTTTGTGAGAAGTACTTATAAAATCAGGTGTCCTGCAAGGCACTGTACTTGCCCCCTACTGTTCCTCTGTCATATAAACGACCTACCAGCATCAGTAAAATGTAAAGTCCACCCATTTGCTGATGACTGCCTACTATACAGAGAGATCAAAACATTCAATGATCACATTGCACTGCAACACGACCTAAAACAACTCCAAAAGTGGGCAAAAGACTGGGGTGTGAACTTCAATACTAACAAATGCTACATCCTCAGTGTAAAACACAAAACTGACTTTTTCTACACCCTAAATAACGCTACCCTAGAACATGTAAACTGCAATCCCTACCTTGGCATCTCTAACTCCGATGACCTTAAATGGCACTCCCACATCGTAACAGTAACTAAAAAAGCAAACTCCACACTTGGTTTCCTAAGGAACTACAACTTAAATTCATGTACAAAATAGTTGAGGGATCTATCCCAGTCATCCCTGCAGAAACATACTTTCAGCCCCAAAGAATAAATAAAAGATGCATCCAGCCCAAACATTTCCCAGATCACGTATCCTCAAACTTTGTACAAAACCTAACAACCAATAACACCAGGTGCTATACAGTACCTGCATCCCATACCGACTTTGTAAACACAATAGTAGACTGGAATAAACTAAACTAAACGAGTTGCAGGTCCAGGCTGAGACCGTAAACGAATTCAGTCGCTTATCCGGCGACCCAAACACTCAATAACACCATACCTACCCACCCCGTCTTAAACTATAGCCAACAGTGGCTCCTTATGATGTAATTGATTAGAATCCACTCACTGGCACTGTCCACACATAGTTGCCAACATTTGTCCACATATGGCCCATATATACCATTACCAGGCCCGAAGTGTGGTTGATTTTTGGGTAAATTTTTTGGTTTGGGATAGCCTGAGCCACAGGCACAGCTGCAGACTTGGATATAACTGGTAGATGGGGCGTATGTGTATATCAGGGGAGGGGTAGTGTTGAAGATTTTTATGGTGTCAAGTTGAATAGTAATGTTGGAGATTTTGTTCATGGTACTATTAACAATTGTTGCTACAGTCTAAGTTTTTTCCCATCTTGCCACCCCAGCCAATAATACCTATAATTTAGTTATTACAATGGAACGCTGCGGTAAGAGCACCGGACTGTCCACTGAGAGAACCCGGGTTCGAATCCTGTGCGACATTTGGGCAAGCTCGTTTTCTCTACATTGCTTCAGTTCACTCAGCTGTATGAATGAGTAACTGGCTAGAGACAGTGGTGGATATTTGTGTACGAATAGTCTTCGTGCATTAATTGCAGCGGGGCTGAATGCCTCCCAGAGAAGTCGAGATGGTGTTCAATTGAACAGGTCTGCCAGGGAGTAAAGTGTAAAGCACTTTGAACAGTTCTGAGGACTGAATGTTGCGCTGTACAAGAACTTACCTTTACAATATAGTTCACCAAAGCTAACTAGTCTTGTATGACAATGTATGTGATTGTTATTGCTCACGTTGTCAGTAGTTCTCTTCATACAACAGTGGTACAGTCATTACAGAGCCATGACGTTGTCCTAAACCAGGCCTCACATTTGCCATGTAGCCCATTATAAAGTTATACATACAATAATATATAGCAACCATGCACACTCATTGAAATATTATCTGTGTCTTGTGTGAATGATGAAATATTGTGTGTTTGAAAAACATTTCATCACAATGCCCAATACTTAATGTGCATTTTTAATCTATAATGGTAAATTAGCTAATTGTTGTTGTCATTTTTAATCTATAATGGTAAATTAGCTAATTGTTGTTGTCATTTTTAATCTATAATGGTAAATTAGCTAATTATTGTTGTCATTTTTAATCTATAATGGTAAATTAGTTAATTGTTGTTGTCAATCAAATATTATTGTTTCACTTTCCAGATTTTATGTTTCTTAGAAAACTATTTAATAGTTCCTTAGTTTTTCCACATTTAAGTTGTTCTAATGGATTTGTTTCTGTCACACATGTAATATTGCGATTGCTTTTTGTTTGCAGTCTCATGACTGACAAGGGACACAAGAACTACAGTTGAAGCACCCGTTGATGATGGGCGCCATGCAGAGAGAACATAGACTGCTGAAACAGCAGCTGTCAGACTCCATTGCGAGAGTTTGTGAGACAAGTCTCTGTCACTCTGGAAGTTTCAGTGTAGATGCGCTGGTTGGTGTACAGCTGGATGACGGACGTGTCTTCATTGTCAACTTACACAAGTCGCACTCAGCAGCTGAACCAGTGAACACGTCAATCAGTCACTGTAGTGCAGATGACGATGGCACTTCCCTGGACATGCAAGTTGATGAAATAGTTAATGTAAAGCAGGAATCTACCATGGAAGCAGCCGGTTGTGAAAGGCGGTCGAAAAGACTGGAAAAGAAGCGTGTGGTATCCTGGAAAAAAGGTTCATCAAAGGCAGCTGCTAAGGTGTGTTATGTCCTTAGTTAAAGCTGTCCACTCAGTTTACTTTGTTCTCCCTGAACATCGTCAGTTGCCTTTGGAAGTCAAATATTTCCTTTGGAATGCCCACTGGTAATTTATAAGAAGATGCTTACCAGGTATGCTGTAGTTAGAATTACCATGTATTTAAATAAATAAAAAAAATAGTAATAAATCCAAAAAATAATTAATTAAATAAAAAAATGATATTAAAAAAAGTATCTTTAAATATTAGTATTATCATGTCATATAAAAAAAGATAATTGATAAAAGCTTAATGCCACGTCTAAAAGTCACAATAGCAGTTAAAATTGATTAAAAGAGAGTGTTTAAAAGTGCTCTTAAATGTCTCAGTGTTCATTACATGCATTGAAAACAAGTAGATCACTCCGCAGATCCGGGACTGCTGCGGCTGCTGGGGTTAAAATATCGATTAAAATAGAGTGTTTTTAATTCGCTTTTAAAAGCCGCTTCACTGTTTAGTTCATGCATTGATGTGGGTAAATCGTTCCAGAGGTCCGGAGCTGCTGCCATAAAACTCGCGTCTCCGACTTTGCATCTTGTTCGCGGTCTCGCAAGTTGACGATTTCCCGCTGACCGAAGGGACCTGGTGGGCACGTAGAAGCAGACAAACTCGCTCAGGTACACGGGCCCACACTTGTTGACAGCTCTGTGCACGAATACCAGCACCTTGAAACGAACGCGTTCTCGTACCGGCAGCCAATGTAGGTCTTGGAGCACTGGCTTGATACTTGCGTATTTGGGCACTCGCACGATCATTCTGGCTGTAACCGTACAAAGTTCTTGTCCATGGTGCCGTACAGGAGGGAGTTGCAGTAGTCGAGCCTTGATGTCACTAATGCGTTGACTACTCTCTCCCTCGTCTGTCTTGGCAGGAACTTGTTGATTTGGCTGATGTGATGTAGGTGGAAATAGCAGGACCGGATAATCACTGATGTGTTGGCAGACATGTCCATATGACAGTCTAAGATGGCACCAAGGTCTTTAATCTGATGCACAGCTCGGATGAGAGAACCATCAACATTGATGCTGAGATCGTTTACTAACTTCTTTGCAGAAACTGGGACAATCGGAAGGAACTCGGTTTTCTGGTCGTTCAGTTTGAGGTAATTAGAGGTCAGCCACTCCCGAATCTCCATGATGCAGGCTTCAAGACGCTGTAGGGCCTCGAGTAATGCGGTAGGATTAAGCGCAAACGCATGCATCAGCTGCAGGTCATCAGCATAATGATGAAACGTTACACTGTGCCTTCTGATGACATCGCCGACTGGTACATACAGAGAGAACACTCCTGTTTTAAGAATGTGATGTTCAGATGCACTCTGACCAATTACAACACGCTGCTTGCGGTCTTGCAGATATGATTCCATGGATCCACTGGAGGGCGTAACCTTGAATACCATAGCGCTTGCTGAGCCGATTGAGTAGAGTAGTGTGGTCAATCGTGTCAAAAGCTGAACTCAGGTCAAGAAGCACGAGCAGAGTGCCTTCTTTGCGATCCAAGGCCACCCGGACATCACTGCAGACTTTCAACAATGCGGTTTCTGTAGAGTGAAGCTTTTTGTATGCCGACTGAAATGGTTCATTCATATATTGTGAGTCAAGATGATCAGACAATCGCTGTGCTACTATCTTCTCAATAACCTTGGACAGGTGAGACAGACTGCTGACAGGTCTGTAGTTATGTAGCACGTCACGGTCCAGAGATGGCTTCTTCAATAATGGACGAACACAAGCCTCCTTTAAGGACGCTGGCACTGTTCCTTCTTCAAATGACTTGTTGGTAATAGCGGTAATAACTTGTACCAATGATGACAGGCACTGCTGAATTTGTTTGCCTGGCAGAGGATCGAGTTGACAGCTCTTTGTTAATCCAGACACAATCTTGTGTATCTCCTCTTCCGATGTTGGCACGAGCAAAACGAGAGGTTCATTGAAACATGCCTTCTCTCTCACTGGTGAGTTTGAGCGGTACATCGTTTCTAACTCTGCCCGAATCTGTTGCACTTTGTTAGTGAAGTCTTGCGCGAACTTACTGCAACCATCATCAATGGATTCAAAGTCCGGATAAATGTTCTTCTGTTCAGCCCCGAGGGACCTCACGAGCCGGAACATCGATTTGTTGTCAGCTCTCTCCAGAGTGTCTTGATAGTAGTTACTCTTAGCCTTAGCTATGCAAACTGTCGAAGCATTGCGGGCTTGTACCATGGACATGGCTTAGTCCTTCTCCTCACTCTGTTTTTGATTGGGAGCGTATTTGTATTTATTCATTGTCTGTGTTGTTGTCTGTGACCAGTATTGAGGACTCGTACGATGTAATTGTAAGATGAATATAAACCTTCATATAATACAAATGCCTTTAGTAATATCTTTCAAAATCTGAATTCTTTAACTATACCCACATGTGTATAAACTGTAATATGATATGGTTGTTGTGTGTTTCTAGAGCAACAAAAAGAAGTCGACACTCCCCGATGGAACCCGACGAGCACGGCAAACGAATAACACGGGTCTGAAGAAGGACGATGTGTGTGTTACTGATGACGTCCCAGACAGGTGTACGGTCTGGAAGGAAGACAAACACAGCACTGTTGAAAGGTCACAAAACGACGGCTTCAGTGGCCACACTCACTATGGCAAGTCTGTTGACGCAGATGTCAAACGTTCTGAATGTAACAGTTGTCTCGACGACATCGATGACATCGACAGAGCAACTAGCCCAGGAGAGAGACGGTCAACAGCGCCAGCCGACAGGACTTCGGACGGAACCAGCGATAGGGCGATCACGGAGCTAAACTCGGACGAACTTTCGCGATTCGACATCGACGTCGGAAAGAACCGACAAGGGACCGACAAATCAGATGGTGACGTGGTCAAGTGGACGTGTCACGTGTGCGGCTACTCCTCTGCCCACCGGAACAACTTCGAGCGTCATCTATTCCTACACGACCTGACGCCCGATGGGAAGAGTCATGTGTGCGGCGAGTGCGGCAAGCGTTGCCGCGACGCCCACGAGTTACGCACGCACGTCAGCGTCAAGCACCGGAAACAGCTGTTCCGGTGCGCGCGCTGCGGCGACAGTGGCAAGGCGTTCCAGAGCCGGAAGGCGCTGCGCTACCACGTGGCGACGAAACACACGGGCGAGTTCCGGTACAGATGCGGCGTGTGCGACAAGACGTTTCTGTACGGCGCACACTTCCGCACGCACATGAACGTGCACGACGGCGTGCGTCAGCTGTGCGCGCACTGCGGCAGACAGTTCAACTACCGCGCAAGTCTCAAGAAGCACATGGACACGTGCGAGGCCCGGCGACACGACGCCGCCACGCCGCCTGTTGACTTCCAGTGCGAGCACTGCGACCGCACGTTCCGCTCGCGCTCCTACCTCACGGACCACGTGCACACGCGGCACCTACGCACGCACCGCTACACGTGCGCGACGTGCGGGGCGGCCTTCCTCTATCGCACGGGACTGGC
The DNA here is from genome assembly GCA_020002185.1 of Paraescarpia echinospica. Taxonomy (NCBI): domain Eukaryota; kingdom Metazoa; phylum Annelida; class Polychaeta; order Sabellida; family Siboglinidae; genus Paraescarpia; species Paraescarpia echinospica. The sequence continues at coordinate 60,190,161 of CM034541.1, read as the reverse complement.
GCGACACCGTGTCAAGTGCAGTGCGGGCAGCGCGCCTGGGGCCAGGTTGGAGGCAAGTGGCGATGGCGGAGAGGTGGTCGCCCGGTCACAGGAGGAGACAACATTCGTTGATTTGCTGACCGAGGCGGGGACGGAAACCGCCCTCCTTTCTGCCGCGTTGCAGTATGTCAGTCACAACACGGAACAGCTGACGACTCGTGATGACGTCACGGCATCCCTTGATGTGCCCGTAGTGGTCACTTCCTTGTCAACTATGACCACCCTGACAGTGGCGTCACCTGACGACATTCTGTCAACTACGACCACCCTGACAATGGCGTCACCTGACGACGTGCTGTCAACTACGGCCGCCCAGACGGTGGCTCCACCTGACGATGTTCTGTCGGCCGACAGCCTGCAGTACGTGACGACGGCCTGTTGTCAAGCGACACAGCGACCGAGTACAACAGAAACTTGTATCGAGTCGTTGCAACAAGGCTCAGTTACACAGTTGTTTGACGGTTGTCCCAACTCCACACTACACCTGGGCGGTGTGCCATCATCACACCAAGATGGCGCCCTGTCGACAGTGACTGCAGCGCCACCTGGCAATAATATAGGCTGATGGCGTTGCCCGTACGGTCTAACTTCTAAGTAAGCTGTCTCTCGAACATGTTGGCATTTCATCGAGTTAAACACAGCCAGTTATTGTATTTATTTTATTGCGTTCATGTTACCATTATTGACAAGACAATGCGATGTTTTCCCAGGATCATAAGTAAAACTTATGCAGGACATGGCTATTTCTATGTTCGTACATCATTATTATTGTCGTGCCAAAAGAATGTAGGAATAAAACTATGCCATAACAAACACATGAGCCGCCATTTTATGACGAACATTCAGGGTGACCCGGTTTTGCACGGAGAAAACTACACTTTCTACATAAAGCTGCGCCTGTGCTAATATGTATCTAAAATTCAATCTTTGGGACCAAACCTTGTGCACTGGAATCCGAATGTGACTCACCCTCCAATCATTTGCATTGGAATCTCACCCCCATTTTGCACAGAAACATTCTTTGGCCTGATAGGCGTTGTCATCGGGCACCAGAATCTCTCGGAACACTTCGAGAATCTTTGACCTCTGTTGACATCCCGTAGCACCATTAGGCAGCCAATCGGCGGTCTCGCTGGTGGAGCGCTTTATATTAACCGTCACTGATTGATATAAAAGTGTTCACTACAATAGCACGTGAGTTTTAAAAAACCCACAGGTAGTCACACTCATTATATATAAGTTTATGTGTGATGATGATAACATTTAAAGTGCCAAAATCACATTTGGAAGCCACTTGAACCCGATAGTGCACTTGGTGACGTATTTAGTGGAATGTGGCTGGAGGGGACCATACCGTATTTCATTCTAAGTACTGTACTTGTGGCAGGTCATGCGTTATAATATAACTTGCATACAACGCCATCTGATGTGGGCATAACTATATTTCTGTACTAATACCATGATTCTTAAGGACAGATGTAATTAAAACTCACAAATTACTCAAACTGCAATCGCCTTGACCCTCATCACGCATGACGTAGTCTACCCAACTACCCAGTCGCCAGTTGGTCCATTTCAAAGTACCTTCGGGCCTTCCCGGTTTCGCTCGGGTTACGATCATTTCTCTTCGGGATCAGCTAGTATATTAGAAACTGCAAAAACCTGAAAACTATTTAAAATGTCTCGGTGCATCCAGCAATATATTTGTAGATAGCTCCCTGACATATCGATCCATATGTTTACTATTTCAATATGGCTTATCGATTCTGAGATTGACTAATGCTTTTGTACTGCTGCGCCTCTGAGCTTGGTTTCCGGGGATTTAGGCGCAAGAGAAATTACCTTATTGTTATTATCTTACAATGACATAGAAAATATAAAATACGACCCTTGTAACTCCATATATAGCCTTTTTATATATGGAGTCCGCCAAGATAACAGGGGTCTTCCAAGATGATTTTTTTTGTAAAAAATGCATAAGTATTTGTAAATGTCTAAATCTACCAACCATCCGAAAGTGCCCGCTAGCACGCTTACACCATTTCGGCCCCGTACATGCGAAACAGCCGGAGATATGCTGGACGTACGGAGAGATAATGAGACCGAGATCGACGCTCTGTATTTATACAGAAAATAGCGCCATCATTGTCGTCTGCATTTGTATTCCAATATAAACATTGTATTTACAGTCACTCGCAGGGTGGCAGTATGCACAAATACGCATCACAGGTTCACAGTGCACGGTCTCTATGCACCATTCGTAGAAATACTTGCACCCCGAAGAAAGGCGTCTGTTCGCCTCACACCATAAAGGCATCAGACAACAATCTAAAGGGTGGTCGGTTCATTGAGATGAAAACACAGGGAGTGTAGCGAAGTATTCTCAAGTCCATCTGCCTAAAAAGTTTGTTGGCTAGGCCCTTGAACCAACTCGGATGCAATAATTGTTACACACAAACGCTGTATAATGTGTTTGCTGGTCTTGTCCGTTCCGTTACAGCGACTTCGTCTTGTGTGTGCATGGCTTGACCCGTAGTCGGCAGCACAGTGGGACATTGGCTTGGGTTCCCATCGACGCCGCAACATTATGCCATTGATTGCGTCTTGTTGATGTCATTTTTTTTCAAGGTATGGTTTGTTCAAGTCTAGTACTTACTGCTATGAGATGAGAGATGACAAACAGTAAGTGGCGACACGTAGTGGTGATGCAGCAATCAGGAATCAGAATAACGAGCACACTCACCAGGTGGCGCTGGGTCTCGCCGTGTACGAAACTAACCCGGCCAGCTCGGCACCTGCCAAAAGGCCATCGACTGATATTTGTGACTCACCGCGGATACGTTGCATGTTTGTGTAGTGACGATGTACGCCTTTTTGAGTACAACGCTTATCTCCGCAAAACGATGAGGACATTTGACGACAAGGTAGGTCATAAACTTATCTATCTTCAAGTATCAGGTTAAGTCGAGTGTAGCAGTTCATTTGTTTACCTCGGTCGTCTAGACTCGGCGAATGTACGAGCCAGAACTGCGGCCGTCGCCAAGTCCAATACTTGAGTTCTGACAGCGCTAACGTTACTTTTTAATATTGTGGTCATTGACCTGATACTAATACATCGTGCTTGGCACGGATGGCCGAGTAGATTCGTGTTTCACTGGCACCGACCAGGTAATGATCGAGTCTTGGAAAGGTGTCACGGTTAAATTATTCAAGTTAAACCGGAAAAAAGTCAGCGTCAAAATAGACTCGTAATTTACCCAGTGTGTGGGTTACATAATTAACTGAAAACTAAAGGAGTGCCGTTACTGAATTCTGGAGAGTCAATCAGTTGTCCACTGTACGTAAACTATGACTATCATGCAGTGATTTAACAAAACACAGTGACAAACATATAACGGGTCTCCCCATAAACGCACCCAGAACATCTAGACATAGTGACAATCTCATACTAGTTTCAAGTGAAACTATTGTAAGTGATTTCAAACATACATTTTCTGTATATTTAACAACCATAACTTTATCTAGATACCTGTCTACCCATCATTTGGACATTCTGAGTTCATTTTGGACAGGTTAAAATTTGATTTTGGATGGGTGAAATTTTGAGGAACAAAAAAACCTTAAATACAAATTGACTCTAACTGTTATGTGCACCATGATGCTTTCAAAATGTGTCAAACTTTTGTATGTAACAACTAATATTGTATACATACAGTGTATAGATGTATTTATAATGTAGGCATGTTTGAAGTGGATTGTATGTGCATGCACACGCAGACATCTACCAAGACATTTTTGGACTGGTAATAATTTGATCCATAATAAAGGCCTGATAGCAGCATTACCTCTCACATTGTATGCAAGAACTGTAGCGCCGTGGTGCAGTGGCTAGAGCTTTGGACTCAGCCAAGAGAACCCGGGTTCGAATCCTGTGTGGCAGTGTCGAACCTTGGGCACGTTCGTTCACTATACGTTGTTCCAGTTCACTCAGCTGTATGAATGAGTACCTGCCTATAGACAGCGGTGGATATTTGTGTACGAACAGTCTTCGCGCATTAATTGCAGCGTGGCTGGATGCTTCCCAGAGAAGTTGAGATGGTGTTCGAGTGAACAGGTCTGCCAGGGAGTAAAGTGTAAAGCGCTTTGAGCAGTCCTGAGGACTGGATACTGCGCTATATAAGAATTTACCTTTACCTTTAAGAAGTAATTTTCTTGACTTAAAGAAATTTTTCTTGACAGTCTACAGTTTTCCCAAGTGGAATGTATAATAAAATAATATCCACCAATTTAACTTCTCAGGTACCTTGTATTTGTAATTTAACTAGTGAATCATCCAGAATTTGTAAATGTAACACACAGTATCCATACATAATCATGTAGACAGATTCATGTCCTCTGATCACACCATTAGCAAGGTGTATACACCTGTCGCCAACAAGTGTGAGTCAGGTGGGATGGGCAGTGGCCAGCTATAACAGACACACTGTACAGCAGGCCTGTATTCAGGATAAAATTGTTACCAATCCAAAAATGACCTGGTAGATACGTGCACATGCAATCCAGTGCAAACAGGCATATCAATACATGTGTATAGCATGTGGCACACATTTTTAAAGCATAATGGAAAAAAATAACAATGACACTTGATAATAATTTTAGTTAGCTTTCTTTGCTATTAAAATTTTAACCCATCAAAATTAAAATTTTAACCCATCAAAAACGAACTTTACCCATCCAAATGACAGGTGGACGGATTCTAGATAAAGCTGTGTCATACAACTCCCTGGGTAGTTTTCATCTCCATCAGATGCTATAATCTTTACTCTATAGGATAAACCTGTATCAAATACTATCAATTAATCCCAGTTATTCATCATTTAAAACAACTCTGTTTTATCGACACATACATGCTTAGTCTGCCATCTCCTATCTCTATAGATATCACAGTCAGTGTAGTTACATTGTATACATCTGGCTGTATTGAGGCTCTCTGGGCTGTGTGTGAAGACTTGACTTGGACACTTAGACACAAGGATCGATACGTCACCTGAAGATAAAGTTTAAATAATTTAATGAGAATCTACGAGTGCGGCACTAGTCGGTGGTGTTGGTGGCTCCTTGTATCTTGTCATTCAGTTGTGGATTTAAATATGTATTATAAGTATGCCCTTACAAAAGTTGGCATGACACACAGCATTAGTTACATGTCACGTTACCAAATATGGGACAGCTTACTAACTGCTAGAACAGATAAAAACAAATAAAATGTTTTAATGGAATTGATCGATATCTGACAGCTACATAGCAATTAGTTCTTGGACAACAAGACAAGGTGCAACCTCGTTCGACAATCAGCGTGTTGAAGCAGCCAGGACCAAGCCCGAGGGTTGAAAAGTGAGAGCTGCAAATATATCAACAGTGCCAGCTCCATTCATGTGTGAACCCTGCAAAAAGACATGTCATGCAAACATTGATCTTATCGGTCACATGCGAACCCACCGCAAGAAGAAATTATCAAACTGTAACTGTTACTATCATGTGAGATGAGATGTCATGGTCATCATTGATCTGATGGACAAGATATTAAAATATTTAATAATAATAATAATGAAGACTTATATAGCGCCGGTATCCGCCGTAGAGGCCCTCATGGTGCTTGCACAGTATTTCACCATTTGTGACTTAAAGTAGTAATTTTAAGAATTGTAAAAGCACTATTCTAAAATATAATAAGAACAACGTTCTAGAAATTATAAAATGAGTATGATTACCGGTAGTTATAAATACATCATAAAATCAATAAAAAAAATATCGTTATCAATGTAATGTAGACTCATTAATGCAACCTTTCTAAAAATCTATATCTAGTATAGATAATAAATGTTACAATATTATAAGTAATATAATAAATATAATAAAATAATATTCATAAATAGTATAAGATCAGTATTATAAAGTGTCCATTAAATGTCCACATTATGTCTTATTCTAAGTATATACTTTAAAGAGGTGGGTTTTCAGGGCTGTTTTGAAGGTGTTGATTGTTGTAGTAGCTCTAACAGTGTTTGGAAGCGCATTCCAGATCTTTGCAGCGGATACTATAAATGATATTTTTGGCATTGACTTCGCTTTTACATATTATTACATCATCCAGTAATTGTTAGGTTTTTCTTGAAGTAGGATGCCAATTAGCAGAGAACAGTGACGGACGACATTTTTTTTCATAGAACTTACACTTACAGCTATACAATGGAAATATGGATTAGCCAGAATAATCCCAACATTTTATAAAATGTTACAGTTAAGTCAGGTTTTCTGTCAGTTAATAGTTCACAGCAACTGAAGCTAACATTCTGACATCCGTCATACTTATTGTTCTTGTTTAATACAAAATAGAAAATGCATGTATGTATTTGAATACAAAGTCAATTCATATATGATACTGCTACCTAAATTTGATGTTAGAAGTGATTTGCAATTTGGTTATGCTTATATTTTGGTGTTGGTTTCCCTTGGATGGAAAATTTGTTGTAAAACTGACATCCGTCATATTCTAGTTCTTGCTTGATGTAAAGAAAAGGAGGCATGGACATCAATGTTTTCATTCAAAATCACTGATTTTGTGTCAGTGCTACATAGGTTAATGTTTGAAATGATCTGCAATATAGTTCTGCTGGTACTTCTGTTTTTGTGTCCTTCAGAATGAAAATGTTGTTGTAATACTGACGTCTGTCATACTTTTCTTCTGGCTTGATGGAAGAGAAAAAGGTATGGACATTAAATAATTTCAGTTAAAGACACACTCTTTGTTTGTCTCTTGTCTTCTGTTGGCATATTGTGCTGCTCAAAGTGGGAAAAGTTATGTTTTTAAAAACTTCAATATCGACATGATGATGAACATCAGGTATTACAACAAACAACCTCTACTATGCATAGGTCAATGGCAAAGAACATATTTTAATAACATGGACATATCCATGGAGATCACAGCATTCATGTACTTTACTATTTCCAACACCATGGTAGCTGAATTATGGCAGAGTGAGGTGTTTGTGTTGTAATAGCTGATGTCCGTCATACTGCCCTGAACGTATATTTTGTGTAATTTTCTCAGAAACTATTGACAACATTGTTCTGTCTTTTCACAGAGTAATGACTTTCCATGTGTCCTTCCTAAAAATGCATATCCCATTCTGAAATTAGTTGGGTTTTTTCAAACCCTCTAGTACACTTTCCATGCACACCTTTTGGCACTTAGTCATATACATCTATTTATAAAAATACATTGCTTTTAAAAGTAAATAAGTTAGAAACATAAATAGATATAATAAAAATAAATTAATAATTTAAATAAATATAAATGCTATTTGAAGAACAAGAAATATAAATTCTTGACAAATCTTCGATATTTTCACCATATTGCGGTGGCTGAATATGGACATTCTTTCCCTGTGTGACATGTGTACACAGGCCTGAGATTGTCATCTAAAAAATGTTGGCCCTGCAGCGTCAATGTCCTGTCAATGGAGCGGGTCAGAAAATGTGTTGCATACCAGTGACTGAGGTGACAGTCTTTTAGGCTGACCACTAACAATGGAGTGCATAAAGAGCTAAGGTGGGGCCGCCTTGGGCCACGTTGGGCAGCCTTGAGCCAGTTTGAGCTGTGGAATGTTATCTTCTCCATCAATAACATGGCTGGAGGTGGTTCATTCGGTTCAGCCATATTCACAAATACACGATTCTCTCGTAGTCATTGGACACTGTAACTTGTGCCAGCACTTGGGAGATCTTAACAAGATAGCTGAAGCACAGGTTGTAGATGGTATTGGTATGTTGACAAGAAAGCAATGCTTTATTTAAATTATATAATTATGTATGTGTATACCATTCCTATTTACTGTAGACCCATAAAATAAAATTAATATATGAGTACAATTATTCTTATAGTATTTCTCGTCAGTCACATGTTCCCACTGTACATTGGTTACAAGTCTGGGAAATAATTCTTTATGCGAGACTTACTGTGGCTTCTCTTCCTGAAACAATGGTTACATTTACTGTTTTAACATATCCGTAATCAGTCACTGAGTCAGTTTTAACATCTTCGTAATCAGTCACTGTAATTATTTTCAATGGACTCCATTGTCAATTGTCATCCTTACAAACATTTCATATTGACTTTGTGTGATTAACCTACAGATTGGGTGAGACGTTCAAAAGATAAGAACAGGGCTGTGTTAAAAGGTTTATGTCTCCACATATATATGGCCTACATAGTACTTAGACATGTGTTACTAATTAATTATTTTAGTCAACCTGATAATTACAGTTTCTGTTTAAGTTACAGTTATAAAACTTTATGTATCATCACAAAGTGGTGCATTTCTTGTACATGTGTTTTGTTAAGCACATGACTATAAATTAATTAATAAACTAAATGTGAACTTAACAACTAGTAAGTGTACTACTATTTTGTAATAAATATGGAATCTGAAGACATGGTTTGGTTGGTCAAGTAATATGTATTTATATAGTTATATATAATTACTCAGTGTTTTTGAGAATATACTTCACTTGTTGAATCTTTAGTGTTTTCTGACTTCCTTTTTAGTCAGTGTATTTCTCTGTGGTTTGAAGCAGAAATGACAATTGACAGAATACGTAGGAATATTTTGTTTCTCGGAGAAGAACAGAATTAGTTTGACAGAGACAGTAAACTATGCACACAGAACCACCGAGGAAGAGTTTACCACTTGTGTTGGATCAAATTGAATTAATCAGTGTTTTACTTCGGTCTGTTGCTTGAAGTGGAAATAATCCATTCAATTGCTGAGAAAAGATTGATTATTGATGAAATGTGAGCAGTGCAGCAATAATGATATTGCACCTGGTTTAGACTGGTTAAGTCAGTGTGCTCCACTTATCCTTCTGTCACTGTGTGTGTCTGTCACGCCTCAGTGGTTGGAGTCTGTGAGGACATGTTCATCCAAGCGTAACCACTGTCCATGTATTAGGCGGACATATTGTAAATATGTAGACAAAACCTGGAGGACTCTCACTGTGCCTTCTATGCCTTGTCACAGCTGTGTTGAGTTGTAAGCCTCTGTTTATCAACTCTGCCAAACAAGACTATTGCTAAATCAGTGTCCAACCTCTGTGATCAATATAGGTTTGTTGGGATGATGTAATCGCTGTGTGTTTGGGAGGATGCCAATTTAATTATCTTAGCTCTCTAGATGTTCTGCTAAGTTAATTACATTTGCCAGTGTTCTGCCCAGGTTCTCAAAAGGGCAGGGCGCCATTTCCAAAAAAGGGCACATAGAACATGGTGAGCAATAGCGAAAAAGGCACGTGCGACGCGTGACTAAATAGTTAACATGATCCATATTTAACAGTGTTTTGCCTAGGTTTTCAAAAGCCATTTTAGTAAAGGGCACGTGGAGCGCAGTACGCAATGGTTAAAAAGGCACTTGTGACACGCGACTAAATTAAATAGTTAACAAGACATAGTAGCAGTGTACAGCTTGTAGTTTAATATCTTGCTACTTACATAAAATATATTATGTACACAGTGTATACGTATATTTATGCATTATAAAATAGAATAGAACAAAACACAATATTTAGCTTTACATGACTTTTTTGTGTGTCAGTCTGCATAATATTCAATGTACATAGAGAATATTATACTAATATATAAGGTAATATGTGTGCCAAATTTCTTTGGGCTAGGTTTAACATAAATTGAGGTATACTGTTAATATTTAAAAATGTACAAGCAACATACTAATTTTGAAAAAGGACATTTAAATAAATATAAATGTGGACAAATGGATGATTATATAGTATATATAGACAATACAACATATTTTATTAAATTGGCATGTCTTAATTTTATTGGAGTTTTAGCAAAACATGATATTCAGCATGACATAACATGTTATGTATAAAATAAACAGAAAAAGTAATTATTACTAGTTTGAAGCCACTGTTTAATGGTACCCCTCCGAATAATAATTAATACAGGTAGCTATTGCTAAAGGCTTTGGGAAAAGAAGACGCTAGCCACTAGCAGCCTTAGCACCCTTGGTTAGTCCGATACACACGCACGTGATATCTTGACTTATAAACGGCACGCTTTGCAACGAGCATGAGCGACATCATGTGCTGACGGGTCGTTGCATATGCAGGTTCTTTTAATGCAGACAATGTGCAATTAGTCACTACTATTGTTGAGCTATGTTATATTAAACATCGTTATTTCTCATTATGTGTTGGTACATTAACAAATAAAGAGTGTATTAAGGGGACACGCTCTCCTAAAAAAGACATTTTTTTGGATTTTTTGGTCATTTTCATATTTTGTCATATTAATATATTATTATTATCTAACTGTCGATCTGTGTGTTTTATACATATGAATAAATTCTCCAAATGCAATAAAAACGAACATTTATAACAGGCCCATTGTCTTAGAGTGATAATCTTACGCAACCGCGATAGAAAAATACGACACTTTTGGCGGCCGCATACTCCGCCATCTTTGTCAACAACCCAACATATTTGGTATCCACGTGTAGCTTCACTTTCGCAGTGCATCATGGTAGCAGTGGTTCTGTAAAATCCCTGGTAGATTTGGAGCATTTTGACCTAGAAGAGGACTCTCTGTGACGCGGTAGCGTCACTACGATTGGTCAACCACGGACACTCCCCCGAGTGGGGCGCGCTGATTGGCTGTCAGCCTGGAAAGCCGTCACAAAGGAAATTCCCCTCTCTGTTCGCCGTAGCTGTTTTTGTTCGCTTCGAGTCGCTTCATAGTATTTTACGTAAGATGTCAGGAAGACACGGGAAAGCCAAGCAGCAGTTTGGTATGAAACCGATGTCAAGACGCCGACAGTTGAGTTTGGCACGGTCGCTGATCCGCAAATCGGAGAAAGGCGACAGTGAAGCTGACACGAGTGCCGATGCACCCGTGCCGGGAGACAGTGCTGAGCAGATGCCCTCGTCGACAGAACTTGATGTACGTATAAGCTATCATTGTTTGCATCAGGTTATTATTCATAATATGTTCTGGCAACATAATTTGGGTACAATATCTAAGACATGTTATGTAATAGTAACGTCTTGCCAACTTGGAATGCCTGAACTTGAAGGCTGAATATTATCCAGGCACCGATATTCAAAGAAGCCATAACACTAGGCTAATTTACTAGAACTAGGTCACACTGACTGTGACTGTACGTTTACATTTTCAATTTTGCAGACGTTCACGTCTATTATTATACTATAGTATATACTTTATTATCTATGACTATGTTGTCTGTTATATTATTGTCATTTTTGTTTGTTTTTATTGATGTCAATGATTCCTGTCCAGCTCATATGCCATGTTTATTTTTGATATTATGCTAATAATATTGTCAGATGTACAATCTAATAACAAATTATTTTCCATGCAGGTTGACTCTGAGATGGAGCCTCCTCAGCCATCAACGTCTGTAGCAACAACCCCCATCTCGGCTACCAAGCGAAAGTTTGGATACCGACAGGGACTGCCACTGTGTGAGAGAATCAGTGCTGCTGAGCAACGTCAACGCCCCATTGAAACATCATTCATTCGCTGCAGCATGATGTCAACACTGGTGAACGGCCTGGCATGTCTCGAGTGCAGTGAGCCAACACTGAAGATCCGTGCCATCGACCGTCGCCTTGGCCTGGTGTGCCTGTTCGAGACATACTGCACTACGTGTGGGGCAGTGCTGAACTCAACGCTGTCGTCCGACCGGATCGACGAAGAGAAAGCCTGAAGTCGCCATCCACGTCAAAGGCGTCTACACCCGCCTTGCTGACAAGAGTCTCCTGGAGCGATGTCTGAAAGGCAGGACACAGAATCCAAATGAGAGCCTCCACTCCAAGATCTGGGCCAAGTGTCCGAAGACAGGATTCGTTAGCCTGCAGCGAGTCCTATCCGGAGGTGACCATGCGGCGTCTGTGTGATGCCATGGGCATCGCTTCAGGAGAGCGACTGATCACATTGGCCGAGAAGGCCGATAGAAAACGCCTACACAAGGCTGAGGGAAAGGCTGAGGCTTCAACAAGAACTGCACGACGGGCTCGCAAGATCACTCGTGCAGCCGATGCTGTAGCTACACGCAGAGACTATGCTAGTGGTGCATTCTTGTGAACAATCTTGTTGGCAGCTGTGATGGTGTTGAAATACATGTTGTGTGGTTTCAATTGAACTTTGAACTATTAGAAAGACAATGAACTGGAAAAAGACAGTTTGTAGTTTTAGTCGTGTAGTACCATTGTGTAGTGATGACGGTCACATATTTATGGTCTTGTCTAATTTGTATACATATTTTCACACACCCAAATGATGAACAGTATACATCATTGGAAAGACAATGAACTGTAGAAGCTTTGTGTGAAATGTTAGCACTGCAGTTCTATTTTTGCATATGAAATTTTGTATTGAAATGTTGAGAAACTTCAATGCCATTTTTCTCAATAAAATGTTTTTGCCGACAAGCAATCTCTTATTTTGTCTAACTCGGCTATTTATCAACAGAATCCTTTGAAATTTTCAGCATTTCCCACCATGATAATGGGCTACATTATGACAGATTTAGATTTTAGATACAGCATTTGGATTCCATGTAATATCATGACTTTGATTAAATATTGACTTTCGAAAAATAACAAAGATTGAAAAATTCATATAAATTTTGTTTGGAAAGTAAAAAAAAATCAAAGACTGTCATAATTTGCTATTGTATGTACTCTATTGGTGTGCCAAGTTTGAATGTATTTGGTCAATCCATTTTCCAGATATGTCCATCACGGTGAATCAGCCAAAATTCAAGTTGGGGGCGACCCTACCGCCACCTGGTGGACAAAAAAAATTGTAATAAATCTGTAAAATTGTTTTTATGTATAACTAATGTTATCCTAACATTTCAGTAAGCTGGGTTGAAAAATAACGAAAATAGATTTGAGGAGATCGTGTCCCCTTAATCAAACATAATTTTCTAATCACACATGCCGACTTCGAAAGTCTGTCGCGAACAGGCTGGTCTACCGACTTGCGAAGTTTGGCACCTCTTCAAATCAAAACGTATTTTAATAAGTTTTGTAAGTATCACATGATTAAGAATTTAACGACTAATCTAACGGTAGAAGTCTCTCTGCGATCAGACTTTAACTTTTGAAGATACGAACAAAATAAGGAATGCTTGGTGATATATATAGTCGAGGCGCTCCGCGAAAGTCCGTTGCTCTGGTTTATCCACTTTCGAAGGTCGGCGTCTCCTCAAATCAACATATTTTATTTTTTTGGCACACAAGATTAAGAATTTAATGGCGACCGGGATAGGAGTCGAGATTGAACAATCGAAATGACCGTGTAGCTCGATCAGGATACGTAGTCGACATCGGGGAGCTTGCAGATGATCGAGTGTCTGCAAGCGCCCCGATCTCATGACGCATCTATTCCCGATTGCAGGATGCGCTCAGTTGGGAACAATCTAACCACGCGTGTGGCGCTATCGTGATGCGTTTTGAGATCGGTGCGCTCGCAAATTAATAATTATATATATATGATCGTGTAACCATCTGTAGCCATGAGTAGGGTTACGTGCAAATTATAACAGAGCATCGTATAAAAAAGGCAAGGCATTCTTTTTGCCTTTTTTGGGTACCAGGGCATTGCTGAAAAAGGGCAGGGCGTAACGCCCTGCAAATTCGACCTAGGCAGAACACTGTTTGCAATTAAACTGTCTTTACACGGACAGTTTGTACTTGTACAACTTGAACTGGTTCTACTGGAGTTTTGAAAGTACACATGTACTAGTCTCCTTGTACTAGTCTCCTTGTACTCTCAACTCTCTTGTTATACAACATAATATATGTATTCCAGTTGCTGCTAGTTCTGTGACATCAGAGATGGAGTGATTACAATACAAATGTAATCGAGTACGAGTATGATTACTATGAAGGTGTATGAGTACAATTATGAGTACGATTACTCAGAAAACAAATGTAATCGATTATGAGTACGATTACTTTAGCATGTAATCATGATTACTTTCATGATTACTTTAAAGAATATGCTAATCCTGTTTCTACCATGAATGTGACCTTCTTGGAATTCAAAAGCATTGATCTTTTTCTGTTGCTATGACAGTATCTAGTGTTCTAATTGATTACGGCTATCCAGTATATATATATAAACATATAAAACTTTCACAAGTATCATGACTATTCAGTAAATATATTTAATGTTGATTTAGTGCTGTGGCTCGATACTCACTTTGTACTAAAAATTAAATATATTAACGTATCCGCACCAAACTTTCTCAGGTATATAATTATAACATTGATAAATTGACTCAATCATATAATGCTGGATTGATACTCAAAATATCCATATATCATGATACTACGAATTAATGGTATCAAACTTTAACAAATATTACACAACTTTGATATTGAATGCCAATTTAGTGGTAGTTCGATATTCATTACTATGTCAAAGAAGTATCATCAAACTGAAAAAAATTGGTATTGAACTTACCGAAATATTGCAATATTGTAATTGATAATTGATCTATAATTATTGAGTATCAAACCAGCAGGATATATATATATCCTGCTGGTTTGATACTCAATAATTATATATTTTTTTCAGTTTGATTTATCAAACAGATAGCAGATCACAATATATCATAGACAGTTGGAACTGAAATGAACTCCACTTCTTAGGTTTGAAGCATTTACAGTGAAACATCAACTGGCCTGACTTGACTGTGTTGTGTTGGGGTGTCAGGCCAGCTATGGCATCCTCACTGACACACACAAACACTGAGCTCAGTTACAGGTTACCCAGTTACAGATCTCAGCAAGCAAGCCAGTTGCAATTCGTATACTAACTATATTTAGAAAAATGGGTGGGGACAAACAAATGTGGTTTCTGAATCAAATACAAATATGTTGCATTTAAAAATTTCAAATACCCTCTTTTTAAAATGGGAAATACAAATACAGCGGCTGTACACATGATCAAATACATTACACTGATAACATTTCAAATCCAGGTGGTCAGATTCAAAAGGATATCTGATTCAGATATGCAGTATATTAAAAAGGACAAACACAGAATACGGTGGTGAACTTAGACAGGTTTACAGTTGACACTTAAACATACTAGACAGGGATTTAGCAGCTAACCACCCACTGGCACCCAGTCAGGACTCAGTCATTCACACCAGACTAACAGTGCAAACAGTTCAAGTGGCATGGCTTCTAAAATGATAAAACAAGATGGTAGGGGAGGCTTATTTACTGCACTGCTCCCCAGAGACTGTCAGGATTATAACTTTGTACTACTACAGTAAGCAGGAGGGTGATGTGGCTAGGAGGGTGATGTGGCTAGGAGGGTGATGTGGCTAGGAGGGTGATGTGGCTAGGACTGGCTTCTCTGGGGAGAGAAGGTATTAATTAGGGAAATCTAACTGAATGTTTATGCAACTGAAATGCTCAATAGTAATAGGAAAGTAATAGCTCAATTACTATTACATGTATTAGATTACTTCTGGTGTTGCCATTTCTATCTGTCTAATCTATTTCCTTGCAACTGTTTATACGAAAACAATTGTAATCGTGATTAAGTAATCACGATTACTTTGGTAATGTAATTGAGTACGAGTACGATTACTCAAAAAGTACGAGTACGATTACCACGAGTATGATTACAGAGTACGATTACTCCATCTCTGTTCTGTGTAGACTGTTGCAATCTCTGATGTATGATGTCTTTTTGCAGTTATCTTCTACCACAAGAGCCAGAGCCATGAGTCTGGGTGACACTAAGTAACCCTCATGTTGAGATCATCTCACTAGACATGTCTGCCTCTAGAGCAGCCGTCCTAGGCTAAGTTGCAGACAGCCAGCGAGTCCACCCAAGGCTAAGCTGCAGCCACCAGTGATGGTGTCCCATCACACCCAGATCCAGCGTTACAACCGCCACTACTGCAAGGCCGTTGTCACCGGCCTGTTCGGCTGTCGCTGGCAGCGCTACAAACAGTCCAAGGATGACACGCCAAAGGTAGGCACCTGAGAGCAGCACTGACAGGACTAGTGCCACCTGATGGTTGAAATCAGAGGTACATTACACTTACAGTCACACTTTATCTGTTTGACAGAATACAAACATAGTGGACACTCATTCCCTTGGACAGTTGATGACAGACAATGACAGACCAACAGATCATATGACACCAGTGTCAGACTTACATGTCATACAACACCAATGACCACTACCAGGGGGGGTACTCAGAATCTCCAGTGAAAATGACAACTTTTGAGGGATGATTTCGGGGATGCTTCTGATATGAAATCATAGTGCGTAGTAAGTGACTTGAGAGTATTTGGCTTATGAGTTAAAACAAAAATAGCCACAAGCATTGAATTTAATGTTTTGGGATATGTTTTGAGTTGTACATTTTTTACTCCCTTTTCTATTTTTGGTTAAAGTTATGTCTGTTTAGTTGTGTGTTGCCATGGTAGCAGTGAGATGTATAATCTGCCCATCGTGTGTGTTGTAGCGAGACGTCGCGTGGATTGTCCTCCTCTTCTCTACGACGGCCTTCCTTGCCTTCTGGTTCTACTTCTGGCTCATGGCCACCAACAGCTTCGACGACATCAACTGGTCAGTCTCACTGGACACTGGTCAGTCTCACTGGACGCCAGGCCCTTAACCAGAAATAACTTTTTGTCTTGAATTAATCAACATTGTACCTTTTTGCATGTGAGCGGCCTGCATGGCGGCCAGTCACATCAATCACAGCCATTGTTGGCCAGTTTAGTTGTTTCAGTGATAAACCAGAGTCATTTGAGCCATTTATTTAATTAAAATAGATCCATTTGATTTGCTCCATTAACAGTTGTGCCAATCAATGATGGTCATTTATGTGGTCAGTGTCACTGGACACTGACCAGTTTGTCCAGTCCATCATAGAGATGACAGTGGTTTACCGATACAGTAAAACCTGTCTTAGCTGCCACCTGTCCATAACGATAATCTGGATATAACGGTCACTTTTGAAAGTCCCGAATGACTTCCTATTAGTTTGCACTGCCCACTACCTGTCCATAACAGTAACCTGTCTATTGTCAGGTTAATTTGGACCGAACCATTCATAGTCAACCGGTCAAAGGGAATCCATAATTTCTCTGAATAAAACGTCATCATGTTGGTGTCATCGCATGTAAGTGGGACTATCAAATTGCAATCGAGTCATGCGTGGCTTCATCAGCTTGTTGCAGTCACTATGTGGCTCCTTTACTCCAGCAAAGAGGAATAGAATCAGCTTTGATGTTCAAAGTGAGCTCAGAGAAGCCATGATCATGTAGCCACAGATGGAAGGGGGCAGTTATAATATGTACCTAGCCTCCTAGGTGTAGCTGGTGTAGCTGGTGTAGCTGGTGTAGCTGGTGTAGCTGGTGTAGCTGGTGTAGCTGGTGTAGCTGGTGAAACAGCTTAAGTAAATATTAAAATGGCCCCTTACCTACCACTTAGGGTAGCTTAAATTGTATTGATAATCCTGAACAAATCTGGGTCAACACTTGCCTTGCACTCGTTCACACCCTCGTGTTTTCTTTTGGACATCAAAGCTTTTTCCGTTTTACTTGGAGGGCGAGATTGATTTCAACATGGCCCAAAAGAAAAAGGAACATCAATTAAATATAGCAAGTTGTGTAGTGTATTATTTAATATTATTGTTAATGCTAGGTTTGTATTGTTCACAAGAGTACCAACTAACGAACGACAACATAACCATCCATGATAATGTGGCTCCACCTAGTGAGTATCCAAGTTATGAAACTCCATAACGGCAACCTGCCTCTAATGGTAATTTTGCGCAGTTCCGACGATGACCATTATGGACAGGTTTTACTGTATACTGTTTTGTTGAAAGTACTTAAAAGCTAGTCCTGCAATACTATAACACTGCAGTACTATAACACTGCAGTACTATAACACTGCAGTACTATAACACTGCAGTACTATAACACTGCAGTACTAAACAAACCACAAATGTGACTCACAGAACAAAATATTGACATTAGGACATGAGCTGCACATCACCAGCCAGATGTAGCGCAATGTATAATTTTTAATAGCTACACATAACACATCATAAACAATTGGCCGCATACTTTATCAGTTTTATATCTCACTGGTGATGATAAATTTGATTGAACAGATGGAGAGACAGAAAACACAAGCAGGACACTTTATTGCGTGCCTTCTGATCGCTGTTTTTCACCTCTTCCCCATGAGATGCACAAACGTGACACTATATACATTTTCAAGACTCTTAAAAACTCACTTGTTTAATTAAGCAAGCACACTATTCTCGAACTCTCACAGTTGTTTAATGTTGTCGCTGGATTGGACTTCTTAATGATAATTTGATCGGACTTTTCGTGCTGTTTCTATGGTCTTGCCTATTTAATGCTAGGTTTGTATGTTTTATACTCTTGATTCTTAACTCTCTTTGTGTCAGCATCTTTGAACGGTGTCACATGGAACTATGGCGCACTAAAAGTGCTCATATTATTATTATATCATAATTATTAATACCAAGTGGTGTAAACACCCAAGTTGGCTGTGTACTACTAGCTCCAGAAGGACTGGTGAAAGTTGATTTCTCTTATGTTTACTGTTGTTCTTCTCCAGGCACATGTGGACAGTCGCGGGACGGTGGTACAACTGGCACCGTCTCGTGTTGATTGTCACGTCAGTTATGCTGTTCTACGTCGCAGTTCTAGTGGTGAGTTGACACACTATTATCATCCTCATGACAGACCCCCAACGGTGTGTGGGTGAAATCTGTTTTTCTGACTCTGAATTCTGTTTAAGTCCATATAACAAGTTTTTTGTTAATTGTCTTATGGCAGTCCTATTCCAATGTCTCTACAAAATATACTCCCTTCAGTCAAATCTGCCAGGTTTTGTCAGGAACCCACAAAACATTAGAAATGAATGAATGAATGGTTTATTTCATAATACAGTGAAACCTGCCTATTATGGTCACCCTTGGGACTGGACAACAGTGACCTGAATAGGGAGGTGACCATATTAGTGGGACTAACATCATATGCTTTACTCTATGTGGAAATAATTTGGGACTCTTATAGGGTGACCTTAATTGCAAGTTGCATGGCTGCCTTACCAAGGTGACTCTAATGCGAGGTTCCACTGTACATGATACCTGAATTATTATACATGTCAACTGAATATTTGGACTTATATCAAGTGTGTCTTCCCCTTAAAAAAAAAACATGACTGATCACATCGAAACTTAATTTATGAGTAAAAAAAATATTTTTTTCTTCTGTCACGTGGGTCTGGACTACCAAGTGTTCACTAATATTACTTCCTGTCCAGGTGCTGGCCTTCTGTCACGTGGGTATGGGTTACATGGGTCTAGGTTACCAAGTGTTCACTAATGTTACTTCCTGTACAGGTGTTAGCCTTCTGTCACGTGGGTCTAGGTTACTAAGTGTTCACTAATGTTACTTCCTATACAGGTGCAGGCCTTCTGCCATGTGGGTCTAGGTTACTAAGTGTTCACTAATGTTACTTCCTGTCCAGGTGTTAGCCTTCTGTCACGTGGGCCTGGATTACCAAGTGTTCACTAATGCTACTTCCTGTCCATGTGCTGGCTTTCTGTCACGTTGGCATGGGTTATCAAGTGTTCACTAATGTTACTTCCTGTCCAGGTGCTGGCCTTCTGTCACATGGGCCTGGGTTACCAAGTGTTCACTAATGTTACTTCCTGTCCAGGTGTTGGCCTTCTGTCACATGGGCCTGGGTTACCAAGTGTTCACTAATGTTACTTCCTGTCCAGGTGCTGGCCTTCTGTCACATGGGTCTGGGTTACCAAGTGTTCACTAATGTTACTTCCTGTCCAGGTGTTGGCCTTCTGTCACATGGGCCTGGGTTACCAAGTGTTCACTAATGTTATTTCCTGTCCAGGTGCTGGCCTTCTGTCACATGGGCCTGGGTTACCAAGTGTTTCTACATTACGTGCACCGTGTGGTGTTGCTGCTGGTAATGGCTGCGTGTGTGGCGTTCATCTTCGTTGTACAGTCCGTGTGGTCTGAAGGCTTCCAGCTGGAGCTCATCTCACTCATGGTAAGACACAGTCTTCTTGCACTCAGTCATTGTCTCATCTCACTCATAGTAAGACACAGTCTTCTTGCTCTCAGTCCTTGTCTCATCTCACTCATGGTAAGACACAGTCTTCTTGCTCTCAGTCCTTGTCTCATCTCACTCATGGTAAGACACAGTCTTCTTGCACTCAGTCATTGTCTCATCTCACTCATGGTAAGGCACAGTCTTCTTGCTCTCAGTCCTTGTCTCACCTCACTCATGGTAAGACACAGTCTTCTTGCACTCAGTCCTTGTCTCATCTCACTCATGGCAAGAAACAGTCTTCTTGCACTCAGTCCTTGTCTCATCTCACTCATGGTAAGACACAGTCTTCTTGCACTCAGTCCTTGTCTCATCTCACTCATGGTAAGACACAGTCTTCTTGCTCTCAGTCCTTGTCTCGTCTCACTCATGGTAAGACACAGTCTTCTTTCTCTCAGTCCTTGTCTCATCTCACTCATGGTAAGGCACAGTCTTCTTGCTCTCAGTCCTTGTCTCATCTCACTCATGGTAAGACACAGTCTTCTTGCTCTCAGTCCTTGTCTCATCTCACTCATGGTAAGACACAGTCTTCTTGCACTCAGTCATTGTCTCATCTCACTCATGGTAAGAAACAGACTTCTTGCACTCAGTCCTTGTCTCATCTCACTCATGGTAAGACACAGTCTTCTTGCTCTCGGTCCTTGTCTCATCTCACTCATGGTAAGAAACAGACTTCTTGCACTCAGTCCTTGTCTCATCTCACTCATGGTAAGACACAGTCTTCTTGCTCTCAGTCCTTGTCTCATCTCACTCATGGTAAGACACAGTCTTCTTGCTCTCGGTCCTTGTCTCATCTCACTCATGGTAAGACACAGTCTTCTTGCACTCAGTCCTTGTCTCATCTCACTCATGGTAAGACAGTCTTCTTGCACTCAGTCCTTGTCTCATCTCACTCATGGTAAGACACAGTCTTCTTGCACTCAGTCCTTGTCTCATCTCACTCATGGTAAGACACAGTCTTCTTGCTCTCAGTCCTTGTCTCATCTCACTCATGGTAAGGCACAGTCTTCTTGCTCTCAGTCCTTGTCTCATCTCACTGATGGTAAGACACAGTCTTCTTGCTCTCAGTCCTTGTCTCATCTCACTGATGGTAAGACACAGTCTTCTTGCTCTCAGTCCTTGTCTCATCTCACTCATGGTAAGACACAGTCTTCTTGCACTCAGTCCTTGTCTCATCTCACTCATGGTAAGGCAGTCTTCTTGCACTCAGTCCTTGTCTCATCTCACTCATGGTAAGACACAGTCTTCTTGCTCTCAGTCCTTGTCTCATCTCACTCATGGTAAGACACAGTCTTCTTGCTCTCAGTCCTTGTCTCATCTCACTCATGGTAAGACACAGTCTTCTTGCTCTCAGTCCTTGTCTCATCTCACTCATGGTAAGACACAGTCTTCTTGCACTCAGTCATTGTCTCATCTCACTCATGGTAAGAAACAGACTTCTTGCACTCAGTCCTTGTCTCATCTCACTCATGGTAAGACACAGTCTTCTTGCTCTCAGTCATTGTCTCATCTCACTCATGGTAAGACACAGTCTTCTTGCACTCAGCCCTTGTCTCATCTCACTCATGGTAAGACAGTCTTCTTGCACTCAGTCCTTGTCTCATCTCACTCATGGTAAGACACAGTCTTCTTGCACTCAGTCCTTGTCTCATCTCACTCATGGTAAGACACAGTCTTCTTGCTCTCAGTCCTTGTCTCATCTCACTCATGGTAAGACACAGTCTTCTTTCTCTCAGTCCTTGTCTCATCTCACTCATGGTAAGGCACAGTCTTCTTGCTCTCAGTCCTTGTCTCATCTCACTCATGGTAAGACACAGTCTTCTTGCTCTCAGTCCTTGTCTCATCTCACTCATGGTAAGACACAGTCTTCTTGCACTCAGTCCTTGTCTCATCTCACTCATGGTAAGACACAGTCTTCTTGCACTCAGTCCTTGTCTCATCTCACTCATGGTAAGACACAGTCTCTTTGCTCTCAGTCCTTGTCTCATCTCACTCCATGGCAGTCTCTTTGCTCCTAGTCCTTGTCTCAATCCCCACTGATGGTAAGACACAGCCCTTTGCTTCCAGTCCTGCTCTCGCCTTCCTTGTCTCATCTCACTCATGGTAAGACACAGTCTTCTTGCACTCAGTCCTTGTCTCATCTCACTCATGGTAAGACAGTCTTCTTGCACTCAGTCCTTGTCTCATCTCACTCATGGTAAGACACAGTCTTCTTGCACTAAGTCCTTGTCTCATCTCACTCATGGTAAGACACAGTCTTCTTGCTCTCAGTCCTTGTCTCATCTCACTCATGGTAAGGCACAGTCTTCTTGCTCTCAGTCCTTGTCTCATCTCACTGATGGTAAGACACAGTCTTCTTGCTCTCAGTCCTTGTCTCATCTCACTGATGGTAAGACACAGTCTTCTTGCTCTCAGTCCTTGTCTCATCTCACTCATGGTAAGACACAGTCTTCTTGCACTCAGTCCTTGTCTCATCTCACTCATGGTAAGGCAGTCTTCTTGCACTCAGTCCTTGTCTCATCTCACTCATGGTAAGACACAGTCTTCTTGCTCTCAGTCATTGTCTCATCGATGCTTTATCACTAAAGTTTTGCCTCACGACTAAATACACTGGATTGACTGGAAATGAAAGTTTAACATAAAAAAGTTTAAATCAAATTTATTGAACTCAATACAGTACATACATAATCAAATCAAATTAAGACAAATCATATATAATAGCATAACGAGAACAACAAGGAAAGACCATTGTGTAATGTTATACTCCCTAGTATCGAAACATTATATAATGTTATATTCCCTACTATCCAAACATATAATGTTATACTCCCTAGTATCCAAACATTATATAATGTTATACTCCCTAGTATCCAATCATTATATAATGTTATACACCCTAGTATCCAAACATTATATAAAGTTATACTTCCTAGTATCCAAACATTATACAATGTTATACTCCCTAGTATCCAAACATTATATAATGTTATACTCCCTAGTACCCATACATATAATGTTATACTCCCTGGTATCCAAACATTATACAATGTTATACTCTCTAGTATCCAAACATTATGTAATGTTATACTCCCCAGTATCCAAACATTATATAATGTTATACTCCCTAGTATCCAAACATTATATAATGTTATATTCCCTAGTATCCAAACATTATATAATGTTATACTCCCCAGTATCCAAACAAATGTTTTATAGAAATAATTTAAATCGTTTCTATTTATTATTTGGCAGCCAATTGTCGTAAATGATTCCAAGGAACAGGAAGACTGAGCTTCTGACACTGAACTTGATAGCTACCATAGCAGGCATCCAAGTAGTGGTGTTTTACACATTGGACTGATGCCTTTAAGACTTGTCATGAGTAAGAAACATCCACAGTTACATTGTCTCCATCACCGAGACTGTTGAGTTGTGTTATCAGTAAGAAACATCCACAGTTACATTGGCTCCATCACCGAGACTGTTGAGTTGTGTTATCAGTAAGAAACATCCACAGTTACATTGGCTCCATCGCCGAGACTGTTGAGTTGTGTTATCAGTAAGAAACATCCACAGTTACATTGGCTCCATCGCCGAGACTGTTGAGTTGTGTTATCAGTAAGAAACATCCACAGTTACATTGCCTCCATCGCCGAGACTATTGAGTTGTGTTATCGGTAAGAAACATCCACAGTTACATTGGCTCCATCGCCGAGACTGTTGAGTTGTGTTATCAGTAAGAAACATCCACAGTTACATTGACTCCATCGCCAAGACTGTTGAGTTGTGTTATTAGTAAGAAACATCCACAGTTACATTGGCTCCATCACCGAGACTGTTGAGTTGTGTTATCAGTAAGAAACATCCACAGTTACATTGTCTCCATCACCGAGACTGTTGAGTTGTGTTATCAGTAAGAAACATCCACAGTTACATTGGCTCCATCACCGAAACTGTTGAGTTGAGTTATCAGTAAGAAACATCCACAGTTACATTGGCTCCATCGCCAAGACTGTTGAGTTGTGCTATCAGTAAGAAACATCCACAGTTACATTGGCTCCATCGCCGAGACTGTTGAGTTGTGCTATCAGTAAGAAACATCCACAGTTACATTGGCTCCATCGCCGAGACTGTTGAGTTGTGTTATCAGTAAGAAACATCCACAGTTACATTGTCTCCATCACCGAGACTGTTGAGTTGTGTTATCAGTAAGAAACATCCACAGTTACATTGTCTCCATCACCGAGACTGTTGAGTTGTGTTATCAGTAAGAAACATCCACAGTTACATTGTCTCCATCACCGAGACTGTTGAGTTGTGTTATCAGTAAGAAACATCCACAGTTACATTGGCTCCATCATCGAGACTTGAGTTGTGTTATCAGTAAGAAACATCCACAGTTACATTGTCTCCATCACCGAGACTGTTGAGTTGTGTTATCAGTAAGAAACATCCACAGTTACATTGTCTCCATCACCGAGACTGTTGAGTTGTGTTATCAGTAAGAAACATCCACAGTTACATTGGCTCCATCACGAGACTTGAGTTGTGTTATCAGTAAGAAACATCCACAGTTACATTGTCTCCATCACCGAGACTGTTGAGTTGTGTTATCAGTAAGAAACATCCACAGTTACATTGGCTCCATCACCGAGACTGTTGAGTTGTGTTATCAGTAAGAAACATCCACAGTTACATTGGCTCCATCACCGAGACTGTTGAGTTGTGTTATCAGTAAGAAACATCCACAGTTACATTGGCTCCATCGCCGAGACTGTTGAGTTGTGTTATCAGTAAGAAACATCCACAGTTACATTGGCTCCATCACCGAGACTGTTGAGTTGTGTTATCAGTAAGAAACATCCACAGTTACATTGGCTCCATCACCGAGACTGTTGAGTTGTGTTATCAGTAAGAAACATCCACAGTTACATTGGCTCCATCACCGAGACTGTTGAGTTGTGTTATCAGTAAGAAACATCCACAGTTACATTGTCTCCATCACCGAGACTGTTGAGTTGCGTTATCAGTAAGAAACATCCACAGTTACATTGGCTCCATCGCCGAGACTGTTGAGTTGTGTTATCAGTAAGAAACATCCACAGTTACATTAGCTCCATCGCCGAGACTGTTGAGTTGTGTTATCAGTAAGAAACATCCACAGTTACATTGGCTCCATCGCCGAGACTGTTGAGTTGTGCTATCAGTAAGAAACATCCACAGTTACATTGGCTCCATCGCCGAGACTTTTGAGTTGTGTTATCAGTAAGAAACTTCCACAGTTACATTGGCTCCATCGCCAAGACTGTTGAGTTGTGTTATCAATAAGAAACATCCACATTTACATTGGCTCCATCACCGAGACTATTGAGTTGTGTTATCAGTACGAAACATCCACATTTACATTGGCTCCATCACCGAGACTGTTGAGTTGTGTTATCAGTAAGAAACATCCACAATTACATTGGCTCCATCACCGAGACTGTTGAGTTGTATTATCAGTAAGAAACATCCACAGTTACATTGGCTCCATCACCGAGACTGTTGAGTTGTGTTATCAGTAAGAAACATCCACAGTTACATTGGCTCCATCACCGAGACTGTTGCGTTGTCATGTTGAGTTGTGTTCTGTGTCAGATCACTGGGCCCTTCCTGCAAGTGTCCGCCGTTGTAGTGATGACTGTCATCACCTGGTTCATCGCCGGACAAGTCATCATCCTACAGTGCACATGTAAGTTCATCTCATCATCCAACAGTGTACATGTAAGTTCATCTCATCATCCTACAGTGCACATGTAAATTCATCTCATCATCCTACAGTTGCATGTAAGTTCATCTCATCATCCTACAGTGCACATGTAAGTTCATCTCATCATCCTACAGTGTGCATATAAGTTCATATCATCATCCTACAGTGCACATATAAATTCATCTCATCATCCTACAGTTGCATGTAAGTTCATCTCGTCATCCTACAGTGCACATGTAAGTTCATCTCATCATCCTACAGTGCACATGTAAATTCATCTCATCATCCTACAGTGTGCATGTAAGTTCATCTCATCATCCTACAGTGCACATGTAAGTTCATCTCATCATCCTACAGTGTGCATGTAGTTTAATCTCATCATCCTACAGTGCGCATGTAAGTTCATCTCATCATCCTACAGTGCACATGTAAGTTCATCTCATCATCCTACAGTGCACATGTAAATTCATCTCATCATCCTACAGTGTGCATGTAAGTTCATCTCATCGTCCTACAGTGCACATGTAAGTTCATCTCATCATCCTACAGTGTGCATGTAAGTTAATCTCATCATCCTACAGTGCACATGTAAGTTCATCTCATCATCAGCGTACAGTGCCCATGTAAGTTCATCTCATCATCCTACAGTGCACATGTAAGTTCATCTCATCATCCTATAGTGCCCATGTAAGTTCATCTCATCAATCATCCTACAGTGTGCATGTAAGTTCATCTCATCATCCTACAGTGTGCATGTAAGTTCATCTCATCATCCTACAGTGTGCATGTAAGTTCATCTCATCATCCTACAGTGTGCATGTAAGTTCATCTCATCATCCTACAGTGTGAATGTAAGTTCATCTCATCATCCTACAGTGTGAATGTAAGTTCATCTCATCATCCTACAGTGCACATGTAAGTTCATCTCATCATCCTACTGTGCCCATGTAAGTTCATCTCATCATCCTACAGTGCACATGTAAGTTCATCTCATCATCCTACTGTGCCCATGTAAGTTCATCTCATCATCCTACAGTGCACATGTAAGTTCATCTCATCATCCTATAGTGTGCATGTAAGTTCATCTCACCATCCTACAGTGCACATGTAGGTTCATGTCATCATCCTACAGTTTGCATGTAAATTCATCTCATCATCCTACAGTGCACATTTAAGTTCAGCTCCTACTATAGTGTCCAAGTTGTTACATTGAAAAACTTCTAACTGTGTAGTATTGTATTTCTAGAGTTGCAGACCAATGTCTCACAGTTGCATGAAAGTTCATTTCCACCATCTCTCATTCTCCACTCCCACTACATCTCACAGCCTCCCATCTCTACCACCCATCACCATCTCATCATCTCTCATTATCCACTCCCACTACATCTCACAGTCCTCCCATCTCCACCACCCATCACCATCTCATCATCTCCCATTCTCCACACCCACTACATCTCACAGCCTCCCATCTCTACCACCCATCACCATCTCGTCATCTCTCACTCTCCACTCCCACTACATCTCACAGCCTCCCATCTCTACCACCCATCACCATCTCATCATCTCTCATTCTCCACTCCCACTACATCTCACAGTCCTCCCATCTCCACCACCCATCACCATCTCATCATCTCTCATTCTCCACTCCCACTACATCTCACAGTCCTCCCATCTCCACCAACCATCACCATCTCATCATCTCTCATTGTCCACTCCCACTACATCTCACAGCCTCCCATCTCTACCACCCATCACCATCTCATCATCTCTCATTCTCCACTCCCACTACATCTCACAGTCCTCCCATCTCCACCAACCATCACCATCCCATCATCTCTCATTCTCCACTCCCACTACATCTCACAGTCCTCTCATCTCCACCACCCATCACCATGTCATCATCTCTCAATCTCCACTCCCACTACATCTCACAGCCTCCCATCTCCACCACCCATCACCATGTCATCATCTCTCATTCTCCACTCCCACTACATCTCACAGTCCTCCCATCTCTACCACCCATCACCATCTCATCATCTCTCATTCTCCACTCCCACTACATCTCACAGCCTCCCATCTCTACCACCCATCACCATCTCATCATCTCTCATTATCCACTCCCACTACATCTCACAGTCCTCCCATCTCTACCACCCATCACCATCTCATCATCTCTCATTCTCCACTCCCACTACATCTCACAGTCCTCCCATCTCCACCAACCATCACCATCTCATCATCTCCCATTCTCCACTCCCACTATATCTCACAGTCCTCCCATCTCCACCACCCATCACCATCTCATCATCTCTCATTCTCCACTCCCACTACATCTCAGAGTCCTCCCATCTCTACCACCCATCACCATCTCATCATCTCTCATTCTCCACTCCCACTACATCTCACAGTCCTCCCATCTCCACCACCCATCACCATCTCATCATCTCCCATTCTCCACTCCCACTACATCTCACAGCCTCCCATCTCTACCACCCATCACCATCTCATCATCTCTCATTCTCCACTCCCACTACATCTCACAGTCCTCCCATCTCCACCACCCATCACCATCTCATCATCTCCCATTCTCCACTCCCACTACATCTCACAGTCCTCCCATCTCCACCACCCATCACCATGTCATCATCTCCCATTGTCCACTCCCACTACATCTCACAGCCTCCCATCTCTACCACCCATCACCATCTCATCATCTCTCATTGTCCACTCCCACTACATCTCACAGCCTCCCATCTCTACCACCCATCACCATCTCATCATCTCCCATTCTCCACTCCCACTACATCTCACAGTCCTCCCATCTCCACCACCCATCACCATGTCATAATCTCTCATTGTCCACTCCCACTACATCTCACAGTCCTCTCATCTCCACCACCCATCACCATCTCATCATCTCCCATTCTCACGTCACTGTCATGTTGTTGGCTGGGTCTCTATGTCACTTTCATGTTGTTGCAGGGTCTCTACGTGACTGTCATGTTGTTGCAAGGTCTCTATGTCACTGTCATGTTGTTGCAGGGTCTCTACGTGACTGTCATGTTGTTGGCTGGGTCTCTACATCACTGTCATGTTGTTGCAGGGTCTCTATGTCACTCTCATGTTGTTGCAGGGTCACTAAGTCACTGTCATATTGTTGGCTAGGTCTCTACATTACTGTCATGTTGTTACAGGGTCTCTACATCACTGTCATGTTGTTGCAGGGTCTCTACGTCAGTGTCTTGTTGTTGGCTGGGTCTCTATGTCACTGTCATGTTGTTGGCTGGGTCTCTACGTCACTGTCATGTTGTTGCAGGGTCTCTACGTCACTGTCATATTGTTGTAGGGCGCTGCACCTGCTTGCTGGGTCTCTATATCACTGTCATGTTGTTGCAGGGTCTCTACGTTACTGTCATGTTGTTGCAGGGTCTGTACATCACTGACTTGTCGTTGGCTGGGTCTCTATGTCACTGTCATGTTGTTGTATGGTCTCTATGTCACTGTCAGGTTGTTGCAGGTCTCTACGTCACTATTATGTTGTTGTAGGGCACCGCACCTGTTGGCTGGGTCTCTACGTCGTCGTCATGGCTTCTCTCTACATCTCACCACTCTCCATCAACTCACCGTGTATCGGGCCGCCCGAGGACATACCTCAGCGCCCACTGTTGGTGGCACACAGAGGTGCATCAGCAGTGAGTATTCAGCCACTCATGATGTCACATGTCATGAGGTTGTGTAAATGGTTGCAAACTAATAGGCTGAATGTGTCTTTAGTATAGAACATTTATTTGTCTTGCCAGATTCTCTGGAATTGTGAGGATATGGACAATTTGTCTTTCACAGATTCAGCCAAACAGTGAACTCTGAAGATCTTATTCCCAAATCTCCTGTGATCTGCATTGTGTTCCTTTACTGTTTTACTGACATTATCAATAGGCCTAGCAGAGCCATAACATTCTACATATGTTGACATAAAGACTGACATGAGAGTGTGTTTGACATGTCAATGTTGATGGTTGTTTGATGTTGTTGTCGCAACTGTTGATATTTAGACATAAATTGATATGTCAGTGTTAACCAATGTTTCATGTTGTCGCAGCTGGCGCCTGAGAACACGTTAGCAGCCTTCCATCTGGCTGCTTCACAGCCCAGTGTCATTGTCCTTGAGAGTGACGTCACTGTCAGGTGAGTGGAGATAACGCATGGATGACATAATGTGTGGAGTGACAGTTAGACAATGTGTCAGTTAGACAATGTGACAGACAATGTGTGAGACTATGTGTCACTTAGACAATGTGTCACTTAGACAATGTGTCAGAAAATGTGTCAGTTAGGCAAAGTGTCTCTTAGACAATATGTAAATTAGACAATGTGTCACTTAGACAATGTGTCAGTTAGCCTGTCACTTAGACAATGTGTCACTTAGGCAATGTGTCAATTAGACAATGTGTCACTTAGGCAATGTGTCGGTTAGACAACCTGTCACTTAGACAAGGTGTCAATTAGATAATGTGTCAATAAGACAATCTATTAATGACACAGTGTATAAATTAGGTACCACATTAGAAACAACCTGTTCTTCTTACCTTCTCCTGTTATGTAGTTATCACATTATTCTGTTTGTGATGTTCTGTTGTTGTGCTGTAGTTATGATGGAGTGCCGTTTATGCTGCATGACAAGGACTTGCGTCGTACGACGGATGTGGCGAGAGTCTTCCCGGACAGAGCTCACCTTATGGCCAGTCAGTTCAACATCACCGACCTCAAACGCCTCAATGCCGGGGCCTGGTTCACCAAGGTGTGTGTTGTTCTGTGAATGAAAGTGATGTACATTGTTGTCACTGTAAATACAGGTGATGTACACTGTTGTCATTGTGAATACAGGTGATGTACATTGTTGTCACTGTGAATACAGGTGATGTACACTGTTGTCATTGTGAATACAGGTGATGTACATTGTTGTCACTGTGAATACAGGTGATGTACACTGTTGTCATTGTGAATACAGGTGATGTACATTGTTGTCACTGTGAATACAGGTGATGTACACTGTTGTCATTGTGAATACAGGTGATGTACATTGTTGTCACTGTGAATACAGGTGATGTACACTGTTGTCATTGTGAATACAGGTGATGTACATTGTTGTCACTGTGAATACAGGTGATGTACACTGTTGTCATTGTGAATACAGGTGATGTACATTGTTGTCACTGTGAATTCAGGTGATGTACATTGTTGTCACTGTGAATACAGGTGATGTATATTGTTGTCACTGTGAATACAGGTGTTGTACGTTGTTGTCACTGTGAATACAGGTAATGTACGTTGTTGTCACTGTGAATACAGGTGATGTTCATTGTTGTCATTATGAATACAGATGTTGTACGTTGTCACTGTGAATACACCTGATGTGTGTTGTTGTCACTGTGAATACAGGTGATGTACATTGTTGTCACTGAATACAGGTGGAGTGCATTGTTGTCACTGTTAATACAGGTGAAGTACATTTTTGTCACTGTGAATACAGGTGATGTATGTAGTTGTCACTGTGAATACAGGTGATGTACATTGTTGTCACTGTGAATACAGGTGATGTACGTTGTTGTCACTGAATACAGGTGAAGTGCGTTGTTGTCACTGTTAATACAGGTGATGTATGTTGTTGTCACTGTGAATACACCTGATGTGTGTTGTTGTCACTGTGAATACAGGTGATGTACGTTGTTGTCATTGAATACAGGTGAAGTGTGTTGTTGTCACTGTTAATACAGGTGATGTACATTGTTGTCACTGTGAATACAGGTGATGTATGTTGTTGTCACTGAATACAGGTGATGTGCATTGTTGTCACTGTTAATACAGGTGATGTACATTGTTGTCACTGTGATTACACCTGATGTGTGTTGTTGTCACTGTTAATACAGGTGATGTACATTGTTGTCACTGTGAATACAGGTGATGTACGTTGTTGTCACTGTGAATACAGGTGATGTACGTTGTTGTCACTGTGAATACAGGTGATGTTCATTGTTGTCATTATGAATACAGATGTTGTACGTTGTCACTGTGAATACACCTGATGTGTGTTGTTGTCACTGTGAATACAGGTGATGTACATTGTTGTCACTGAATACAGGTGAAGTGCGTTGTTGTCACTGTTAATACAGGTGAAGTACATTTTTGTCACTGTGAATACAGGTGATGTATGTAGTTGTCACTGAATACAGGTGAATTGCGTTGTTGTCACTGTTAATACAGGTGATGTATGTTGTTGTCACTGTGAATACACCTGATGTGTGTTGTTGTCACTGTGAAGACAGGTGATGTACGTTGTTGTCACTGAATACAGGTGAAGTGTGTTGTTGTCACTGTTAATACAGGTGATGTACATTGTTGTCACTGTGAATACAGGTGATGTACGTTGTTGTCACTGTGAATACAGGTGATGTACGTTGTTGTCACTGTGAATACAGGTGATGTACGTTGTTGTCACTGTGAATACAGGTGATGTTCATTGTTGTCATTATGAATACAGATGTTGTACGTTGTCACTGTGAATACAACTGATGTGTGTTGTTGTCACTGTGAATACAGGTGATGTACATTGTTGTCACTGAATACAGGTGAAGTGCGTTGTTGTCACTGTTAATACAGGTGAAGTACATTTTTTTCACTGTGAATACAGGTGATGTATGTAGTTGTCACTGAATACAGGTGAATTGCGTTGTTGTCACTGTTAATACAGGTGATGTATGTTGTTGTCACTGTGAATACACCTGATGTGTGTTGTTGTCACTGTGAATACAGGTGATGTACGTTGTTGTCACTGAATACAGGTGAAGTGTGTTGTTGTCACTGTTAATACAGGTGATGTACATTGTTGTCACTGTGAATACAGGTGATGTACGTTGTTGTCACTGAATACAGGTGATGTGCGTTGTTGTCACTGTTAATACAGGTGATGTACATTGTTGTCACTGTGAATACAGGTGATGAACGTTGTTGTCACTGTGAATACAGGTGATGTACATTGTCATTACCTGTACTATTTGCTATGATGTATGTTGTCACTACCAGTGCTATCTGCTGTGATGTATGTTGTCACTACCTGTACTATCTGCTGTGATGTATGTTGTCACTACCAGTGCTGTCTGTTGTGATGTATGTTGTCAATACCTGTACTATATGCTATGATGTATGTTGTCACTACCTGTGCTATCTGCTGTGATGTATGTTGTCACTACCTGTGCTATCTGCTGTGATGTATGTTGTCACTACCTGTGCTGTCTGGTGTGATGTATGTTGTCACTACCTGTGCTGTCTGGTGTGATGTATGTTGTCACTACTTGTGCTGTCTGGTGTGATGTATTTTGTTCCCTCTGCTGTTATGTATGTTGTCACTACCTGTACTATCTGTTGTGATGTGTGTTGTCACTTCCTGTGCTGTCTGCTGTAATGTATTTTGTTACCTGTGCTGTCTGCTGTTGTGTATGTTGTCACTACCTGTGCTATCTGCTGTGATGTATGTTGTCACTACCTGTGCTGTCTGCTGTGATGTATGTTGTCACTACCTGTGCTATCTGCTGTGATGTATGTTGTCACTACCTGTGCTGTCTGCTGTGATGTATGTTGTCACTACCTGTGCTATCTGCTGTGATGTATGTTATCACTATCTGTGCTGTCTGCTGTGATGTATGTTGTCACTACCTGTGCTGTTAGGTGTGCTGTGTGTTGTCACTACCTGTGCTATTCAGTGTGATGTATGTTGTCACTACCTGTGCTGTCTGTTGTGGTGTATGTTGTCATTACCTGTGCTGTCTGCTGTGATGTATGTTGTCATTACCTGTGCTATCTTCCAGAAGGACCCGTTTGGCACGGCCTCTTCTCTCACTCCAGAGCAGCGGGCGACTTTCACCAACCAGAGCATCCCGACCCTCCTGGAGTACTTGCAGGTTGCCATGGAAACTAATAAGTCAGTCCTCTTTGACATTCGCCTTGACCTACCAAGGGGCGGCGTCCACCCGTATATGGGGCTCTACCACCAACACATAGTCAAGGTCATCCGAAGGTCAGGGATCGACCAGAGCAAGGTACAGCTCACTCACTCAGTTGCTCACTCGCTCACATACTCACACACACACACTCACGCACTCAGTCACTCAGTCATACATTCACTCAGTAACCAGTATCAGTCACTGGGGGAAACTTTGCCAACTCCAATCAACAGTCTCCACATTGCTTTACAGAATTGCCCTGACTCCAGCCTTCAGAAGGCCTCTGACAGTACAAGTAAACACTGGTCTGTCCTGACTCCAGCCTACAGAAGGCCTCTAACAGTACAAGTAAACACTGGTCTGTCCTGACTCCAGCCTACAGAAGGCGTCTGACACTACAAGTAAACACTGGTCTGTCCTGACTGCAGCCTTCAGAAGGCCTCTGACAGTACAAGTAAACACTGGTCTGTCCTGACTCCAGCCTTCAGAAGGCCTCTGACAGTACAAGTAAACACTGGTCTGTCATGACACCAGCCTACAGAAGGTGTCTGACACTACAAGTAAACACTGGTCTGTCCTGACTCCAGCCTTCAGAAGGCCTCTGACAGTACAAGTAAACACTGGTCTGTCCTGACTCCAGCCTTCAGAAGGCCTCTGACAGTACAAGTAAACACTGGTCTGTCCTGACTCCAGCCTTCAGAAGGCCTCTAACAGTACAAGTAAACACTGGTCTGTCCTGACTCCAGCCTACAGAAGGCGTCTGACACTACAAGTAAACACTGGTCTGTCCTGACTGCAGCCTTCAGAAGGCTTCTGACAGTACAAGTAAACACTGGTCTGTCCTGACTCCAGCCTTCAGAAGGCCTCTAACAGTACAAGTAAACACTGGTCTGTCCTGACTCCAGCCTTCAGAAGGCCTCTGACAGTACAAGTAAACACTGGTCTGTCCTGACTCCAGCCTTCAGAAGGCCTCTGACAGTACAAGTAAACACTGGTCTGTCCTGACTCCAGCCTTCAGAAGGCCTCTGACAGTACAAGTAAACACTGGTCTGTCCTGACTCCAGCCTTCAAAAGGCCTCTAACAGTACAAGTAAACACTGCTCTGTCCTGACACCAGTCTACAGAAGGCGTCTGACACTACAAGTAAACACTGGTCTGTCCTGAATGCAGCCTTCAGAAGGCTTCTGACAGTACAAGTAAACACCGGTCTGTCCTGACTCCAGCCTTCAGAAGGCCTCTGACAGTACAAGTAAACACTGGTCTGTCCTGACTCCAGCCTTCAGAAGGCCTCTGACAGTACAAATAAACACTGGTCTGTCCTGACTCCAGCCTTCAGATGGCATTTTGAAAATAACTCAACACTGCTATTTGCCTTGATGGAACCGCTCAAATAGACCACATTACTTACTAATGTCTGTATAGGCTGTTTATTGTTGGCTTCGGTGTGTGCACACATGCACCAGATGACACCAACAATCCATGGAAAGAGCATCCTTGCTACAAGGGATTGCTCATGATTGATATTGGCTTTAACTGGATTTCACATATTTGATGTAATTTCTGTATTGAACAGTTAAGATACTTGTTCTGTATTTATTTTATTATTAGTTTAGTGTGACCTGCTGTGGTTTGTAATAATTTACTTACGAGTATAATATGAAGAGCACTCAATACTGTGTATGTCTGCCGTGTGCCAAGGTCTGCTCTTAGCTTGCTCTCACTCATCATGTCCTGCCAGGTGTGGTGGCTGTATAAAGGTCGCTATGACAACACGGAGAACTTCACGTCAGTGAGTACAGGGGGCCCGGTCAAGTATCTTGTCAACGACGGATTCCACATTGTCAATTCGGACTTTGATATCACCTGGAGCGACATCAGGTGGGTGTGACATGATGCAGTGTGACATGACTTTGATACCACGTACTGTGACATGACTTTTTCTCACGGGCCGTTGTGTGACAACAATGTGACATGACTTTGTCTGACACAACACATTGTGACTTAACTTTACCTGACATGACTTTGTGTGACACGACACTGACACAGTGTGTACAGACTGTCTGAGCATGGATAGTGACGTTGATAGCTCAGTCTGTTTGATTCTGTAGATAAGTCTTGTGTCCTGGGCAGTTGGTTTACTTGCAGAAAATGTGTGAATGTATGTCTTAGACAGTTGGTCTGTATGCAGATAATATTAGACTACAAGAGACAACACCAAGACCAATGTTTCACAAGTATGTTGTTGCTTGTAGACTATAAGAGACAACCTTAAGACCAATGTTTCACAAGTATGTTGTTGCTTGTAGACTACAAGAGACAACCTTAAGACCAATGTTTCACAAGTATGTTGTTGCTTGTAGAGACTACGAGATACAACATCAAAACTAATGTTTCACAAGTATGTTGTTGCTTGTAGACTACAAGAGACAACATCAAAACCAATGTTTCACAAGTATGTTGTTGCTTGTAGACTACAAGAGACAACCTTAAGGCCAATGTTTCACAAGTATGTTGTTGTTTGTAGACAACAAGAGACAACCTTAAGACCAATGTTTCACACGTACGTTATTGCTTGTAGAGACTACAAGAGATAACATCAAAACCAATGTTTCACACGTATGTTGTTGCTTGTAGACTACAAGAGACAACCTTAAGACCATTGTTTCTCAAGTATGTTGTTGCTTGTAGATTACAAGAGACAACATCAAGACCAATGTTTCACAAGTATGTT
This sequence comes from Paraescarpia echinospica, assembly GCA_020002185.1. Classification (NCBI taxonomy): domain Eukaryota; kingdom Metazoa; phylum Annelida; class Polychaeta; order Sabellida; family Siboglinidae; genus Paraescarpia; species Paraescarpia echinospica. Next base: position 60,153,382 of record CM034541.1, on the reverse strand, counting down.
GTTGCTTGTAGACTACAAGAGACAACATCAAAACCAATGTTTCACAAGTATGTTGTTGCTTGTAGATTGCAAGAGAAAACATCAAGATCAATGTTTCACAAGTATGTTGTTGCTTGTAGACTACAAGAGACAACACCAAGACCAATGTTTCACAAGTATGTTGTTGCTTGTAGACTACAAGAGACAACACTAAGACCAGTGGTTCACAAGTATGTTGTTGCTTGTAGACTACAAGAGACAACACAAAGACCAATGTTTTACAAGTATGTTGTTGCTTGTAGACTACAAGAGACAACACCAAGACCAATGTTTCACAAGTATGTTGTTGCTTGTAGAGATTATAAGAGACAAGACCAGTGTTTCATAAGTATGTTGTTGCTTGTAGAGACTACAAGAGACACAACATCCACACCAACGTGTGGGTGGTCGACTCTGTCTGGCTTCACTCCCTCTACTGGTGCATGGGAGTCTCGTCTGTCACCACCGATAGGTGTCACCACTTGTCTGGGCGGGACAGACCGATCTGGCATCTCGTGAGTGAACTACTTGATGATTGCATTCATTCCTTACTCATCTAGTTCTCATGTACTCGATGATTGTATTCATTCCTTACTCATCTAGTTCTCATGTACTTGATGATTGTATTCATTCCTTACTCATCTAGTTTAACAAGATTTAACAAGATTGCCATCCAGAGAATTAACTCTAGATGGCAGGTGGACAAGGAAGCCCTTTGGCTTATCGAGAGTCCAACCCTTTTATCTACATATATCCAGCCCTTCTGAGGTATGTGTCGATTTTATTTTTAAACATATTCACACTACTAGCACCCACACAATCATCAGATAATCTGTTCCATACATTCACAGTCCTTTGTGAAAATGAAAACTTTCTTACGTCTAATCTACACTGTTCCTTTACTAATGTAACTTCATGTCCTCTAGTCTTTCTATCTTTCTTAACTGAAAAAAACATATTTCTATCAATATTTTCATAACCATTCAATATTTTAAACACTTCTATTTGATCTCCTCTCAATCTCCTGGTCTCTAGTGTTGTTAAACGACATTCTTTTAGGCGTTTTTCATAACTAAGATCCCTCAGTTTTGGTATCATTTTAGTCGCTCTCCTCTGTACTCTTTCTAGCATATCTATGTCCTTCTTGCGGTATGGCCTCCACGCTTGTATACAATATTCTAAATGAGGCCTAACTATTGTTTTGTACAGCGGTATTATTAGTTCTTTTTCTTTATATGCTATATTTCGCCTAATCAATCCAAGGATTTGATTTCCCTTTGAAGCTGCAATTCCACACTGCTCTGAAACCTTCATGTCAGCACTAATTGTCAGCCCTAAGTCTTTTTCTTTTACACTAGTACTTAGTACAGTTCCCCCCCATTGTATATTCTACATATTCGTTCCCATGTCCTGTGTGGAGGCATTTACATTTCCCAAAATTGAACAACATTTGCCACTTTTCAGACCATTTGATCAGCCTGTCAAGATCATCTTGTAAATGCTGTCTATCACCATCACTTTCAATCCTTCTAAACACTTTTGTATCATCTGCAAATTTCAACACCTTGCTAGCTATATCATCGTCCAAATCGTTTATATATATTAAGAATAATATAGGTCCCAGTACTGATCCATGTGGAACCCCACTCAAAACTGATTTCCAGTTTGAAGCCTCCCATCAACAACTACCCGTTGTCTTCTGTCAATCAGCCATTTTTCTATCCAGTTAATTATACCATTTCCTATGCCATGGGCCTTTAGTTTAAGCAGTAATCTCTGATGTGGCACTTTGTCGAAAGCTTTTTGAAAATCCAAGTAGATGATATCTGCTGGTGATCCATCATCTACCCACTTAGTGATATCTTCCAAAAACATAACATATTTGTTAAGCATGACCTCGCTTTTAGAAACCCATGTTGAGATGGGTTTATCAAGTTATGTTAACAAGAAAATCCACCATGTGATCTTTAATTAGTCTTTCTAATAATTTACAAATCACCGATGTTAAACTAACTGGTCTATAATTATTTGACTTGTTTCTCGAACCTTTTTTGAATAACGGTATAATGTTTGCTTCTTTCCATTCTAAAGGAACCACTCCCTCTTCTAATGACAAGTTGAAAACTGTTGCAAGCGGTATGCTAATTTGTTCTACAATTTCCAATAGTAGTTTGGGTGGAATACCATCCACTCCAGGTGATTTATTATCCTTCATAGCCCTGATTTTCTTAGCTACCATTTCTGGGGTTACAATTAACTGTCTTAAATAGTCTGATTCTGCCCCCTTGAACTTAGCCTCTGGTACTGGCAGTGAACTAGTGTCTTCTCTGGTAAACTAAAATACTCATTCAGGTCTTCTGCCATTAAGAATCCTTCTGATATTACATTTCCAGCACTATCTTCTAGAGGACCGACCTTATCCTGAACTTTCTGTTTGCTTCGAACATATGCATAAAAACTCTTGCTGTCATGTTTTATATTACAAGCTAATTTATGTTCATAACTTCTCTTTGAATTTCTAATTTCAGCTGTAGCTTGGTTTAGTGCTTCTTTATAAATGTTGTAGTCTTCGTCATTTCCAGTACGTCTATATGACTTCCACATCATTTGTTTATACTTAATTTTTATAATGGCTTCTTTCGATAAGTGTTTCTTTTTGGACCGTTTCCCGTGTTTTTTTAAGGGAACAAATTTGACGATGATGCATTCAATTTCACTCTTTAAGATATTCCAGCATTCTGTTGCTGTCTTATTCTTCAGTGTGTTATTCCAGTCTATCTTTGCTAAATATTTCCTTATGTCGTTATATTTTCCTTTGTGGAAATTTCTCCTGTACTGCTTTTTACTATTCCTTTCTGATTTTACTTTGATGGTAAAATGTAGTTCTCATGTACTTGATTGTATTCATTCCTTACTCATCTAGTTCTCATGTACTCGATGATTGTATTCATTCCATACTCATCTAGTTCTCATGTACTTGATGATTGTATTCATTCATTCCTCATCTAGTTCTCATGTACTTGATGATTGTATTCATTCCTTACTCATCTAGTTATCATGAACTTGATGATTATATTCATTCCTTACTCATCTAGTTCTCATGTACTTGATGATTATATTCATTCCTTCCTCATCTAGTTCTGATGTACTTGATGATTGTATTCATTCATTCCTCATCTAGTTCTCATGTACTTGATGATTGTATTCATTCCTTACTCATCTAGTTCTCATATACTTGATGATTGTATTCATTCCTTACTCATCTTGTTGTGATGTACTTGATGATTATATTCCTTCCTTCCTCATCTAGTTCTCATGTACTTGATGATTGTATTCATTCCTTACTCATCTAGTTCTGATGTACTTGATGATTATATTCATTCCTTACTCATCTAGTTCTCATGAACTTGATGATTATATTCATTCCTTCCTCATCTAGTTCTGATGTACTTGATGATTGTATTCATTCCTTCCTCATCTAGTTCTGATGTACTTGATGCTTGTATTCATTCCTTACTCATCTAGTTCTGATGTACTTGATGATTGTATTCATTCCTTACTCATCTTGTTGTGATGTACTTGATGATTATATTCATTCCTTCCTCATCTAGTTCTCATGTACTTGATGATTGTATTCATTCCTTACTCATCTAGTTCTGATGTACTTGATGATTGTATTCATTCCTTACTCATCTAGTTCTGATGTACTTGATGATTGTATTCATTCCTTACTCATCTAGTTCTGATGTACTTGATGATTGTATTCATTCCTTCTGTACTTGATGATTGTATTCATTCCTTCCTCGTACTTGATGATTGTATTCATTCCTTCCTCGTCTTGTTCTCATGTACTTGATGATTATATTCATTCCTTCCTCATCTAGTTCTCATGTACTTGATGATTGTATTCATTCCTTACTCATCTAGTTCTCATGTACTTGATGATTGTATTCATTCCTTACTCATCTAGTTCTCATGTACTTGATGATTATATTCATTCCTTACTCATCTAGTTCTCATGTACTTGATGATTATATTCATTCCTTACTCATCTAGTTCTCATGTACTTGATGATTGTATTCATTCCTTACTCATCTAGTTCTCATGTACTTGATGATTGTATTCATTCCTTCCTCATCTAGTTCTCATGTACTTGATGATTGTATTCATTCCTTCCTCATCTAGTTCTCATGTACTTGATGATTGTATTCATTCCTTCCTCATCTTGTTCTCATGTACTTGATGATTATATTCATTCCTTCCTCATCTAGTTCTCATGTACTTGATGATTGTATTCATTCCTTACTCATCTAGTTCTCATGTACTTGATGATTGTATTCATTCCTTACTCATCTAGTTCTCATGTACTTGATGATTATATTCATTCCTTACTCATCTAGTTCTCATGTACTTGATGATTGTATTCATTCCTTCCTCATCTAGTTCTCATGTACTTGATGATTGTATTCATTCCTTCCTCATCTAGTTCTCATGTACTTGATGATTGTATTCATTCCTTCCTCATCTAGTTCTCATGTACTTGATGATTATATTCATTCATTCCTCATCTAGTTCTCATGTACTTGATGATTATATTCATTCCTTCCTCATCTTGTTCTCATGTACTTGATGATTGTATTCATTCCTTCCTCATCTTGTTCTCATGTACTTGATGATTATATTCATTCCTTCCTCATCTAGTTATCATGTACTTGATGATTGTATTCATTCCTTCCTCATCTTGTTCTCATGTACTTGATGATTATATTCATTCCTTCCTCATCTAGTTATCATGTACTTGATGATTGTATTCATTCCTTCCTCATCTAGTTCTCATGTACTTGATGATTGTATTCATTCCTTACTCATCTAGTTCTCATGTACTTGATGATTGTATTCATTCCTTCCTCATCTAGTTCTCATGTACTTGATGATTGTATTCATTCCTTCCTCATCTAGTTCTCATGTACTTGATGATTGTATTCATTCCTTACTCATCTAGTTCTCATGTACTTGATGATTGTATTCATTCCTTATCTAGTTCTCATGTACTTGATGATTATACTCATTCATTCATCTAGTTACTCATCTAGTTCTCATGTACTTGATGATTGTATTCATTCCTTCCTCATCTAGTTCTCATGTACTTGATGATTGTATTCATTCCTTCCTCATCTAGTTCTCATGTACTTGATGATTGTATTCATTCCTTCCTTATCTAGTTCTCATGTACTTGATGATTGTATTCATTCCTTCCTCATCTAGTTCTCATGTACTTGATGATTATATTCATTCCTTCCTCATCTTGTTCTCATGTACTTGATGATTATATTCATTCCTTCCTCATCTAGTTCTCATGTACTTGATGATTGTATTCATTCCTTCCTCATCTAGTTATCATGTACTTGATGATTATATTCATTCCTTCCTCATCTAGTTCTCATGTACTTGATGATTATATTCATTCCTTCCTCATCTAGTTCTCATGTACTTGATAATTATATTCATTCCTTCCTCATCTAGTTCTCATGTACTTGATGATTGTATTCATTCCTTACTCATCTAGTTCTGATGTACTTGATGATTATATTCATTCCTTCCTTAGGCACAAAAGAAGTTACCTTATTATTATAATTAACACATTCACAGATGGTTCACTAGATCATTTTCAAAGGATATATATTAATTGAAAATAGTAACAAATAAAACTTGTTAAGATCACTGCACCAACAAACACATCTGTTAATTTATTCCTCAAAATATGTTAACAAATATTGAATGACCATCACATAAGTATTAATGTCTGCTAGTAATTACCTGGATGGCTCTCAAACAATATGTTGAGACAACTAGATGGAAATTTATAAAACAACATAATACTGTCAACTCACATCAAGGTCATTGCTAGAAGTTCACTAAACTACAATATTGACTGCAATGTTTTCTGTTGGAACATATCCATGTAGCATAAAATGTTTTTTTTTGCCTTGTCTTGATAAATAATTATCTACTTTACCATCCCAACAGTTTATGAGAGAAGGTTTATGAACTGAACCCAGCACTATTAAGGCACAATTTCAGAGTATGTAGATGTCTGTTCAAACCCAGCATTTATTTCTTACTTTGTGTTTCAGACCAGGGCTGAATTTCTCCTACTCTGGATCCTGACAGACATCTTCTCCATCATCGCTGTCATCTGTATATTTGTCATTCAGAGGTAAGAAACATCTTCTATTTCATCACTGTCATCTGTATATTTGTCAAAGAGGTAAGAAACATCTTCTCCCTCATCGCTGTCATCTTTGTATGTGTCATACAGACGTAAGAAACATCTCCTATTTCATCACTGTCATCTGCATATTTGTCATACAGAGATAAGAAACATCTCCTATTTCATCACTGTCATCTGTATATTTGTCATACAGAGGTAAGAAATATCTCCTATTTTATCACTGCCATCTGTATATTTGTCATACAGAGGTAAGAAACATCTTCTATTTCATCACTGTCATCTGTATATTTGTCATACAGAGGTAAGAAACATCTCCTATTTTATCACTGTCATCTGTATATTTGTCATACAGAGGTAAGAAACATCTCCTATTTCATCACTGTCATCTGTGTATTTGTCATACAGAGGTAAGAAACATCTCCTATTTCATCACTGTCATCTGTATATTTGTCATACAGAGGTAAGAAACATCTCCTATTTCATCACTGTCATCTGTGTATTTGTCATACAGAGGTAAGAAACATCTCCTATTTCATCACTGTCATCTGTATATTTGTCATACAGAGGTAAGAAATATCTCCTATTTTATCACTGCCATCTGTATATTTGTCATACAGAGGTAAGAAACATCTCCTATTTGATCACTGTCATCTGTGTATTTGTCATACAGAGGTAAGAAACATCTTCTATTTCATCACTGTCATCTGTATATTTGTCATACAGAGGTAAGAAACATCTCCTATTTTATCACTGTCATCTGTATATTTGTCATACAGAGGTAAGAAACATCTCCTATTTCATCACTGTCATCTGTGTATTTGTCATACAGAGGTAAGAAACATCTCCTATTTCATCACTGTCATCTGTATATTTGTCATACAGAGGTAAGAAACATCTCCTATTTCATCACTGTCATCTGTATATTTGTCATACAGAGGTAAGAAATATCTCCTATTTTATCACTGCCATCTGTATATTTGTCATACAGAGGTAAGAAACATCTCCTATTTCATCACTGTCATCTGTATATTTGTCATACAGAGGTAAGAAATATCTCCTATTTTATCACTGCCATCTGTATATTTGTCATACAGAGATAAGAAACATCTTCTATTTCATCACTGTCATCTGTATATTTGTCATACAGAGGTAAGAAACATCTTCTATTTCATCACTGTCATCTGTATATTTGTCATACAGAGGTAAGAAACATATCCTATTTTATCACTGTCATCTGTATATTTGTCATACAGAGGTAAGAAACATCTTCTATTTCATCACTGTCATCTGTATATTTGTCATACAGAGGTAAGAAACATCTCCTATTTTATCACTGTCATCTGTATATTTGTCATACAGAGGTAAGACATATCTCCTATTTTATCACTGCCATCTGTATATTTGTCATACAGAGGTAAGAAATATCTCCTATTTTATCACTGCCATCTGTATATTTGTCATACAGAGGTAAGAAACATCTTCTATTTCATCACTGTCATCTGTATATTTGTCATACAGAGGTAAGAAACATCTCCTATTTTATCACTGTCATCTTTATATTTGTCATACAGAGGTAAGAAACATCTTCTATTTCATCACTGTCATCTGTATATTTGTCATACAGAGGTAAGAAACATCTCCTATTTTATCACTGTCATCTGTATATTTGTCATACAGAGGTAAGAAACATCTCCTATTTCATCACTGTCATCTGTATATTTGTCATACAGAGGTAAGAAACATCTCCTATTTTATCACTGTCATCTGTATATTTGTCATACAGAGGTAAGAAACATCTCCTATTTTATCACTGTCATCTGTATATTTGTCATACAGAGGTAAGAAATATCTCCTATTTTATCACTGCCATCTGTATATTTGTCATACAGAGGTAAGAAACATCTTCTATTTCATCACTGCCATCTGTATATTTGTCATACAGAGGTAAGAAACATCTCCTATTTTATCACTGTCATCTGTATATTTGTCATACAGAGGTAAGAAACATCTTCTATTTCATCACTGTCATCTGTATATTTGTCATACAGAGGTAAGAAACATCTCCTATTTTATTACTGTCATCTGTATATTTGTCATACAGAGGTAAGAAATATCTCCTATTTTATCACTGCCATCTGTATATTTGTCATACAGAGGTAAGAAACATCTCCTATTTCATCACTGTCATCTGTATATTTGTCATACAGAGGTAAGAAATATCTCCTATTTTATCACTGCCATCTGTATATTTGTCATACAGAGGTAAGAAACATCTTCTATTTCATCACTGTCATCTGTATATTTGTCATACAGAGGTAAGAAACATCTCCTATTTTATCACTGTCATCTGTGTATTTGTCATACAGAGGTAAGAAACATCTCCTATTTCATCACTGTCATCTGTGTATTTGTCATACAGAGGTAAGAAACATCTCCTATTTCATCACTGTCATCTGTGTGTTTGTCATACAGAGGTAAGAAACATCTCCTATTTCATCACTGTCATCTGTGTGTTTGTCATACAGAGGTAAGAAACATCTTCTATTTCATCACTGTCATCTGTATATTTGTCATACAGAGGTAAGAAATATCTCCTATTTTATCACTGTCATCTGTATATTTGTCATACAGAGGTAAGAAACATCTCCTATTTCATCACTGTCATCTGTGTATTTGTCATACAGAGGTAAGAAACATCTCTTATTTCATCACTGTCATCTGTGTGTTTGTCATACAGAGGTAAGAAACATCTCCTATTTCATCACTGTCATCTGTGTATGTGTCATACAGAGGTAAGAAACATCTCCTATTTCATCACTGTCATCTGTGTATTTGTCATACAGAGGTAAGAAACATCTCCTATTTCATCACTGTCATCTGTGTGTTTGTCATACAGAGGTAAGAAACATCTCCTATTTCATCACTGTCATCTGTGTGTTTGTCATACAGAGGTAAGAAACATCTCCTATTTCATCACTGTCATCTGTGTATGTGTCATACAGAGGTAAGAAACATCTCCTATTTCATCACTGTCATCTGTGTATTTGTCATACAGAGGTAAGAAACTCTCCTATTTCATCACTGTTGTATGTCTATTTGTCATACAAAGGTAAGAAACATCGTCAATTCCATCACTGTCATCTGTATATTTGTCATAAAGAGGTAAGAAACATCTCCTATTTCATCGCTGTCATCTGTGTATTTGTTATACAGAGATAAGAAACATCTCCTATTTCATCACTGGCATATGTGTATTTGTCATACAAATATTTATTGCTACATCATGAAAGATCTAATGCAGAAATACATTCAGTATTCACTGGACCAACATCATGAAAGATCTAATGCAGAAATACATTCAGTATTCACTGGACCAACATGTTCCATGTCCAAGTGCTCAAAAAAGATTCACACCACACCAATACGGTATTTTCAAGGCCACTCTAACTCAGTAATGGCAGCCGAATCCTTAATGTGGTCTTACCCCAAATAGATGACCTGAATGTTGCAAATCTTCATGAAAGTTAGATTTATATCAAGCTATACATATAACTAGATTAACCATATAGGGAAAATTACATTGTCTCAATAACAATTAAAATATGCGTCATCAAACTGTGCAAACCTCCAAACTAAACAGCGCCTTGAGTTGGTTTAAACATGCTTATTCGGTACCTTATACCACATGCGACGTTTGCCTGATATGAATGGTACTGAGCACAACATACAGGCCAACACAGTGTCTTACCCATATGGGAGTAAACTAAACAGAATATTAACACCATTTTTTTTGTCATTTTTCATAAAATGTAATGTTTTGCAAAAAAATAAACAAAATCAGCATTTTATTGAACATGCTAGTTGCAGATCCTCACGAATTTTTGTATAACGTAATGCCCACAAACTACCAGGGTATGCTAAATAATATGATGCAATCATGAACTGTGTGTCACTCGTGTACGACACCAGTAGGTGTCAAAAGCACAAACCAGGCATTTCAACAATATTCACCATATTGAAAGGCACAGAGGCGTCTTTTGATGGTAACTAAAATTATATCGTAGATAAAGGGCTAAAATACTGGACGTACATTGAGGTATGTATATGTATAGTACATGATGAAACCAAAAATATATCTTGCGTCACACAAATTGTCATTCTCAATTGTTCTTGTTGTGGAATCAAAATATTGCCCGCTTCCCCATTATTGCTTATTGTGCAGTCCAAGTATGATATATACAAGTGTCATATAATTAGGAAGGGCAAGTTGGAACAGGAGAAACACTCACGTTAGTATTGGAGTTAAGAAACACGCATTTATAGATGTCGCTTAAAAATATTAATTATATAAAGGAGGCAAAATTCATCCTATTGGAAATAATTGTTATGTCAATATTGTTGCGCATGATGCAGATTTAAATAAAACTCCACACCCTGACACAGATACACGTATGACACAAGCTTTCGGGGTACTCAGTATCATAGAACATGCATGGAATGTAGTTTTTAACCTTCACACCACCTAAATTATCATTTTATTTTCCATGCATATCACTTAATAACTGGCTTATTAATGACTTTTAAAACCTTTTAGATGTAACACTAACAGTATGCAATAGCTGCACAGTATTTTGGTCTACATCAGCTACCAAATGGGTTTTGTAGTAAAACGGGCCATATTTCTAATTAGGGGTAAGATCACATTAGATTTTACATAGGTGTCATTATAACGTGTCCTTCATTTCCTACAAAGTTTGTCTAACAATCTTCTTCAAAATTTCACAGCATATTTAATCTCCATTGACACAAATGCTGTAGAAAATTCGTGAAATTCTCATATCTTGTTTTTCAAAAAAATCCACCCAAACCTGATACTCCTCAGTTGTGCCACAATCTGGTGACTGATTCGGAAATATTGATGCATTCTGCAAAATAGCCACTGTGCGAATACGCGAGGGACTAGCGTATATTTATTGCTACCTCGTGAAAGATCTAATGCAGTAGTACATTCAGTATTCACTAGAAAATATGTCCCATGTCAGTGTTCGAAAAAATTCACACATCACACCAAAACGGCATTTTCAAGGGCACTCTAACTCTGTAATTGCGGACGAACCCTTAATATGGTCTTACCCCGTCTGTTCATGGTGGTAGGTTTCACAGACAGTGTCTCCACCTGGTGGGTTATATTTAACCAATCAGTGGCACGCATTGAGATATTCTTACAGTGTGTAGCGCCGTTGAGATGTGGGATGGATTATGCAGTGGTTCCTTGTAGCATCCATTCAATCAATCCTGCGTACTTCTGGTGATCAGCCATGTTTCTACCCTGTAAGACAGACTATACGTTGCCACTAAATCAGTGCACTTGCTTCAACTAAAGGGTTTCATACTTCTGGTGATCAGCCATGTTTCTACCCTGTAAGACAGACTATACGTTGCCACTAAATCAGTGCACTTGCTTCAACTAAAGGGTTTCATACTTCTGGTGATCAGCCATGTTTCTACCCTGTAAGACAGACTATACGTTGCCACTAAATCAGTGCACTTGCTTCAACTAAAGGGTTTCATACTTCTGGTGATCAGCCATGTTTCTACCCTGTAAGACAGAATACATGTCTCTAAATCAGTGCACCTGCTTCAACTAAAGGGTTTCATACTTCTGGTGATCAGCCATGTTTCTACCCTGTAAGACAGACTATACGTTGCCACTAAATCAGTGCACTTGCTTCAACTAAAGGGTTTCATACTTCTGGTGATCAGCCATGTTTCTACCCTGTAAGACAGAATACATGTCTCTAAATCAGTGCACCTGCTTCAACTAAAGGGTTTCATACTTCTGGTGATCAGCCATGTTTCTACCCTGTAAGACAGACTATACGTTGCCACTAAATCAGTGCACTTGCTTCAACTAAAGGGTTTCATACTTCTGGTGATCAGCCATGTTTCTACCCTGTAAGACAGAATACTTGTCTCTAAATCAGTGCACCTGCTTCAACTAAAGGGTGTCAGGACAAAACGCAATATATCCATTTTATCAGTTTTGAGAAAAAGTCACTTTTGTGTCTCATCCTCAAAGTTTATATAAAATCTTGTAAATGAAGTTGGTGTATATATGAAAAATCCAAAATCAAAGCAAATTCTGAAATGTTTGTATATTTGTTATGCAAATTGTGATATTAAATGAATTTGTTATAAAAACTTGGTATATTCATAGAGTGCACGTCATCACTTTGTATAGCAACATGTGCGGCAAGACGGTGCAGATTGGCTGAAAATGGATACAGCGCCTTTTATATAAAAGACGGATGGCGTTATGACGTTTTGAAAACAAACACTTCTGAACATCGTTTAATAGGGATTTGTTACGTTTGTTATACCTGTTACACAGCATCCTAGCTCAACACGTCTTTAAATAAAAGAGTTGCTCTTGTTTGGGCAAAATTTCAAAAATGGCAATTATCACATTTTGCCCCGAAACCCTTCAACCGTCGATATTTGACGCTGATCACATGATGTGTGGTTCCAGGAAGCGCCACCAGTGGGCATGCTATCATCCGGAGACGATCTCACTGCAGAGTGCGTGTGTGCGGATGACACACAAAAACCAGAACTACACGATGAAGGAGAAGTTGCTGTTGACAGCGGAGGGACTTCAGGAGATTGACAACAGCTGCGTCGGTGTCATGACTGCGTCACCATCACTCGACATGTCGGAAACTCAGCGTCCGAGCAACGGCGTCGTCGACACCGTCGTCAGGTGTAACTCTCTATCGAGCACGTCAACTGTCAACACTGGCGTTGTCGTCAGTGTCGACACTAATGTGTGTAACACGTCGACGCGACGTCCGTCAGCGTCAGACGCCACGGCAGACAGTGGTGCCAACACAAGCTTTGTGAACCGCATGAGTGGGATATCATCACTGTCCATGATGTCAGGCATGACGGTGATGTCCGATGTGTCACCACCGAACTGTTCTGACATTGGAGACACAGTGGCTGTGAAAGATGACACGTCGGTGGCCATTCAACTTAGTGACATTGACACAGGCTTGAGCACATGATCTACTTTATGGTCGCCTCAGGCCACACTGGGCCACCTCGACTATTGCGATTACTCACGTTGCTGTGTATATCATTAGTAAATTATTATTAATAGGACATCTTGGTGACACGTGGCCAGACATCTGTATTTTCGCACTGTGCACATTGTCTGTCGGATAAAGTGACGCATATTTTGTTAGCATCACTAGACCATGTGTACAGCTCAGGTTGAGGTTGTAAGGTGATCCACGGGACCAGTGATGACACATGGCTAGCAGGAGAACTGCGAGGTGAGTCTGGGAGCAGTCATGTGTACAGTGATCTCAAGAGAAACAAACAAAGTTGACATAGCTACAGTTGTGTTTGGTAGTCTCAGGCAGTTGTCCTGTTGCTGTAGACTGAGTGTGACGAGATTGGCACTCGATATGATCATCTGCAGATGACACATGACCAAGGAAGTTGTTTATGTTGAGTTCACCTTTATCAGATGTCTGTCAGTGTCATTATGAAACTTATTCACATGACTAGCATTAACACGATCTGTAGATCATCTCTTCCAGCATTAACACGATCTGTAGATCATCTCTTCCAGCATTAACACGATCTGTAGATCATCTCTTCCAGTCAGTCATTGTCTGGGAGAAAGAAGACTCAGATCCAGCCTTTACCGATCCTGTGGTTGATTGGTGACAGAGATGTTCCATCTTGTCTAGATGATTATCCCCAGTAATGGAATCATCCCAATGTCACGATGCTGCAGTGAATTAAAGAAAGCAGCCAATGTGATGACAGTAACCAGTAGATGTGTAACCACAAAATGTGTAACCACAAAATGTGTAGCCTCTGCTTGAAGTTGCTGCTACATGTATAACCAGCAGCCACTGACGTCACTTCTGAGATTTTCCTAACATGGAATCCTGTGGCGATATGATTCGAATCACTACATTGAGTGATTCAATTTTCAACATCCGCATGCGCATGAAAAATCGTATACTATCTGTGCATGTGGAGTCATTCCTGTTCATTTCTAGCAGGCATTCTGTCTATTTTTTCACATACCGCATGTATAGTTTCCATACATATGGAATCCTTGCATTACGACTGCAGGCAGTTGCAAGTATTCAGTAGGTATAGCTGTGTCCATACACTGCCAGCCGTAGAGTTCCACTGTGTCACATGACACTGGGGCTACTACTGGTCTAATGTTACATTCACTGCACAGAGTAAGTCGGTTCTCAAGAAGGTCCTTATCACTGTGCACTATATCACGGGGCGTTGTGTCGGACATATGCAAGTTTGCACTCATCATGTTGTAGTCCAATGAATGTATTATATTGTTATTTAAATGTCAGAGGTTTATCACTGTTACAGCAGCTTATTCCATAGCAGTGCTCCTGTATTCAACTTATTCCATAGCAGTGCTCCTGTATTCAACTTATTCCATAGCAGTGCTCCTGTATTCAACTTATTCCATAGCAGTGCTCCTGTATTCAACTTATTCCATAGCAGTGCTCCTGTATTCAACTTAACCATGTGATATATGTACACATTACACAGACATTGTCAGCAACTTGACTTGTCATGTCAACATTGTTATGCATGTGCAGTAACTAACTTCAGCTTATAGGTTATAACTGTATATATATATATATACATGGCCATGGTAGGATCTCACTATACTGTATAGCATAATCCCCATAAAGTTCATGTTTGCTGTTTACATGTGCACTACAGAGCAAGCAATGAACATGCAAGTATAATCATTATTGTAGTTTCTTTGACATCCTTCATAGTATAATTTGATCTCTGAATTGTTGACTATGTATGTATTATTATGCGCCGACCAATGTGCTCTGTGTGGTCTTGTCTGCACCATTTGAATGTGTAAATAAAACAACTGAAATTGTAGTTACTCCATTTTGACAATTGTTTTAAAGATTACTCAGTAGGGGACGCAAGCGTAAATTTGCTTGTTTCCTGTTCACCGTTTGGTGGCGCCACTTACAATCTAACCTTTTGACCCAGAAAAACTACAGAGAAAGAGATGTAGACAGGTGTTATTTCACGAGGTACAAGAGTAAGACTTGTGCATATGACTGCTGGATTTACAGAACTGTTCAGTCGTTACAAGATCAACTGATATTACAAACACATTTAGTTAGCCTTGTTAAATGGACTGTTGAACGGGGAATGAAATTTAATATTTCCAAACGTTTTTACAACATGTGGAGAGATTCTTAAGAAAGTTACTGATGCAAAATATCTACGGGTTATTTGGTCCCAACACATAGCTGAAGTGGGAAATCAAAAACATCCTGGATTTACGGAACTTATATAGGGGGCTGTCCACAAAAATATAAAACAATTGCATATTTCTCATTAGTAAGGACAGGAATGGACCATACATCAACCATCATTCCTAAAGAAAGAAATTAACAGCATCAAAGCAATTCAGAGATGTGTGGCAAGATGAACAAAATCTCACTACACTCATAAAACAATAAGTGTTACAGAATTATTAGGACTTAAAATGGGCACAATTACAATATCGGCGGCTTGTTTCGCATTTACCTTTACTGTGTATATTGTAGCAAGACCATTGACAGGTCAAGATGGAGGAATTTTATTTAATCATAAATTAAGTAAACCTTGATGCAATAAAAACTACTTTGCTTCAATCCGTTATCTTTACAACTATGTCAGAATGGAATACTTTATTTGGTGATAATTCTTGTGGCGTGCTTCAGTAGGGGGCCTTAGTTAGGTGCAAGCTAGAAGCGCTACCTTCAGCGCATTGCTCTCCTCTCTTCATCTTCATTAAGCTGTAATCTTTCATGTGGTACTTTTTCAAAAAGCTTTCGACAAAGTACCACATCAAAGATTACTGCTTAAACTAAAGGCCCATGGCATAGGAAATGGTATAATAAACTGGACAGAAAAATGGCTGATTGACAGAAGACAACGTGTAGTAGTTGATGGGGAGGCTTCAAACTGGAAAACGGTATTGAGTGGGGTACCACAGGGATCAGTACTAGGACCTATATTATGCTTAATATATATCAACGATTTGGATGATGAAATAACAAGCAAGGTGTTGAAATTTGCGGATGATACAACAGTGTTTAGAAGGATTAAAAGTGATGGAGATAGACAGCATTTACAAGGCGAAATATAGCGTATAAGGAAAAAGTACTAATAATACCGCTGTACAAAACAATAGTGAGGCCTCATTTAGAATATTGTATACAAGCGGGGAGGCCATATCGCAAGAAGGACATAGATATGCTAGAAAGAGTACAGAGGAGAGCGACTAAATGATACAAAAACTGAGGGATCTTAGTTATGAAATTCGCCTTAAAAGAATGTGGTTTAACAACACTAGAGACCAGGAGATTGAGAGGAGATCAGATAGAAGTGTTTAAAATAATAAATGGTTATGAAAATATTGATAGAAATATCTTTTTCTCAGTTAAGAAAGATAGAAGGACTAGAGGACATGAAGTTACATTAGCAAAGGAACAGTGTAGAATAGACATAAGAAAGTTCTCATTTTCACAAAGGACTGTAACTGAATGGAACAGATTATCTGCTGATTGTGTGGGTGCTAGTAGCGTGAATATGTTTAAAAATAAAATCGACACATACCTCAGACGGGCGGGATACATATAGATAAAAGGGTTGGACTCTCGATAAGCCAAAGGGCTTCCTTGTCCACCTGCCACCTAGAGTTAATTCTATGGGTGGCAATCTTTATAAATCTTGTTAAATCTGCATGTTGTCTCCGTTGGGAATCTACGGATTATTATACAAGACTTTACAGAATCATTTAAATTTCTTTAAAAAATGTCAGTGCAGTGGGGATCTCGAGGGGGAATACATATGACCAGTGTCCCACAAAAGGCTCAGAATGTTAAGGGCCTACCGGACCTGTAACCTGAAAGTGTTGCCGGCCCGACAAAACATTTGAAGGCCCGGCAATGTTTATTTATTATAATTTATTCTAATATTTATATAAAACGTATACCATAACAACAACGTTGAAGGTAAATAGCCCGCCAGACTGCGTTTAGTAAGTCCAAAGCATCCGCACATTAAAGTAATTCTTTGTAATCTTAGATTATCTAATAACACGTTCGAGATGTTGGGCCTACAGCCTACGACACTAAATTTATAGATTCGCAATTTTCCATGGGACTAACCACAAAACCACCCCGTCAGGATTTCTAAGAATGTTGTATCATATTCTAGCTATCCACCTTAGAGTAGCTTGGGGCATAACGCCCAGTTTTGGGGCATAACGCCCACCCCCTATCTAACTACAAGGCTCGAAAATAACAATTTCGAGATTGCCAGATGGAGCCACATATATGAACATTCGTATTTGGCGCAACAGAGATTACAGCAGAAGTAAAACGCACGGTAAGCGGTTCGCATTAAAAAAATAGCTTCGGGATTATAACAGTTGTTCCTACCAAAGTAAGATTTTATACAGTAACCGCGGGAACCTATAACAAAGATGTTAGTGCATAGCATAAACAAACGTACATATAGTAGTTGTATAAATGTATAAGTTACCGGCGATATATGAGAGTAATATTTAAATGAAGACATTATAATATAGCACATGTGGGGCGAAAAGGCCAAACATAATAGGGGCAAAACGCACAGTGCGCGCGTTATGCCCCAATACCTTCCAAAACATATGTTGCTCCGATTATTTTAATAAATATTCGTAATATATACATATATTTATATAATTATAAACATTTATGTTAAATTATATTATAGATGCTATAATAAAAATACAGGACATAGTCAATCTAGACCTTAATAATGTATCTATGTGACAGACGTCATTTATATTATATGTTATGGCACTGGGTGAGTCTATAATCTACAATTATTTTAGCTAACATGACTAATAAAGATATAATTTATAAACGGTTCAATCAACAATCTAAAATATATTGAAATACTATAAATATAATATAGGTAAACGCCCTTTTCTCACTCCAGATGGTACGCAATTACAAAAGAACATCAACGCGAGGATCTTACGGCGATGATCGACTCGGTAGAGCAGTTGACGCAGTGAAGAATGGGGATTCCGTGAACGAGGCATCAGGTAGGTGTGTCATGTTGTCTGATGTGTATGTCTACCATAAACGATTATGAAATGTTGACATATGTAATACACACACGCACGCCCGCACGCCCGCACGCCCGCACGCCCGCACGCCCGCACGCCCGCACGCCCGCACGCCCGCACGCCCGCACGCACACATTGATGGCAGAGCTATTCTAGACTCAGTTTGTATTCGTATCAATGCGTTATTGTTGTAGTATCTGTATATGAAACATTTGCACATTTGCTTCTGTTTAAGGTGATTACGGGGTACCGCGGCGAACTCTTGCCAGACACATCAGAGGCATGGTCAGACAACCCGGCAGAATTATACTGGGCAGCAAAACAACGACGTTCTCGCCGCTATTTGAGGCTGAACTGGTGAAGCACGTGAAAGAAATGGAGTCATCCATGTACTGCCTGACAATGATTGACTTGCGTCGGTTAGCATATGATCTTGTTGTACGCATGGGCATAGCACACCCATTCGATGTTACCAGTGGGCTGGCCGGTCTAGATTGGGCAAGGGCCTTCATTCGCCGGCATGCAACGCTCACCATCAGAAGACCCACTGCAACTAGCATTGCACGTGTGAAAGGGTTTAATAAGGAAGCTGTGGAAATGTTCTTTGGACAGTATAAACAGTTGCTTGTGAGTGGTGGTTTCGTGCCTACACGCGTCTGGAACTGTGACGAAACTGGGTTCACTACCGTTGCAAAGCCACCTAAGGTTGTCTGTACGAAAGGCATTAATCAAATGCGAAAAGTGTCGAGTGGAGAAAGGGGAAAATATCACGGCTTTGTGCTGCATGAGTGCAGCTGGTATGTTCGTCCCTCCTCTATTCGTCTTTCCGCAAAAACAAATGGTTGAGTCTTTGATGAATGGCGCCCCGGCATGCACCGTGGGTACCGTGAACGCCCGTGGGTCGGGCTACATCGACAACAAGTTATTCCTGAGATGGTTGCACCTCTTCGTCGACACGGTTGGTTGCAAGAAGACGACACCACATCTACTGCTTGCTACTAGATGGCCATGAGAGCCATAAGACTCTTGAAGTAATTCTCTACGCCCGAGAGAATGGCGTCGCGATGACTAACGTTCCCGTCTCACTGTACCCATCGACTTCAACCGCTAGATAGAACGTTCTTCCGATCTCTGAAGGCAGCATACTCACGTGCGGTCGACAACTGGTTGATCTGCAACAAGCACCGACCGGTCACGCAGTTCGACGTCATGCCGCTCTTCAATGAAGCATACAAAACATCGGACACCAACGCATCGGCAACTAACGGTTTCAAAGCAGCCGGATTGTGGCCATTTAACGACGCCAAATTCGACGAAGAACTGTTGGCTACCGATGCTGTTCAAACTCCCATCCAGCCTGCTCCGGGTACTGTCGCAGCTGCACCTGACAGCAACAGAGAAGATGAAGATGCCAACCAGCCTTCTGCGATGGTTGTTGTAGCTGATGTGTATAGCGCCGCTTGTGGCGACAAAGAAGACGAAAACGCCATTCAGTCTGCTCCGGGTGCAATACTAGCTGATGTGCATGCTGCCGCTGATGGCGACAGAGAAGACGAAGACGCCATCCAGTCTGCTACTGGTGAAATAGAAGCTGATCTGCACGCCGCCGCTGATGTCGACAAAGAAGTTGCGGTGCGAGTCTTGAAGGCCTGTTCAGCGACGTCGATCGTTTCAACACCGGGAAAGATTCGAGCCAGGACACATAGAAAAAGGGTGCGTGTGACCAGCGCTGTGGTGACGTCTTCGCCATATAAGAAAATGATGGAAGACAAGCATGTTGCCAAGACAACCAAGTCGGCCATGATACATCCAACTGAAAAGAAAAGTGCGATGTCAGGTCGCATATTGCCATCGCGCAAGCTGAGAAAAAAGAAAACGAGCAGGAAAGAAAGATGTGGTGCGAAACGGAGGTGTGAAGATTATTCTGAAGACGGCGACGACGAGTCATGCCTTGTCTGCGGCGAGCCATTCAGAAGTAGCAGATCTGGCGAAAGCTGGATTTAGTGCCAGATCTGTCACCACTGGTCGCACCATGATTGCACCGAGGGTGGCAGATTTTATGTCTGTAACAAGTGTGAGTCTGACAGTGAGTGAACGAGTGGTTAGGAGCAGATCCGTCGAACGCTAGATCCTGCGTCAGTAATGTGAACATTGGTCGCAAATGGTCGAAGTGGTTGGACGTTTTTTATTATTTGCCATAATTGTTAAGTTTTAACAGTTAATGAGTGGCTAACCATCGAGAGATGATGCGAAATGAATAGTTTTAATAAAGTTCTGAATTGTAAAAGTGTAGCATTTCTGAAAACACACTACCTAAACAAGAAATATCAAAACTATTCAGATTATGTTCGATTAGTTTTAGCAATAGATGCACTAGTCTTCCAAGATCAAAAACAATGGCAAAGGACTAACACTAAAATCAAGTTAGTATATCTAATAAGAAACACATGTCCCACAATTTAACAAAAAACACGAATTAATGGTCCAATATCCTATAGGGGCAAAACGCCATGAGATGGGCGTTTTACCCCATGGGTGGGGCTTAACGCCAATATTTAGGGCCCCCGCTAAAAAAATTCTGAGACTAGGTACATTAAAATTGTTAACATTTCAAATGTACCTAAGATAATGGACTAGATCATCAAGAGACAATAAACCTTGTATACCCAAAGGATTTTTTCTGGTATTCGATGTCTCAAAAAACTGGGCGTTATGCCCCAAGCTACTCTATGTCTTGTGTCCCTGATAGTGATACGGAGTATGCAACAGAGATTGTTGAGCGTGTCCACTATCCAGGCCCGTAGACTGGGGTTGCCAAGTGTATGTTAGAGTTACTCTTGGCTGGAATTTGTACTTGAATAATGAACTGTGTTGCGTAGGAATTTGTACTTGAATAATGAACTGTGTTGCGTAATTTAAGTTTTATAGATGTCTGACACTGCCCCCTCCCCCACTAACCCACTCACCCCCTCCTCCACTCAACCCGGAAAAATCCAACACTAGCCTCCTTGATACAGCGAAAACTGTTTCAGGCAGAAAATGCATCCCTACAAAAATCAACCAGCCTAGAAGCAGCTGTTTGAACCACCACAGTGGAAAACGTGAAATGCTCCAGTCTCATGTTTTAGTTTTATGCTTTTCCCAAAGTTTTGCTAACATGCTGAAATAATATTTTGTTTATCTCTTGTTTCGTTACAAACAAGTTAGTGTATAATATGCAGTCTATGTAATTTGTTTTATCATTATCAAGTATACACCTTACAACATACCGTGAAACCTGCCATGGCAGACACATGGCTAAATGAGAATGGGCACTTTTAAAAGTTCCAAATGATTAGTTTACTTTTCTACCTCTCCACAGCGGTAACCTTGCCATAACGGGCATATTGCGCAGTTCAGACGATGTCTACTTTGGACAGGTTTGGTTGTTACGCAGGTACACACACGGACAAGTCAAATTAGTTTTGCAAGAAGACGGAATCAATGTTTGTGTACACTTTTCGCCTGATTATTCTTGAGGTATCCAATCTGCAGCCGCACACTGCTTGGCATTTCGCTTGGTTCTTTAAGATTTTACATTTCAAATAGGGTTGCTGGAAAAATCGAGTTGTGTTTACTTTATTTACAAATACACAACACGAGATATAAATATTTTATTAAAAAGCTGTAGTTTGCTGACCATTCACAAGGTGTCGCCTCTGTCATGCATTGTATGAAATGTTTAGAACACGACTCTCGCGCGGCTGCGAAATTTCGCACGGAAGAAGGTGTGAAGGTCAAAAAAGTTCTGCCGCTTCACGGCCCCTAATGGATCATAGAGACAAATGGGATACGTGCAATTGTCTCTTGTGTAATATTTAACGCATGAGCGCGTGCGAGCTTGTGGGTATAGTGGAATTAAGGTGTTCATGCGTGTTAATTTGTTTGCACCTCGACAACAGGGGAAGACGCTGTTGAACATTTTCAGCGAATATCCGTGAGATTTGCCTGTATTCCGGGAGACACAACAAAAATCAGGAAGACTCCCGGATTTCACGGGAGAGTTGGCAGGTATACCACAAATGTGTACACAGTATTGTAGTAGAAGCTAGGCATTAGTAGATTTCACGGGAGAGTTGGCAGGTATACCACAAATGTGTACACAGTATTGCAGTAGAAGCTAGGCATTAGTAGTTTTCACAGGAGAGTTGGCAGGTATGCCACAAATGTGTACATAGTATTGTAGAAGAAGGTACTAGTAGATTTCACGGGAGAGTTGCCAGGTATACAACAAATGTGCACACAGTATTGTAGTAGAAGGTACTAGTAGATTTTACGGGAGAGTTGGTAGGTATGCCACAGATGTGTACACAGTATTGTAGTAGAAGGTATTAGTAGATTTCACAGGAGAGTTGCCAGGTTTACCACAAATGTGTACACAGTATTTTAGAAGAAGGTACCAGTAGATTTCACGGGAGAGTGGCCAGGTATACCACAAATGTGCACACAGTATTGTAGTAGAAGGCAAGTAGTTATTACGTTGTTCACAGTACGGGTCATGACCCGAGATCAAAGGAAAGTCGGCAAAGATCAAAGGGAAGATCAAAGGATCTGTCGACATGCGGGCGCCCGTGAGTCGATTTTGAGCGCCGGAAGTGTTTTGACAGCTTACTTATAAAAAACGTTTGATTGATATTAAAATGTTGTGGCCTGTAGCGCCTCTAGTGAGATAATCGATAATGATAATCGATAATGTGCTGACCTCTAGTGAATAAACACATGATGATAATTGATTAAACGATAATGTGCTGACCTAATCAATAAATAATCAATAAACACATAATCAATAATCGATAACTAATCAATAATCAGTAACTAATCAACAATTGATTATTGATTGATTAATTATGTGGTTATGTGTGTTGTTATATGGATTAATGTGTTGTGGTTATATGTGTTGTGGTTATATGTGTTGTGATTATAAGAGTGTGTATGAAAACGTGTGGCTAAATAGTAGCGTGTCTAGTGAAATTCGCTGCTAAAATGAAGTATACTGTATTGAGAATACTATTTATTTTATGTCCCTGTGCAAGCTATATGAAGTTCTTCGGTTAGTGCAGTGCAATTAGGCCGCCTGCGCTGCAGAACAGCTTGTATCAGTTGGCTGCCGGCTGCGCTGAAAAGATCATAGGGTTATCAGTTGGCGTCAGCGTCATGCCTCACGGCCAAATGGGATATCGTATTTCGGCATTGTTCGGGTAGTGGTGGTATTATGATTAAGTTGTTGTTGTCGCTTCTACAGCTGTATTAAAGTTGGCTTTATAGGCCCTGTGTTAGGCTGGCGCTGCGCGGATCATTTTATAATGAAAGTTAACTGGCTAACACTGCGTTATTACGGTGTATGCGCTAGGCAGTGACGTCGCATTCCTTAGCTGGTGGTGCCTTGCATTCTTTAGCAGCTATAACTGGCGTAGTCGTCGCCTTGTATAGAAGTTGATTTTGTCGGCCTAGCGCGGATGGCTGTAGCTGGCGGATAATTTTATAACGAAAGCTAGCTGGCTGATGCTGCGTTATTAATGTGTATGCAATAGTTGGAATATAGACAAATGCTGCGGCTGCTGGATGTATTGGCATAGCGCGGAGAAATCATAACGAAAGCTAGTTGAACAAATAAGGCTGTTGCTGTTGTTTTGAAAGGTACTTTATTGGTGAGTTACTACTACTATACTAGGCATTGATTACTACACTAGGCATTTACTCGGTGTGGAATTCTCTGGGCCACGGGAATCTTGGAGTGTTCCGCGGCGGTGGACGCACATCCGGTGGAGCACCGTAAGGTCCGGGGGGAGACCGAGGCACGTGGTCAGGGGGGAGGCCGAAATCCAGTTGGGGACGAGGCGTTTCTGGTATTGGCGCTGGACGAGGTCGCTTTACTGGCGCGACAACACAGGTTGGCGTATTTTGTTGTTCGTTAAAATCGTGAAATAAGATAGGACGCATTGTTCGTCGTCGTCGCTGAACAGGTGGCGTCGTGGAGCGTGGAGAGGCGACAGCCGCAGCAGGTGTGTCGCGCCCGAATCCCGGTGTTTGTCGCTGAGCAGGTGGTGATGGTGTCGTTCGGCGTGGAGAGGCGGCCGCTGCAGCAGGCGTGCCGCGGGCAACCGCAGCAGGCATGCCGCGCCCGAATCCAGGCTGAATCGGCGGGTGTGGAGCCGATTCGGCGGTAGGCGTACGGCGGCGTCGAGCCAGAAGTAAAGTTCCGTGCCCGATTCCGCCCCATTGATTACGCGGAATATTCGCAATAACCATGTCGTTATGACGGACGCCGGGAGGTCGAACGAAGCCGTTTCGTCTAGACGGTAACATGACGGTGGTTCTAGTTAGTATCGTTGAAGGGTGAAACATGTAAATTGCAGTTAGTATCGTTGAAGGAACGTATGTTTTAGTTAGTATCGTTGAAGGAGGAAACATGTAAATTGTAGTTAGTAATCGTTGAAGGAACGTATGTTTTAGTTAGTATCTTTGAAGGAGGAAACATGTAAATTGTAGTATCGTTGAAGAAACGTATAGAAATCTATAAGTGAAAACCTAACGTACCTCGCTCCTGGTTGTTCGTCGTTGTCGCTCATTGTGCTCGCTCCTGGTTGTTCGTCGTCGCTCATTGTGATCGTTTCAGGGAATAACGCGCACTTGTTTACGCAGTGACTGTAGGCGGTGATATGGAGGCCTGCCAAAGCCATAATAAATAGCTAAACACGTAAAATAAACGGTCTATAATACGAAGTAAGGACTAGAGAATCTTATGGTAAACTTATATTAGAAAATAATGTTCAGTTTGTGCACTAACGTGACCGAGAGATTTTTTTCAGTTTCAGTAACCTTGCGAGAATCGGCTGCTTCGTGGCGCGCGTGTGCGAGCACACGGGAGCTATGCGCTATGCTAATATAAATAGGGGTGGCCGAGAACACCTCTGTATTCGCTTATTGTTGGTGTGGTAACGTTGTGTGTTATTTTTGTTGCCTTCGCAGAGCATCGTTGCTGTTGACATCATGGCGCCTGTTCAAGGAGACCTCAAAAAGAAAGAAAAAATTTGAAAGCCGAAGCTAGCGGGTGTAGCTGCTGAAAATGCAAGAGAATTGAAAGCGCCTGCAGCGACTGCCACTTCTGCATCCCTGGGCGGCGGCATTGGTGTCGTGCAGCCGGGCGATGCCTCGCTCAGTCTCGATGCGACCTTGGTGAGTTTCTTTGAGCCGGCTGCGGTGACTCTGAAAGAGCTCGTACAGGCGACAGAAGGTGTGTATAAGGTATCTACACCCGTGAAAGTTGCAGGAATCGCGTGGCGGGGGAAATGTACGTACATTGGCTGTTCTGACTGTAAGCGTAAATTACGACGCTTCCCAGGTGGCGCTATGGCGTGCGTGATGCACGGTGTACAAGTGAAACAAAAAAAATATTTTTCAGTTCGCGTCCTGGTGGAAGGAGTCGGGGCCGATGAGGAGGAGGATCTTTGTCTTACTCTATTCGCGGACGCGATGTCGGAGCTCGTCGATTACGGCGCCGACTATCTGGCCGATATGATGTCTGAGAAGCTGCGCGAAACTGTAACGACCCTAGTCGGTACGATCCTGGAAGTATCCCTGTGAAAGACCGTATGGTGCGTTACAGACACGTACAACGTCCGGAGTGTGAGTGTTAATTCGAGGCCGAGTTAATGATGTGCGTTCACCCTTGAATGACTAACGCCTCGCTTCTTGCTGTAGGATGCCGTAATCGCCGCCGCTTTGTGCAACCCCGAGGAGGCCTCGAGTGCAGCGCCCCCGGCCGAGAAGCGCGTAAAACACGAAGTTCCATATCCGTTGATGAGGGAAACGCCGATTCGCCTGCCTTCGTACACAGAAGATGCGCAGTCGCCGCCGCTGCCGCCCACGATGTACGTTACCTTGTGTCCGGTGCGACCGCTGGAGGTCGTGTCCGTATCATCGGACGATCTTATTCCGTGGGCTGCCCCCAGCAACAAACGAGACGAGCCGGTGTTCGATGGCACCGGCAAACCTGACCTGGAGTGGCGCCTCATACATTTGTATGCGGGACGACATCGGTGCATGATGAACACATTCGCCGAGTTAATTGGTGAAAAGGTGATGGAGATCGCGCGCGAAAACTGCAGTGAGTGTCCACCCGAGGAAGGCTGCCCATTCGTGCATATGTATGGCTATCGTGGCAGGAAGCCAAGCCAAAGCTATCGCCTCGTGTACGACAATGTGTCGGGTCTAACCGATCGCTTTTGTCAGCCCACGCTCGACTCCTTTCTGCAAGGATCGCTCTTGCCGACCGCCATGCGATTGATCGGCATGCTGGAGGATCAATGCGTACCCGGTGCGGATCGACTCATGGAAAGGGCACTCATGCACCAGGTGGCTGACTGGCTGATGGGTACCAACTGGACATCGTCCTTTGATAACGCGCTCTTGGAGACCGCGGTGAAGCAAAACCTGCTGAAGAGAGCGTGTCTCGGTGATTGACATTATGTAGCGCTGTTTATTTAGTACATAATTTCACCACGCGATGGTGAAGAGAGAGCTAGCTTGCCTGACATTATATCATGCCTTTATCACGAACATTAGTGTATGTTTGCTGAAAAACAGTAATGTGGCATAAAGCCTTACATGCTTGCTAATAGGGGAAGAGAGCTTTCCTCAAGCCGTTTACTACGAATATTATAACACGCGATGCTTACCCTGACATGATTGATGACCTGTGGCATAAAACCTAACATGTACGTATGTATGTTTCATTATGCGATGGAGAGAGCTTGCCTCAGTGTAGCGGCGTTTACTATTGCGGTGAAGAGAGCTAGCTTGCGTGACATTATAACAAGTCGCCGTGAACAACCGAGTGATGTCGCTTACTGTGGCATAAAGCCTTACATGTTGTTTACTGAGTTGTGTGGTGGCATAAAGCCTTACATGTATGTATGTATGCGATGCTTAATAAAATGTTGAAAACGTACTAAAAAACCCGCCTCTTCTTCTTGTCTGCGCGATCCCAGTGAGAAAACACACACCAGTCCTACGACGAATGACAATTCCTCTAACGGTAGTCGGCATCGACAGCACTGCCATCTGACGGGGCACAGTGAAACAACACACTTTACATACCGGGTAAGAGAAAGCGAGCGTCACCGCCTAACGGTAGTATTTCCAATGAGAAAACACACCTTATCGAGAACCGTACGAAAAACCCGCCTCTAATTGTCTGCGCTATCCCAGTGCCCACCAGAAAGCATTTCCAGTGAGAAAACAAACAAAGAAACAAACAAACACACCTGATCGAGAACCGTACGAAAAACCTGCCTCTGCTTGTCTGCGCGATCCCTGTAACGGTAGTCAGCATCAACAGGAACCGTACGAAAAACCCGCCTCTGCTTGTCTGCGCGATCCCTCTAACGGTAGTCGGCATCGACAGCGCTGCCACCTAACGGGGCAAACATTGAAAACGAACCCGGTAAGAGAAAGCGTCGCCGCCTAACGGTAGCATGAGAAAACCTCGCCGCCTACCGATCGTTGCGGCGGCCTTATAGGCTGCTACCACCTACCGCACTAGTGAGAAAACGAACCCCGGCGTCGCCGACTAACGGTCTTTGCGTGCGGCCTTATAGTCGGTGTCGGTGCTTCGTCGTAGTTAATATCGTTCCGGCATCGACTAGGACTGACGGACGCGCGCTGACACCTACCGCACCAGAGGCGCGCCACTACCACCGACGGTGTACGAATGCCCGAAATGCGGTCGATCGCTCGAACGTCGCCGTAGTATGTTGAGGCATATCAAAGTATGCGACGGTTCACGGGGACAGCAGCATCGATGTCCGAAATGCGATCGATCGTTCCCCCGTCGCCCTAATATGTTGAGGTATCTAAAAGCCTGTGGTAGTCCGCCGCCACCACCACCACCACCTCCGCGCGATGATGACGACGACGACGGTCTACAGCGTACCGTTCGCGAGGACTGGTCTAGCATCCGCACGTTTATAGTGCGCGGTCCCGTCCAGTCGAGATATAACTACGAAATGATCGACTGTTTGGACACGGGCGCACTCGAAGCCCGACTACGACTGATATTCGAGGAGCAGACAAGAGCGTTTAAAATAAACTTAAGTTTCGGGTTTATTCTTCGTCACAAGGAGACGGGCCGCTACAGGTACTACCATTCCTCGTGTAACTGTTGCGGCCGCTATCTCGAGTCGCCCGTCCTCGTTACCGACGCCGCGTCGTTCGAACGATTCCTCGACGCCGTCCGACAGCCCGACGTTCTTCAGTACGTCATAGCGCAGAGACCCGACTCGGGGTGGATCGCCGAATTGGTGACGAACGTTACCTACTTTCTCAACGCCATCATTCACCATCCTATCTGGTGCGCGCGCAGCAACTCCACTGTCTACCTGCGCAACAACAAGGCGCTCATCGCTCTAGCAAAAGATCGACACAATCAGCTGTACACCGATAACCTGTGCCTCTTCCGCTATCTGGCGGTGCATCGAGGCGCCAGATACCGCGTATACGATTTGACGCCCCCGGCCTTAAAACTCTACGCCGATTACAGCGCCGGCGGCGGCCAACCCTACTACGCGTTCGCCGGCGTTCCGCTGAACGAGCTAGACCGGGTGCAGACGGTCTTCGAAACCAACGTGACCGTGTATCGACTGACGGAGGAGGGGTCCGCCGAATTGGTCCGCCGTTCCCTCCACCGCTACCCGAATACCTCCAACGTAAATCTATTCGAGACGCACTATTCGTATATAGCCGACGTCTCGATTTTCTGTCGCTCGTACCTATGCGGTAAGTGCGGCGCGTCGCCGTGGCCGACCGCCCATCGACTGCGGCGTCACAAAGCGACGTGCGAGGGCGGCGTTCGCCACGTCTTCCCAGGCGGCGTCTACCATCCGACGCCGTCCGTGTTTCAACGGCTGGAGGACGAGGGCGTCTACGTGGACGAACGCCTTCGCTACTACCCGTACAGGGCGACGTTCGACTTCGAGTGCTACTTCGACGATCGCGACCTGCCGGCGGACAGCGCCAAATGCCGGTGGATAGCCCGACACGAGCAACTCAGCGTGAGTGTCGCCTCTAACGTCCCCGGGCACGAGACGGCGCGCTGCTTCGTCACGACCGGCGATTCGGGCGAGCTTGCGAAGCGCCTGATCGCCGCCCTGGTGGCCATCAGCGAGGTGGCGTGCGCGGCTCTGCGACCGTCGTACGACGCCACCTTCGAGGCGATCGCCGCGCACGACGACGAATGGCGAGCTCGCGCGACGGAGAAGGAGGCGTCGCGCGATAAGAGCCCATACACCGTGCTCGCCGACCACCCGTGGACGCATCTACGCCGCCTCCCCGTCCTCGGCTTCAATTCGGATAAATACGATCTGAACGTCGTCAAGAAGTATCTCACGCCCCTGTTCATGACCAGCGAATCGCAGAGCGTCTCGTCGGCGTTTACGATCAAGCGTCAGAACAACTTCATGTGTCTAACGACGGCGACGCTCAAATTTCTGGACATCACTAACTACCTGGCCCCCGGTTTCAGCTACGAAAAGTTTCTCAAGGCGTACGGCTGTGAGGTGACGAAGGGCCACTTTCCCTACGAGTACCTGGACGACCTGCGAAAATTGGACGACACCGAACTGCCGCCGCGCGAGGCCTTCTACAGTCGCCTGTAGGGCGAAGGCATCTCCGCCGCAGAGTACGAAGGTTGCGAGAAGGTATGGCGTGACGAAGGGATGACTAACCTGCGGGACTTCCTCGTCTGGTATAACAACAGGGACGTGGTGCCGTTCTTGGAGGCCGTCGACAAACAGTTCGCCTTCTACCGGGAGCGCCTCATCGACATATTCAAGGACGCCATCAGCGTAACCGGTCTAATCCTGCTGTACCTGTTCAACGATCTACCGTCAACGCTCCATTTCACGCTCTTGAACGAGCCGAACAAGGACCTGCACCGGCTCCTGCAATCGCAGATCGTCGGCGGCCTCTCGATCATTTTCGCGCGCTATCACGAGGCCGACGTGACCGTTCTTCGGCGCGACGAGTACGCCCCCTGTTCCAATACTGCGCCGACTGGTGGACACCGACTCGGCGTATTTGAGCCTCGCGGGACGCGACCTCGACGAGGTCGTGGCGACGGCTAAGTGCAAACACTTCTTGCGGCACCGCGGAGAATGGTTCCCGTCGGAAAACTGCGACGCGCACGCGGAAGCGTACGTGCGGTGCCGGTTCGCCGGCCGAGCATGGGACGCGCCCGACGAACGTTGCGCGAAACGGCGCAGGTACGATAAGCGAACTCCGGGCCTCTTCAAAGAGGAATGGTCCGGTCGCGGTATCGTCGCGCTCTGCAGCAAGACCTACTACTGTTTCGGCGGCGCCGGCGGCGGCGGTGACAAGTCCAGCACGAAGGGGCTGAGCAAGTGTCAGAACGACATCGACAAGGACGTCTTCTTCGGCGTGTTGCGCGGACAACGGAGCGCCGGCGGCTGGAACCGCGGCTTCCATGTGAAGGAATCGTCCGTGCTGATGTACGTTCAGGAGCGCGCGGCGTTGAGCTGCTTCTACGCCAAACGTCGCGTGCTCGGCGACGGCGTCATTACGGCGCCGATACTCGTATAAACCTACCTACCTACCTAAACCTAAGGACCACCCCTACCTACCTAAGGGGGCCGCCCCTACCCTCCCCTAGGGGTAGGGTGTATGTATGTTTATATGTATGTATGTATGTATGTATGTATGTATGTATGTACGTATGTATGTATGTAGTGTAATAAAAAAATGAGTGAACAAGCGGTACAGGTTTGATCGTTTTTTTATTTACTACACAACAACCTCACTACTTTGGTCTTGCCTGCCTAGTACGGCGAGGAGCCCACGACCAGCGGGTCCGACAAAGTCGGTTCGGATACTCGGTCGTTCAACATTGCAATAGCGTTCAGTGTGATAATCGATCAAAGCGGTATTAGCCAGTCGAATACGAGACAGTCGTTGGCCACCCTATAGGGGCCAAACAAGCACTGGAAGCCGCTTAGCGGCATACCGCAGCATCGTAAGAGCAGGTAGGCGATGCAATTGTCCGCACACGTTAGATACGCCGCTCTGCAGTCTCTTGTCGTTGTACGTCCACGATTCGCAGTTGCGGCGAAGGAAGGCGCGGAAGTCTGCGTGTAGCGGCAGCAGGCCGTACGAATCGAAATACTCGCCTCGCCGGTCGGCGTCCACGTAGACGGCCACCCAGTGCTCCCCCGGTTCGTCACCGTCGTCGATGTTGCACACGAACGCCGTCGGGTAGGCGGTGAGCCGCCGTCCCGGTTGCTCGTCTTTAGGCACGACGCCGACGACGACGTTTTTAGTGTACGCATCGACCGCCAGGCGGCGTATCAGCTGAAACGTGTCCATCTCAGTAGCCGTACACGACGTTCCGGTTCTTGTCGATTTCGAGCACCGTCTCGAACTCCCCGTACACGACGACGTTCACCGTCCGGGGCAGCGCATGCGCGAAGTGGACCTCCGCGCGCAGGTTCCCCTTAAGCACGACGTTGAAGTGATCGCTGTCGCAGCAGTCGGGCGACAGGTCGAAACCGAAGACGCTGTAGCCGTAGTCGAATTCGGCGCGCGTCAGGTCGTTCCCCTCGTCCTTGTACGCTTTCTCCGTCGCGGCTAAGACGTTCTTGTAGCTTCGGATGTAGCGCCGATGTGCGAAGTCCGGCTGCAGCGGCTTGCTCGGCACCTGACGTCCGTCGAAGAAGGGGACGAGGAAGTTTATGTCGATGTGCTTCGCGTTGAACGTTATAGGAGTCGTTGTCGATCAGGCACATGAACACGCGTTTCGGTAGCGTGCCCACGTAGACGTTCTCGTGCGTTTGAGACATCGTGCCCTGCGGTATCGAGAACATCTTGCAGTCGACGCGACGCATCGGGAACTTGGCCGTCCCCTTCGTCAGCGCTTTGATGTGACCGAGCTGAACGGCCGAGTTCACCTTGGCCTTTCGCACCTGCAGGTAGGTCTCCAGCAGGACGATTTTGAACCCCGGATCGACGACGGCGCCTGGGAGCGCGAAGGCGTCCTTGCTTCGCACCAGTCGGACATTTACGTCGACGCCGTTCAGCAGATACCGGTTTTGCAAGAACACGTCGACGTGGAGGCGTTCCAACATGCCCACCTCGCGGCTGCCGTGTATGTAGTTGTGCCGATGCGCGTACCAGCCGTTGACGTCCCCCGCCGTCTCCATGCGCCCGGCGGTGTCCTTGCACCACAGGCAGGCCTCGAGCTGCGAGCGTTTGGTGTCGGAACCGTAAAAGAGCAGGGTCTCGATATAGGCCTGGTACGCATACGTATTGGTCGACGGCGTCACGAGCGTGTTGTTCAGCGACACGTCGACTTGACTGAACATCGAATGCAGGCAATTGTTGACTGGGGCCACGACGCTGTCTTTCGCGAGATCGGTGCCGTACCCCTGCACCACTTTGAGACGCACGTACAGTCTAGCGCTCGCCAAGTCCAGATAGTCGTCTCCGGAGCCCGGGACGAGAAACTCGATAGGGCCGCCCGCGTCGAGGGTCGTCAGCGGCTGGAGATCGATCCACTGACCGCTCTCGATGCTCGTCTGCGTCGTAGGGTCGCTGAACAGGTCCAATTCGATCTTTAGGCCCTCGCATGACTGTCGATGCACGAACGCCATTCTACGCGGGGAATACGTCGTCGCTCGACGTCTGTTCCTTTCGACGGCGCCTTTTCTTACTGGTCGTCGCCGTCGTGCCGGGCGGTTTTATGCGTCGTCGCTTTTTCGGCGGCGGCGACGGCGAGTTGAACAGCCCGCCGAGAAGGTCGGCGCCCGCCTCTTCGCGCGTCGCTTTACCGATTGTTTCAAATTGCCGCCGGCTATGACGTCCCGCGCCACGCGCACGCCCGTGTTGAGAGAGCGCTTGCCCAGCGCGACGGCCCCTCTCTTGATGAGCGGCAAGGCGCTTCGAAACAGGCTGCCGAAGAGATTGCCCAGGCCATGTCCCCGCTGCGCTCTTCCGCCGACTAACACCGGCAGGTTGCCGCCGACCTGTCGAGTGTAGTAGTCCTCGTACGCGTTGCGCCCGCCTCTCCTCGCCGCCATCGTCAGAACAGTTTGGACTTGCAGCATCTGATGTGAAGCGTCGTCACGACTTTTCCGTGCTCGAATGGTATCGGCTGACCGATGTTGTCTCTTATATCTATCTCGACCGAATCGTATTGACGCTGCAGGAGCGGCACGTATTGTACGCGATCGAAGACGTTCGATACGATGAGCCCGTTCGAACCGTAGGCGGGCACGGTTTGGAGGAGCGGGGCGATTACGTCGCCGACGATGCGCGGTTCCACGATGTCCGTGTACACGTACATGGTGTCGACGCCCCCATTCATATCCACCGTGTAGTCCCCTTCGTACTCGGCGCCACGAGACTCGCGATGCGGTTCGACTCGGAGCCTAGTATTTTCTTCAGTTGGCTCCGAGGGGGTATGTTAAATTCGACGCCCGCCGATAGACGCAGCGTCATCCGGTTAGAGACGGGGCTACTCCTGGCGCGCCTTGACTCTATCTGTGCTCAGCCTCGTCAGTGACTCGTTGATTTTGTGCATCAACTCGTAGGCGCTGTTGTAAAAGCCGTGAGGGATGTTGCCCTGCCGAAGAATTTTATTTCCGTCCGCGGTGGTGAAAAGGCCCTCCTCCCCCGTCCACAGGTTGGAGTCGCCCTGGCCGCACGTTAGATTGTACATACTGACGACGATAACCGTGTAGAGGACGACGATCTGACACAGGAAGATGATCTGGGCTTTAGGGCATTCGTTGCCGCAGAGACGCCACGGAACGTTCGTGGCGGAGGAGTCGTCGACGGCATCGGTCGCATCCACAGAGATGCATGAGTCGACGGCAGGTTCTTCTACAAACACGCCTGAGTCGACGACGGTATTCGGCATCGGCTGCTGTCGTCTCGTCGGTGGTCATAGCGCGACTGCCGTCCGACGATACGGTATCCTTCCTTTATCGCGCAGAGACGCCATGGAGCGCGTTCGCCGACGGGGATGTCGACGCCGCCGTGGTAGACGGTTGTTGTCGCCTTTGGGCGCTCTGTCGATACATCTGCACCCGCCCTTTATCGTATAAAAAAACGAAGAAAGTCTCCAGCACTTCTCGTATCGCATCCAACGCGTCATCCCTTATAGTCCACGAGCGCATTGGCGTCGATCCAGCTGTTGAACGAGGCCGGGTAGCCGGACCATTTGACGAGCACCTCTTCACCCTTACCGCGTCGTCGTCGACGCCTCTGTAGAACCGCCTCCACCCGATACAGTTTATCCTTTGAGACGACTAACTTTTGTAGCTCCTGTTCGTACAAGGTCCCGTCCAGTATCGTTCCGGTGTCGTCCATCAATCGGTAAACGGGAGGGTCGGACGGGTGCGATATTACGACTGTGAAAAGCTCTTCGCCCAGTTAGCCATGTACCCCTTCTTGAAGCACCCCTTCGCCTTGCTGATGCGTACGCGGTCTCCCTCTCGCAGTTTCGGCTTGCTTTCTCGACACCCGCCGCCGCCGTACAGCCGCTGCCACACGCTCTCCTGATTCGCGGCGTTGACGCTCGTCGGCATCCTACCGATGCTTCGATGGTAGGCGTTGTTGTACGACCGCACGAAGTCCTGCAACGGCTCCACGTACCTCAGCGTCTGATGCTTCGTGAAGAACCTCCACATGCGTGTCTTCAGCGTACGATTGAATCGCTCCGCTACACTCGCTTTGGTCTCCTCGTTGTGCGTCACGAAATGGTGGACGCCGTGCGCCTTCAAAAGTTTCTGAAAGGGCCTGTTGAGAAACTCCGTCCCCTTGTCGGTCTGCAGGGCGTTCGGCAGAGGCGACGACGACGACAGCAGGCCCTCGAAGGCCGTAACGAGCGCTGGACCGGATTTACTCTTCAACGGGACGCATCACGCCCGCTTCGAGAAGACGACGATGACCGTCAATAGGAACGCTACACCGTCGTTGTGCTTTTTCAATTTAGCTACGTCGACGAGATCGGCTTGCCACTGCTGGTTTCGACCGCCTACGATAACGCAACGTCGTTTGAAACGTCTTCTGACCGGTTTATGAAGCGTATAGGTGTCCTGCTCCGATAGGCACCGCTTGACGATCGGCTTGGGTACTACGGTCGCCCGGTGCAACGCGTCGACGCCGCCGTAACTGCCCGCCCGTTTCGGATCGAAGTAGGCGCGCTTCAAGCGATCGTCCCGTTGATGGCGCTTTCGTTGCGCACCACCACCACGAGACCGCCGGGACACCATGGCGACTTCGGCAAATAATATACAGATATATAGGGCGAAAGCCGCCGCGACTGCACCGGCGAGGGCGACGACGAGCACCGATCTTCGAGTGGGCATACTAGCTTGTGAGCGGCTCGGGCGTTTTTCAACCTCTTTAATAGGCGACCCACGCCGTGCGTTCGAGAGATTGAGTGCGGGTCTTTCGCTTCTGCGCGCGTTGTATGTACGCTCGACGCTGGGGATTACCGACGAGCTCCATAGGGACGTTCAACCGCTTTATATTGGCCCCGAACGCTTCCCAGCCAACCGGCGCGTGCGTCTTCTTCCTCTTTCGCATGAGATCGTTCACTAGATCTACCATGTTGCTTCCAGCGATAGGCGCACCGTCGTACTCGAGCTTTCCTCGATCGCTCCAGCGAATCAGCGGGTCGGTTTTTAGTTTTGCCATCAGGAGGCGGGCCTTTTGTTTCAGATTTATCGGTACGCTCTTCACGATCTCGCTCTCCGTATCGTCCGGCAGCGGCGGCGGCGGCGGCGATTGGTCGGGCGTCGACGACTCTTTGTCGTTCACTACGGACACTCGCGTCGGTTGCTGCGCGCGAGACGTCTCCATGGCGTTGTAGCGACTCAGTAGTTGATTGTACGCCACTATCTTTTCTCGTTCGGACAAATCCGTACGCTCGAGAACGGTTTTCATGTCGTCGTCCAGGCTACTCATCACACGCGACGTGGTCGTGGTCGGTTGCGATAGTAACGGAAGTAGACTTTCC
Organism: Paraescarpia echinospica; assembly: GCA_020002185.1. Taxonomy (NCBI): domain Eukaryota; kingdom Metazoa; phylum Annelida; class Polychaeta; order Sabellida; family Siboglinidae; genus Paraescarpia; species Paraescarpia echinospica. The sequence goes on along the minus strand of CM034541.1, from coordinate 60,116,866 downwards.
ACCAACCGGGGGTCTACCAACGCCATCTTCTTCGCGTGCTGCATCAATCTATATCCTGTCTGAGGAGGTGCCAGCAGCGCCGTCAGAAAAGCGCCCGACCCCGTTTGAGGACGGCCCTCTTCTGTTTGACGGATACCTTTTTCGACGTTAGCTTGCGCAGATGGTTCCTGTATTTTGTCAGTACTTTTTTTCTGTTTCGTCGATAATTTCACGTTCCCTCTCAGAATGTTGTAAGCGCAGTCGCACAGACTACAGATGAGATCGGAATCCGCGTGGGCGATTACGGATTATCTCAGATCCGTATTCTTCTTGTATCTACGCAACAGCTGCAGGGCTAGGATGTGCCTCTTCACAAGCTCTGTCATCCTGACGAATGACGTTGGCCACGACACGCTCCGCTTGTTATACTCTCGTCGGCGCATAGACGTACTGAACGCTATCGTCGGGAGAAATGGCCGTACGCAGGCGCATGGATTCCGGTGTTTCCTGTTTCAGGTCCACCAGGAGGTAACCGTAGGCTGCTGACGTGGCATCTTTGAAGGCCTCCATCATGTAGTTGGTTCTACCCGGATACATCTGTTTCGCCAGGTGACCTACTTGACCCGCATCTCGGGGGCTCTTGAAGAGGACCATATACTGCGCGTTTAGGCTGATTGTGCGGTTTTCTTTCCCTTTCGGAAAGAGATTCTGTAGAAGCTCTACGACGGACGCGTTGCAGTGATTACTTTTTTTAGTGAACAAGGTCGTGACCCTACTGTCGGTCTCCTCCATAAGGTCATCGAGCACTAGAAGCGTCCTCGTTTTGGCGTCTAAAAGCTTCGGATCTGGCAAACCGTCTACGAATTATACACCGGCTGTCATAGAGTCGTAGGCGGTTTGCCACTGGCCGTAACACCACATAATTTTCTCCGGCGGCGGCTCGATCATAGAGGAGGCGAACTTTAGCAGACGAGCGACGAAAGTAGTCTTGCCGCACCCCGCATAGCCGGCCACAATACACGTAAAAGGATGCTTCCACGACGCGTCCATATCGACGACTGGTGCGCGGAAAATGAACGATGACTTTTATTCGTTTCTTCTATATTCATGACGCACCTCCATCAACAATTTGCCGAGCGTGTTCTGACCTTCTTTATACCCGTGGGCGCAACCCCAAAAGGCTTCTTTTGACGGCAACCACTCCACCAATTCGGCGTCCCCGGCGTCTTTCAACTTTTTCGACGCTCCGAACTTACTCATCAACAGGCTCTTCATACACTCGACTCTAACGGCGTCCCATTCGGCGCCCGTTCTCGTTTTCGTGATTACGTAACTTCATCGCTTCGATGTGCTCCGCGGATTCTTCGTCTTCGTTAAACATCGCTTTTCTAAACTGGTAAGCGTGCTCGACGGATTTGAAACCCCGACCGTACGCCACGACTCGACACGGATAAAAATTCGACAGTTACGACATCGACACTCCGAAACGTATAGGCTTCATACCGCTGATCTAAACTGACTACGCCTCACGCGTAACCACTATATAACCACATAAGTGTCATTATCAATTTTTCTCGCTAGAGGCGCTACTGTGTACTTTATTTCATCTCAGTCACTAGAGGTCAGATTATTGATTATTGATTAGGTCAGCATGGTACGACATTGACCCTCCAAAACGTATAGACTCCATACCGCTGATCTTTTTTTCATCTCAGTCACTAGAGGTCAGCACATTATCGATTATCATTATCGATTATCTCACTAGAGGCGCTACAGGCCATAAAATTTAAATATCAATCAAACGTTTTTAATAAGTAAGCTGTCAAAACACTTCCGGCGCTCAAAATCGACTCACGGGCGCCCGCATGCCAACAAAACTTTTGATCTTTGCCGACTTTCCTTTGATCTCGGGTCATGACCCGTACTGTGAACAACGTAATAACTACTAAGGCACTAGTAGATTTCACGAGAGAGTTGGCAGGTGTACCACTAATGTGTACACAGTATTGTACTAGAAGGCATTAATAGATTTCACTGGAGAGTTGGCAGGTGTACCACAAATGTGTACACAGTTTTGTAATAGAAGGCATTAGTAGATTTCACGGGAGAGTTGGCAGGTATGCCACAAATATGTACACAGTATTGTAATAGAAGGTACTAGTAGATTTCACGGGAGAGTTGCCAGGTATACCACAAATGTGCACATAGTATTGTAATAGAAGGCACTAGTAGATTTCACGGGAGTGTTGACAGGTGTACCACAAATGTGTACACTGTATTGTAATAGAAGGCATTAGTAGATTTCACGGGAGAGTTGGCAGGTGTATCACAAATGTGTAAACAGTATTGTGCTAGAAAGCATTAGTAGATTTCACGGGAGTGTTGGCAGGTGTACCACACATGTGTATACTTTTGTACTAGAAGGCATTAGTAGATTTCACGGGAGAGTTGGCAGGTGTACCACAAATGTGTACACAGAGTTGTAGTACAAGGTATTAGTAGATTTCATGGGAGAGTTGGCAGGTATAGCACAAATGTGTACGCAGTATTGTAGTAGAAGGTATTAGTAGATTTCACGGGAGAGTTGGCAGGTATAGCACAAATGTGTACACAGTATTGTAATAGAAGGTACTAGTAGATTTCACGGGAGAGTTGGCAGGTATAGCACAAATGTGTACACAGTATTGTAGTAGAAGGTATTAGTAGATTTCACGGTGGAGTTGTCAGGTGTACCACAAATGTGTACACAGTAGTAGAAGGTATTAGTAGATTTCACGGGAGAGTTGGCAGGTATAGCATAAATGTGTACACAGGAATATAATAGAAGGTACTAGTAGATTTCACGGGAGAGTTGGCAGGTATAGCACAAATGAGTATACAGTATTGTAATAGAAGGTATTAGTAAATTTCACGGGAGAGTTGGCAGGTGTACCACAAATGTGTACAGAGTATTTTAGTAGAAGGTATTAGTAGATTTCACGGGAGAGTTGGCTGGTATACCACAAATGTATACACAGTATTGTAGTAGAAGGTATTAGTAGATTTCACGGGAGAGTTGGCAGGTGTACCACAAATGTGTACACAGTATTGTAATAGAAGGTACTAGTAGATTTCACGGGAGAGTTGGCAGCTATACCACAAATGTGTACACAGTATTGTAGTAGAAGGTATTAGTAGATTTCACGGGAGAGTTGGCTGGTATACCACAAATGTATACACAGTATTGTAGTAGAAGGTATTAGTAGATTTCACGGGAGAGTTGGCAGGTGTATCACAAATGTGTACAAAGTATTGTATTAGAAGGTATTAGTAGATTTCACGGGAGAGTTGGCAGCTATACCACAAATGTGTACACAGTATTGTAGTAGAAGGTATTTGTAGATTTCACGGGAGAGTTGGCTGGTATACCACAAATGTGCATCTTTTATTCTTGCCGTTAAAGGTCTATATACGAACGCACTTTTACCTTACATCTTTTATTCTTGCCGTTAAAGGAGCCAAGTCGTGAAGACTGGACACTGCTCTATATACGAACGCACTTTTACCTTACATCTTTTATTCTGGCTGTTAATGGTGCCAAGTCTTGAGGACTGGACACTACGCTATATATGAACGCACTTTTACCTTACATCTTTTGTTCTTGCCGTTAAAGGAGCCAAGTCGTGAGGACTGGACACTGCTCTATATACGAACGCATTTTTACCTTACATCTTTTATTCTTGCCGTTAAAGGAGCCAAGTCGTGAGGACTGGACACTGCGCTATATAAGAACGCACCTTTACCTTACATCTTTTATTCTTGCCGTTAAAGGATCCAAGTCGTGAGGACTGGACACTGCGCTATATAAGAACGCACCTTTACCTTACATCTTTTATTCTTGCCGTTAAAGGAGTATGTCGTGAGGACTGGACACTGCGCTACCGGCGGCAAGATTGGCAAAAGTCTGCGGTAGTTACTTTCGAACGCTGATTGCAAGCCTAAATACGAAAGTGACGAGCATAAAAAGACATTGAACGTCAAAACATAATTATTGGTTAAAGCCACAGGTCCATCTCCAGTCGATTTGTTTACATATAACTATGCACCGATGAAGTAAAATTAAAGGTCCTCAACCAATTCGTTTGCCCATCACCAATCCGGTTCTTTTAGGTCCAGATGTGTAAAGTGTGAATAGTTTAACTAATGCGCACAGTCGGTTTAATAAAAAATGCGTACTTGTTTTTTAATCGTCAAAAAAAAGATTTGTCGTTACACCGGGTATATCTGGCGAAAGCCAATTGCGCGGTCGACCTCCTGCGCCATTTCGGTCACGTGCTTTACGCGAGATCGGCATCTCACGCATTCGAAAACAATAACAACATACACGTGCTTTGGTGTATCAAGATGAAGATTCCAAAGTGGTTGTACGTAGGTACGTATTACACTATCGCAGTTAGCAGCCAGAACGCGTAGCCGTGTATTAATTCAACGAGAATTGCAACTTGCGACCGTCTACACTCGACTCGAGGCTGACTAGGTCTAAGCCAGTCACCAGGTCCATGACCACATCAGCCAGAGATTAAGTCAGGACTCAGAGCCAGAGGCTGTGACAACGAGCATCCTATTTTATATGCATTGTATTTGGTTACGTAGGATCTTGTTAATAAACTATGTTATTGCGACAATACATATAGAGAATAGATGACGTGGGGGTGCGAAATGACAAGTAACATTGGTTTGGCAATAGGCCCCTGTTGATCGTGCAAGTAACATAGTCGGGGAGCATCCGTAATTTCGTGCAACAGAACGTCAAACACGGGAGTATTATATTGGTGATCATAATTATTAAAACAGTGTTTTGTGACTCACATTTTGATACTATTACTGCAGAATGTTGTTTATTTGCATTGTAGTTTATTCAGAATAATTGAGATTTTTTATATGACAACCATGATGGTGATGATGATTTTATTCAATGTAAACGTGTAAATACATAAAATATAAATACGGCTAGAGTACACAATATATAAGGATTACACAAGATAATGCTCGCACTTGTTTCCGTTTTGGTCCTTGGTGCCTGGCTACAGTTTATGTAATTGGTATCCTGTGATACCTTTCAACTGACATATGCCAGCTGTTCTTGTGTATTTACCAGTATGTGTATATATTCTCACCACTGCAATATATGATTGCATAATACGTAATTTGAATTATGATGTCGCTAGAGGCCACACTGCAACCCAAGAATGGGAATGAGAGGAGGCAGAAGAGGAGCTAAGGCAGTCACCTGGGTCAGGCAGACACAGGGAGGATATATATTCTGCGGGAGGCCCATATTTTATCAATCCAGGTAATTTCAAATTTATAACAATCAACCACGTATAAGTTATCAACAAATTTTAATGTGCACATTTACATATATATATTTGTTTTCATACACATTTTAATAATAACATCTTGGACATGGAAAACTATCTTGACTTCTGCACTTATATTATACCCAGTGTACCAACACAGACATATTAATACACCTTTACAAAGTATTTAGCAAACGGCGATAACTCAGAAATAAGTTTATAAAATACATTATTCATTTTTGAAGAAGGTAGGCATACATATTATGAACCTTTGAATATCTGGCAACACCACATGCAGATATATGCTTCAAAGCTCTTCACCTTCAGGTAAACGAGTGTTGTTAAATGTGGTTACTCTGTCACCAAACCTTTTATCAAAATTATAAATACAAGCAATAAACAAGTATGTCATAGGCGGATCCAGGCCGGCCTGGCGGCAGGTGTTCCCCTAGACCTTAAGAATTTCTGAAAATATAATACATGTATTAATAGTCAGCACTGATTGTTTCTAATACTAATAATGTTAATGTACTTGCAAAAGTTGCAAAGCAATGAACGACCACCTGCCAAATGCAACCAATGTCAATGGTCAAAACTATCTATATATATATATATATATATATATATATATATATATACATGTTATGGGCATTAATTTTCACGGTATTGAGGGGCGCTGGTTTTCTTAACATAAAAAACTCACAGAAGGGGCAATCAAAAACCTGGTAAAACTACTGGAATATTCTTTTCCTTGTAAATAATTAAATACCAAGACTACGTACAACTACAATTGAATTCAAATTAAATTTTTAAATGTCCAATAATAGTAATTTTTTATATAAAAGTAATAGATTAGTTAAATTACTATTACATTACTGTTGTTAGTAAATTATGTACATATTGTTTTTGTTCAACCTATTACTATTGGTTCAATAACTATAATTGTTACGGATAATTTATAATGCATTTACACTATTACCATTATCCCAAGCCTACTTAGGCTACTAGCTTACTACCATATACGACATAGACATAATACTATTATAGTCACTATCATAGACATAGGTATATGCCATAGCGTCGTACTGTTAATGTTAGCTGATATTAGTCTATAGTAAACAGGGCCCAGCCAGGCCGCCCATATCGCCATTGCCTATGACTAAAAGGTAAACAATCAAATAAATTTAGTACAAGCAACATTAATATACGTGATTATAGTTGAATAATTCGAAATTACTAACCTGTCTGGAAGAACCTTTGCGAACGTTGCATCTCATCTGTTGATGTTGTGACTGACCCCACGGCACGGCCCACGGGCAAAGGACCACGGCCACAGTCCACTGGCATTGTCGCCAACTCCTTCTGTTTACTTTGTTTCGTTCTTTAGTCGTTCCCAAATGTTTTTGTCTGTCTAATTTAGCCCATTTTGCCGTGTTGGTGGCATGTATGTTCGTGGACGTCCACTCGTTGCCTAAACTCGGAATTCCATAACATCAACAGCGCCAAAAGGTGGGGTCAAAGGTCAATATCGCCCATAATTCGCGATCACGAGAAGACAAGAACGCGATTCCACGCAAAGTTCAATGTCCATACTCAGCTAAAATCGAAGCAAAAAACCGGATCCGGTTTTTACTAAAAACGAAAGAGTTCGCAGTTTTTGTATTAATTTAAAGAAAACGAACTAATACGTATGCATAAACGAACTAGGATATCATTGGAGAGTACTTGATTCCTCTGTTTTTTTATTAAATTTCTAAGAAACGCGAGGAGCAAAACAATCGAATTGGTTGAGTACCTTTAAGCAAAATCGATCTGGAAGCTCGACATCATTGCCTTATTTGGAGGGTGAAGCGGCGCATAGGAAATGACAAGCCGAAACCAGCTTGTTGTTGCCAAGGTGACTCGGCACTCACGAGTTCCGTCAGGTATCATTACGACTACTATATAGTCCCACAGTTCTATTTCAAAGTCTGCATATATACAAATATGACGTATGTGAAATTGAAATGTAATAAGAAATGTGAAAGTAATAAAGTACAAATACGTGTGAATACGAATAATGAGTGCTTGTAATCCGCCGATTTAGTTTACAGCAATTCGTGCCGGCGTGTTGCTACGTCTGAATACCGCAACGTCTACATCTACGAGTCTATGTTATCGACTTAGTTGCTGGTGGGGGGATTAACCTTCAACATAATTACAAAAATAAATGTTAGCTACCGTAGCCAGTATAACGTTTTGCGAAATAATGTCGTCATATATTAGTCAACATTAGTCACAGTCCGGACCAAGCCCTGTCAGTCATGTATTGTAGGCATTGCCATTGGAATGTATTAATTTAAAAGAAATAGTATAAAATGTAACCGCATTTAAATAAGTGACATTACAAGTATTTGAATCCTTAAAAATACCTGTCTACGATACAGTCAATAGCATACAACAAAACACTATAGTCATATCTGATATAATTAGTTATTGGCATAGTAAGTAGGTTCACATCAGTCAAGTAAAGTTAATCACCATGTAGGCCTAATACTAATTTGTGTCTCAAATATTGGCTTGTAACAATGGACCCCGAATTGATGCTCAAGTTTTGAAGCAACAATTTAGCAAGCATGCTATCATACCAAGTGTTTTCCTGATATATATTGCATGACTGCAAACACCAATGGATGCTTTTAATAACAAGGACATTGTATTTAATTTATTGACTTTTGAATGTAAGCCTAACATAAAAAAAAGGAAATAACGTCACAAGAAAAATCCACAAAGATTAGTAAATATATATTTTGTATTTACAAAGCTCAAATGTTAAACACATTTGAGTGCACATGTATTTTAATCATGAAAATTAAAGATAACACACATATATCCACTAAAAAGAAAACGTTGAAAAAGTCACTTGTAAATCGCACTTGTGCTCCAATTTTAATGAATATTTGCAAAATTATGTCATTTTGTTCATAATATATGACGGAAGTATCCAAACAACCATAGGGCCTAATACCGAGCAAAAGCTTCGAAGGATCCAGCGAAGGATTTAGCACGCGAGATGATATCATCCCTCATGGTAATATAAATGTCACTTGTAGTGCTGCCACGCCATCGACTTGTAGTATCGAAACATAAAGGAAGCCGGTGGTCGTGTCGCCAGTGCGACACTTTGTTGATGCAGTAGTTAATACAGACAATACTGTTTTCCATTGAACATTCACCATGACCATGGGTATGCAAAGTTGCCATCGCAGTTCAGCACGCTTTCTCAGACTGACCCTGACCATGGCAGTTCTGTCACTGTAGACGACCCTTTGGATGTCCCAGTCTCACTATCGCCATCTTCAGACGATTCTGTCTGCAACAGTGAGAAGAGAAACATTGAAGCGAGTGATGCAGAATATGTTGTAGCAGGTGACAGCGATATCACTGATGATGACTCAAGCGGTTCTTACACTAATGGGAAAGAGAGAAAGTTTGTCACTTGTGAGAAAAACATCATTTCACTTTTCTGCACCTGCTAAAACACCAAACTGCAATAAACCACTTATATCAAAGCCTAGCATCACAGTGACTGGATTTGCAGTGGTTGTGACCACAGAATGTGATGATGGCCACTCGTTCATGTGGCACTCGCAACCCAAGATTGGTAACATTTTTGAGAGTAACTTGTTGACACTAAGCGTCCTCTTCCTGACTGGACATTCATTCACTGTGCACAATTTGGTCAACCTAATGAACCTATGCGCCCTGTCACCCCGCCAGTGCTACAACATACAGCGGGCATACATACTGCCACAGATAGTGGACATGCCATGTCAGCTCTGGTCAGACAAAGCGTGGTCGCATCAGGCGATGCAAGATATGACAATCCAGGACACAACGCTACATTTGGCATTTACTTCATCATAGACACTGACAGCCAACTCATCATTGCTCAAGAACCATTTCGGGTCACAGAGGACAAGAACAGTTACTGGATGGAAGTGGAGGGCTTGAAACGCTGCTTAGACAACCTGACTGACCATGGGGTGAAGATCACCACACTTGCCACTGTCAGACATCCCAGCATTAGAAAGACTTTGTTAGAGGACTACCAAGAAATAAAGGTTGTTGTCTGCCAAAAAAATTAAGGTTGTCCCTTCGATAGGCGCAATTGCCAACCACCTGTGGTATTGCGCATCAGCTTGTGGTGGTGACGAGGACGAGAACGAGGCTTGGCGCGAGCAGTACGATTTTCATAAGGGCTAGATAAAAACCAGTTTTTGCGTTAATAAGACCATTATATCAAATATCTTCAATCCCAAATAAAAGTACTATGCCGAGAGAACGTACAGGGAGCAGTAAAATGCTAGATGGGTGTGAAAATATTCAAGAAAATGTCACACCAAAACCCGTATCCAGGGAAGCCTTGGGAGAAAAGCAAAGAGATGCCCGGATGAAGCAAAATAAAGTAAACATTGACGACGAATGCAGCCAAACAAGTAAAGCAGAGCAGACAGGTAGGGCAAAAGGGACAGAGAAAACATCCGGTAAGTCCCATTTACCCACTGAATCACAGGACAAGGCACATACAAACAAGGGCAAAGCAAAAAGGAAGGGATCTATTCCGGCTTCGCGGGGTAAACAACGTTCCGAACGGGGTAGCATCACGGAACTAACTCACAATGACATTGCCCGGCATAGTGACGATGACATAGCAACATGTAAAGCATGCAATATCGATTTCACTGATGATGATGACAAACTGTTAATGTGTGAAAGATGTCTAGGATGGTTTTGTGCTAAATGTATAGATATGGATGAAACAGAGTACAACTACATGAGGAAAAGGAAAAACACGCACTGGTTCTGTGACGGTTGTGACAAAAATGCATTGACTGCTGTGAGAACCGATAGAACAATTGAACAGGAATGTGAAGCATACCTGTCAAAATACTCTGAGAGACTAAGCATTGTTGAAACCAAAATAAACACAAAAGCAGAAAAGAAGACTGTAGAAGATCTGTCCATGAAGGTCTCAGTACTGGCGGCAAATGTAGAACTACTGTCAAACAGCACAGCCACAGGTACATCCCTTGTTCATCATTCCATGAGCCCAAACAGCCAGACAGAAGCAATCAGTGCAGAGGTAAATAAAGTGGTTGATGAGTATAGAGACAGGGAACGCAGAAAATATAATGTGATTGTTCACAATATGAAAGAATCAATCTCAGCCAACACAGAAGAGAGAAAACACCATGATATGCTGTCTGTAGCAGATCTAGCAGCATGTATTGGCATCACAGACTTTACAGTGAAAGAAGTGATTAGACTGGGTAAAAGAACAGAAAACAGAGACAGACTACTGAAAGTGACAGTCGACACCGTTGCCCAGAAGAGATCCCTGCTATCAAATGCTACTAAAGTTCGAGAGATCACCGAAAATGCTGCCTTTAAGAAAGTGTTCATAACACCTGACCTCACGTTCCAAGAACGAGAAAAGAACAGGAAATTGCGTGCTGAACTTGCCACAAGAAAGCATGAAGGTGAGACAGATCTTGTCATCAAAAATGGTCTGATCATCCAAAAAGAAAGAAGACCAAACAACAACCAAGATGTTCCACATGGTACAGCCAGACATGCAACACCACAATCAGAATGGGCAAGTAGCACTTCTGGAAACATGGGCAACACAACAACCCATGACCGAAGATCCACACATCAAGCAGCCAACCATCAGCCCTTTCGAGGAGCCCCCGAAGACGAAGGGAATACTTAATCAAAAAAATGATGTTCCAAACCCTCAACACATGCACAATTTTTTTACCAAAGCACCACAAGCACAAGGAGAGGAACAAAATGCACAAGTTATTGATGATGAAGCACAGCACATTTACTGCAAAAAGACACTGAAATGTTGGTCAACAAATGCCGACACACTAACTAACAAACTGGATGAGCTGAAGACATTAATTGCTAGTGAGATGCCAGATATTATCACGGTAACCGAAGTCTGCCCAAAAGCCAGTGACATAACACTAACAAAACAAATGATTGACATAGATGGCTATGATGCTTATAATAAATATATAAACATCATTATATATAAATTATATATATGATTCAATAATAAATATTTGAATGTATTGTGGAATTAAAAAGGATGGCAGAATTCGGAACCGCTTAAAAAATGACATTAGCCGTTTGATTTCAAGAGAGAGAGAGAGAGAGAGAGAGCATACAAGCAAGCTGTTTGGTTTACTGTGTGCATGTTACAGCTATAGCCAGCTATTCTTCAGATATTTCTATTGGTGTACTGATTTTATATTTATAATTTGTTCAATCAGCGGGAAATGGTGAAAACAGCAGACAACAAGCTACGGTATCAGCTGCAGTATTCAAGGTGTGCTGGGTATGTAGTGAAGAAAGTGATGGCGTCAAAGGACTACAGCTTCCGAGGAGAAATTCTAGAGGGCATTGCAGCTAGATGCACGAGTGGCCCGAAGCTGCGAAGTGTGCTCCAAGTTGCGACATCGAGTAAGGAGGTAACTCTAGCAGAGCATGCAGGCATCGAAAAACTAGCAAAAGAGGAGGCTGTGGCAAAGCAAAGAATCCGCTTTACGGAAAACTAGTTGTATCCGTAATAATTCGGTTTAGTGCCACCGAATTGATACATCCAATTTCAAATGACATTGGATTTATATGCTTAAATAACTTTGTTTGAACATCACTGGCAGAAATAGAGAAACGTTTTAGGCAAAGTGGATTCTCACTACTGTATAGGACCTCCTAAAGTAAGAAACATCCACTTGAAAGCTTCTATCCTAGTTGTGGTATGCAATGTGTTTTATTAGACACTATTCGATGTAGGGAATTTTAGGTATATGTAATTTACTGGAATAGTTTAACCAAGTCCAAACATGTTATTTATAGTGAGTTTTTGCAACAGACCACCATTTCTCAAACATCACACTGAACTGTACATGTATTTGTTCATATGACTCACTGTACACTTTTAATGTGGCTCCTAGGACGTGTGTCACAAAATAATAAGGGCCATTACCATTAAAACTGGACTGGTATCATCAAGTTTAATAAAACTAAAGTGCCATCTTACAACAAAATATATATTTTTTGTTTAATCTGTACGTTTTAGCCAGTATTATTAAAGTGTTCTACAAACTAATGAAGCAGCAAAGGATTCACCTATACGTTTTTTTATATATTCATACTTCATTGTTAGTATTACATTTGACATTATCACAAAACAAAATCTCAAAAAGTACTTAATAATAATAACAACACTTATATAGTGCCATAAATCTAGATAAATCCATTTGGAGGCACTTGATTGATTTTGAAACTAGTATTACAAGCTTTGAATCTGTATCTTAAATAATAAGTACTTGTGTTCTTGACAGATGCCCCTAGTGTTGAAAGTTGAAACCCACAAATATGTAAAACTGTAATTGTAATGGAATATTTTGTATGTATTAATTTTTTTATCACAATATTTGATCATAATGATGACCCATATCATCAATAAACATGTTACTTATTGATGTACTATATGTGCACAGGACTGACACAGACCCAAATTGTAATACAGTTAGATTAAAATGTGTCACAGTGTGAAGTGAATCAACTGAAAGAAACATTGAAAATTGGTGTGTGAATTTGACTAATGCATTGGCACAGTCTGCCATGTAGTCTTATTTATTTGTGAATTGTTTCTCCATATGAATAAACTGTTGATATATTTCATGTTGGCTTCAGTATTACAAATCGAATTATGAACAGGGACATGCAAGACACTACAGATCACATTGTTGTTGCCAAAAATGGGATAAGAAGGCACAGAGTAATTCATTCTACCTTTTGGTCAATCTAATCTTACTGGTCCAGGGTTTTTATGTTTACTGTACACTCACCTGTATAGTGCAATGTCCATTGCTGAAATTTTCAAAAACCCCATTCGCTTCTGGATACAGTGCAGGCTGATATAACATGTCTGTTGCCTTTTCCAAGTCTCTCCCTTGACCACAACGTGAAGTGACGTTATGCTGCTAATCAAATCAATCGATATGTTCTGAAAGTTCATTTATTTGCATTAGTTGATAATAAACAACCGTTATCTTCTAATTATTGTTATACTGGCAAAACTGTGTTTTATCAATATTGCATCATGAATTCAGTGAATTGGTTCATTTGTTTGTGAAGGGCTGTAATAATTATGATTGTATGACTACATTTCATGATGTGGTCTTGATAACATACACACATAATATATATAACATTTTTATTATATTAAAAACTCCACTTAAATATTTTTGTATCAATCATACATTACACAATGTCCTGATTATGCATCTATTAGTGCATGGTAATGTGCAATTTGTCTACATTTTTATATAAATTAAGCAAGTTGCTTGAACACTTTTAAATAGGGAATTAAACAACTGTATAAAAAGGATGCACACGTCCTGTCAGGAATAAAAGTAAGTTTATTAAAAAAATGATCAAAAATGGTTTGATGAAAATCATAGACATAGTATTTTATGAAGATAGAATGAACTTGAACATTTGAGGTGGGAACAAGTATAATTGCTCTATTTCAGTTTAAAATAGTTATTGCTAGAATAATTATTCGATACCTGCTGAACTACGTGGTACTTACCTACTAGCTATTGGTCGAATCAACGAGTCTGCACGCAAATCATACAGTGACAACAGACCGACTTCCAAGTTCCAACACCGCCCCAAAACCATTTCGAAGTCGTTATTCATACTAGTCATAGTCGGTAATGCTGGCATCTGCAAGGTCTGTCATACGGTGCTGTACGGCAGCTATCTCCCTACAGCACAGCGACTCGATGTGCGTCGACATTGGGACGCAGTGTCCACACAAACACCATGCGACATTATGATTATTAAGTCGCGTAACGTCTTCGTCGTTAATAGACCAACTGTCACTGTCCGACTCCCACAACTGAACCTGACCGGGGCCGGACATTATCGGACCGTGGATCGCACACTGGGTGAAACCCGTATGGCACAGGCCCTTTGTGTGTGTGTCAACCGTACCAACCGTAATTTCCGAGTGACAAGTCGAACTAGAGTCTTCATCTGTCGTATCGATTTTCTCCCAAATTGATACGAAAGTTTTAAAAATCACTTTTAATAACTCGTCTCTATCAAAATCCTTCGACGTCTTAGTCAACAACAAAATAAAAATAGTCCCGGTATGCGCGCGCATCTAATATTCTGACCTTTGCTTTGAAAGCCCCGCCCTCTTCTGGCAACTAAAATCTTCGTTCGGGAAGTGCGACGTTAACAACGTTTTCATTGGTTATAAATCGTTTCCATTTAATTTTACCTTTTTATTTCGGACGCATATATAAATTATTTGTTGACCTATAGAACATCTATCGTGTATAATAGGGCACCATATCTTTGTTTTCGCACAGAAATGTCTACCAATGAAGTAAACCGAAAAAAAACGAAAGTTAACATTGATTAGATAGGAGTAAATCAAACCACTCGTTTGGAACAAAGATGGCGATACGCAGTGCTCTGTAGCGACGATTTAGGCATCGAACAAAATCGTTCTTTCTTTGTCTTATAAATGAGTACTTTTCTGTTACCATTAATGTTTACTTACATAGTATATATTTAAATATGTAGCATGAAACAGCTGCATTTCATTTCCCCTTTAAGACCGACTCGATGAACAACTGTTGACTACGTAGGGCCTACGTGTAGCCGCGCGCGTGTGTTGATCAATTCAGATTATCACGGCAACGATCAAGCCAGTAGCGCGGTGTCTGTAAAGCACACATATAATAAGAGAATGCTAATGTTTTAAACTCGGTCATACACACGCGTTGACGGTATTAATTTTGGGTACACATGCACTTAGATGTTTGGCGTAAATCCACTTACTTGAAGTTGACGGATAAGAACATTCGTTTGACACCAGTTAATTGAAATGTATACGCGTGGTCATTAGTATGTGTGGTGATGAAATTATTATTTTGTCTTCAACAATCGCCGCGTGAAAGCTGCGACTACTATACTAAAGTATGCCTTGAAGAGCCTCGGCCTTTACTCTACAATTATTGTTATTCATGTCGCTGCACTAATCAATGCAGAACGATAATATCGCTGTGTTGGATTAATTATTAAAATTATGAATTATTTTTCTATTACGTGTAATAATTTCAAGCGGCGGGCGTTAATTGTATTTATAATAATTTATGTTCTTACTTCGATATTAATTCACGCGAATTAATCCTCTGAATAGCGAGGTAAATGTGTGGCCACTAATTGCAGTTTTCAAACCGAGTCGTATGTTTAAAGTCCAACGCTTTAGCCAAGTGTTTAAATACCCGCTTAACGACATCTGATACACGTATATATGTACACGGCCAACAAATCTGCATTGCTTGTGTGTCCAAAAGAGTAAAGACCAGAGTCAGATTATAATAGTTGCCGGAGCAGTTAAAACCCTTTAGACCTCAGAGTGTTTCGGTGTAAAGCCACTGGTTCCTCAGAGAATTAGGTCACATTCTGAAAATGTTTGGGAGTGTCCGTTTTTGTGGCATAGCTCTTTTATTATTGAATTTCCATTATTGCAAGTTGTAACTATTTTAAAGGACTTAGAATGCTCTTCACATTGGGAGTAAATATGCTTTTGTATGAATAACAATAGTTGTCCATATCTCGGTAGGCGTGCCAGTATTTAGGTATTTCACTACAACATGTCATATTATGAGTCATAACTTTTTTATGCTTCATTTCTTACTGCTACAAGTTGTGTTTATTTGAAAGATAATTTAATTACTTACATTTTGGTATAAAAAAATTTATTACGTCTAAAACATACGTTGCACATACTGGAATACAATGGAAGCATACTTGACAAATTTGCAAAGCTAAAATTAAATATGGGGTACATCACTGCACGGAGTCTACCTTAAATGCACACCATGTTGCATGTTGCAGTGCTGTAATTTATATGATACTAAAATGTAATTAAAACAATATTTTGGTACAACATATGTTATTGTATCATAAGTATTTTGCCCAAACAATATGTGGTAAAACAAAACCCTGTCGGACAATAATTTCTACACCGAACATAATGATTGACTGCTGTGTCACTTTTTTATGATCAATATTGTACTGCTACAACTTTATTTTATTATAAAGAGCAGATAAATGCCTACACAATGATACCTGCATTGTTAAATTCTGATGGCTAGAATGATATATACTTCATTACTGTGGAATGGGAGTGTCTGGTCACAGGCACATGTAGCTGTCAAGTGTCAGCACTACCACTCCGGGCAGCCTCGGTCAAAACAACAAGTGAACAACAGGACAGTCCCGCAAGTTACAACACTTATCATTCACAAAATAATACAACTATAACATCGTCATACAATGTCCTAATCGAAATATAAATAGCGTATTGACTTCGTGCAAAAATAAGGAATACAGAATGCGGAACTGGTCTCGTAGCGTGTTTACAAAATGGGCTGGAACGACCGATGTCTGAATCACTTTCTTTGATATCACTGTCATCACAGACACACGACTTATGCAGACAAACGACTAGGACCAACAGACGCCATTTTGTTCTCTCAAAAACTGGAGCAGCTTGGAAAAATGCATAAAACTTTGATAAGTCGAATAGCAACATACACCAGAAATACCCACAATTCATTGCCAATATGTTAACGAGACATTTTGAATGTGTTTCAAAAGTATCCTCCAGAGTGCGCCTCTGGAATAGATGAAACTATGACACTAATCTTTTCGGGCGGGTTTGGCCGACTTGAGGAGTTGGAACTCGGGCGGGTTTGGCCGACTTGAGGTCTAATGGTTAATAAACAGTAATGTCATGAAGCAACGCTTGTTCGGGCACGTCAGGACTCGTTGCGCGATGACCCTCGTTGCTACAGAATCAAGCAACACCTGCTTAAGATCCTCTATCGTTCAATATTTTCATATCATCCCCTCGGAAGCCCGTGGATACTAGAAACTCATACAAAGTAGACATTCCAAGTTGCTGATATACATAACGCAGTACACGGTGTCATCCTAGTATATATGACCTCCTTGATCGCACGGTGTTGACTTCTCTGTGATACCTCGGGCCTACATAATTCATATGTGATCATTCCATTGTAAATATCGTTTGCGCTCCATTGGCTAAGAGAAACCTCTGAGCGGCTCCATGATACAACATGGAATATTATTATTGAATTATTATGTTTTTAGTAGCGGGATCGATGTTATGTAATGTGTTGTCATATGATTTAATGGAACATAAATTGCGTGTAAATAAGTTATTCTCTACAATCTTTTTAAATACAAAGCGCGAATACGTGCTAATGATCTGCTTGATGGTCATTACGAAAGCTTCCCGGTATAAATAGTTGATGCATCGTGATTCTCGCCCTTAGAAAGGAGCCATGTCGACCCAACAGAACGCTGCGGCTGACGGGAACGCGGATGTTGATAACCCAGGTAAAGGACGTTCTGAACCAGGTTATTAAATCTATTATTACTATTTTTAACATTATGATTTTGCACTCAGTACAAATTAGCCATCTTAATTTGAGAAACATTGCGTGTATGTATGCGTGTGTATGTGTGTGTCTGTGTTTGTGTTTGTTTGTTTGTGTGTGTTTGTTTGTTTGTTTGTGTGTGTGTGTGTGTGTGTGTGTGTGTGTGTGTGTGTGTGTGTGTGTGTGTGTGTGTGTGTGTGTGTGTGTGTGTGTGTGTGTGTGTGTGTGTGGTTGCGTGCGTGAGCGTGTGCGTGTGTGTACATATATATATATACGTTTCTAATTAGATATAACATGATGACACTTTACCTAATCATGTATATATCGTGTAATGCTCGTCAGAAGAAGATATTTCTCCAATAAAGCCGCAACTAATCGATGGGTGTAAAATGGTGTATCAATATGGCGCCGAACCATGAGCAGTGAATTATCTCATAATGAGACTGCAATGTACCATGCCTGTCATTGTTAGAATATACTGCACACTTGGGACACAGTAATGCCGCATACTTACGAATTGTATTTGTTTCAGAACGACGACACCAACAAGTGCTTGAAGGTGAGTTGAAACGATTCGATAGATATTCCGTGGTGCAACATAAACACGCTGTTTGATGCTGCTACATAGAAAACAGCAAATAACGTTACTATTAAAAACCATATACCTAGAAAGGTAGAATAATAATAAATCTGGATCAGTTCCATAAATAAAACATATGTTATGTCATGTATGTATTGTAAAAGTATTGCGTTACGCAGATACGTTATAATATAAATGTATTGTATGAATTGTTTTTGTTTCAGATCAAATTGAGCATCTGATCTTGCAATTAAATGAGGAGAAACATGGTACGTGTCGTATGAAAATTCAATAATTTGGCTTTTATAATAAACTAACATAGTATGTTCGTAAATACATATATGATAATTATGTACGTTAAAATTACTATATATTTTTATTAATGCAGTGCATTGTATTGGATAATCTCAGAACGTCGATGTCCGATGTCAGATGAAAATACTTTCGTTTGTGAACGAGGAGGTCAGAGGCAGTTTCGTCTGGCGTCGGACATCGGTAGTTTATTATTCGGACCGATACCGTTAAAATATTGATATCATCAGATCGATGTTTACAGACTTTCGTCAGAGGGGGTCGGGGTTGAGGCCAGATGAAAGTAGTTTTGTCTGATGTCGGATATCGAAGTTCTGAGATGATCCCTTATGTGATATGTATGAAATCAATTTGGAAGATGACGGAGTTGTGACAATAATGCACGGTCTTTACATTATTCAACGTTTGGACGAGTTGAAGAAAAAACTAGAAAACGATTCGCGGACTATGAAGAAGAACTGTAGACGTGAAACTTGTTATTGATATGAAATGGCATCTTTATAAAGTGCATGTAGCGTTAATCGTACGAGACTGTATAGCGTAGATGTAAACGTAATTGGACAGAGCCGCTTCCGATGACGTATGTTACTACGTCACTGTCGAGTACGACTACAACGGATCCGATTTATGTTGCAAACGTATCATTTCATATTTATTTCACACGCCTATTAATCTAATGTATCCAAATTCAAATTCTAAGTTTTTGACTGTATTCTTAATTGCCACAGTCGGTAGTCCAGAGGTTTTAAAACAATTGGATTTTGAAACGACTGATGTAATGTAATAAATATATTATGTTATTGTTCTCTTTACGTTTCTTAATTGCAGTGAAACAGATGAATTCAAAAAGTACAAATGTAAAATAAATTGACGATAATATTTCCATTACAATAATATCACGTGGAATTTACAACAGGTTACCGATATGATATTTATACATTTACGATTTCTGTGAATACTTTTTTCCAGAACAAACCATCTGTGAACTGAAAGAAGCGAATCAACAAATAAAACGGGCAAAATAATGTACACTTGTTGTCTCTACTTAAATATTATTTCTGATATAACATAAGCGCCGGCATTGGGAGAGGCTTACGGGTGAGGCTTGGGGCTAATATTACTGGTGGTGGAGGGCTGGAAATAGGATTAGTCCCCAATGTATTTAAGGACATTTGGTGTAGTTTGGGGTGCAAATTGAGGTTTTTGGAAAGCCTGAAGGTGGTGTTTGTGGAAAACAAGCAGGGGGTTCATTTAGATAACTGTGGAAAGTGATTTTTTTTCAGAGAGTATTAGACGCGTGTTAATCGTATATTCGTTTGTTACAGAGAAAATCCAAAATCTCCAAAAACAAAAACAAGAACTGGAGAAAGAAATGAAAGCTCTGGAAAATAAAATAAATGGTACGCTTTCTTTCCATGAAGAAATACCGTCCGCACACGTACACGCACACGCCGCACGCAGGCACATAAACACGCAGGCGCACACGCACGCACGCACACGCACGCAAGCACACACACAGTGAATTGGAAGATTACATCTTTCAAGCGAAACAGCATACTATGCTTTTACAGTGAATCACCGAGGCCTTCTAATTTTGAGATAAATCATAAAAGTGTGTATATATATGCACATTCCCAATCTGTCTTTATATTTCTCAGCACCAGTTGTAATTAAAACGTAGTTGATAATTATACTTAGCAATGACTATTTTTGCACCACTATGTTCAAATAACGTGAAACACAGTTTGGATAACACTAATTGTATATGTGATATAGTAAAATTTAGATTTCGTTGTAAGGCAGTAGTTATTGTGTGACCTAATCTTGTTTCACGATTGTGACGTCGACTTTGTGTAATAGATTGCGTTTTTGCTGTACTTTGGTAGCCGGGTGCATGGACATAACATACGCTATATAATCCATGTGGGATGAAACATGAAAGTGATAACAGCCCGGTCTGTTCCAGAGCTGATCTCAGACCGCGTCAAGGAAGCGGCAGCACCAAGTAGGCAATTGTTTTTTCTAGACGAACACTGTTGTCATTTTACAATGAACTGTGAGCGACCTTCAACTTGCATTTTGTAACCTGGTAATAAACTGTCCTATATAAACGTGATTGTTATGTGTAAATACAACAATTGGGCGGTTATTTATAATAATTTACACTTAAGTAATTGATGTAGATCTTTCATCCTTCCAAAACAGATCGGGGATCTGAAAGATTGGGTGCATCTCATCTTTTGCATTTGTATATATTAATGTTTATTTTAGTTACCCTGAATCCGCTAGATAATACAGCCATGTGGTAGTTACTTCAATAAATCAATCAATCAGCCCATCGATTAATTAACGAATCAACCAATCCATCGACTAATCAAACATTCAGTCAATGTTCTGCTTCTGAACACAATTCTTATGTCATTGCGAACAAGAACTTGTATTTTGCGTAATAACAAAAGGACGTGTCGTTGAGCATTTCACCCATTTCTACAAATAATGTATTTTTTATTAAACGTATTTAATTTGTATATAGAAAGAACAGACACTTATGTAAACATACTAAGTCGCATACAAGATGGTTATCGCTCAGTCGATGCTAGAAAAAACAGCTTAATGTAAACTGTTTGTTGTCACGTGTGTTACTTGTACAGAGGAAGGGGAGGACGAGGATGAGACGAGGCCGCGCCGGGCTGTGGAAGTACTGCGGCTGGTACAAAAATACCAGCTGCCACAGCTGTGGATGGGTGTGAGCAACCACATGACAAAGGACGGGAAGCTAGACATGGCAGGCGCGTTCACTCGTGAATACATACCTAGCCTGGTTTATGTCCTCGAGTCCGGTGTGGCTAAAGAGATATAAGAAATCAGGCGAGTTATTGATGCTGTTGTTGGCTGCGTCCATTGCAACATACTCAGTCGTGTAAACATAACATTCAATACAATAGTATGAACGGTGTATCATTGTTCTCATCCAAACACTTTGTTTACACGTGCAACTGGTCGGTTGCTGGTTGGGTGCAGTAACGTGAATATGTTATTCATCGCATTCTTTGTAATTAATTTTAATTAATGCAACAATATATTTATGATTGTCAGACCGAATCATATTTATTGTGCCCAGGGGCGGATCCATAGAGGGTAGTTTGGGGAGGCACACAACATTTCCTCTGGCGGCCGAACCAAATGGTGTAGAAAATGTTTCGTTGCCGCGCCGCCGTAACACTTCAGCTTCTCCGCTGCCTCGGTTCGAGCTCGACTGGTGCCATTGGAAGACGGGGTGGGGTTGGGGGGTTGCTGTTGAAATTTTTTCGCCGGCCTGTCGTAGTAAGATCACCATATTGTTACCTAAACGGGGCACATTTCCTACGATCTAGGGGGCACAGTAACCTGTACTCATTCAAAAAGGTCTATGGGCACGGCAAATTACAATGGTCTAGAGGGTACATGCCCTAGGGCCCCCTGGATCAGCCTAAGGTGCCGTAAACATAAGCTGTGGACATCTTGCAACTTTATGTTCGATTTATTATTTATACAATGGAAGAAAGAAAACCTAAACTAAAAAATAGCCACTCCCATGCAACATACGTAATTGGGAGCTTAGGGGCAATGCGGAAACCTGGTGCAATGTGAACAACATTATTTCTAGTGCAGACCATTAGCACCATTTAATATCAATATAATAATATGTAATATTTATAGAGCGCAATTTCATAACATGCTCAAAGCGCTGTACAATATAAATCCAATCAAGCGATTTAATGTATATCAGTAAAAACTGCAAAAAGGAGACGTCAGATAAAATGTAGAACAAATTAAGTTAGTTATATTAAAACTATTAATTAAAGACTAAAAATAAATAAAATTAGATAAATTATAAATTGCACTAATTAGTACTCTATTTACATGCATGCATACCTATACATACATACATACACTCACACACCCACACGCACGCACGCACGCACGCCCACACACACGCACGCACGCAAGCTTGCACACACACACACACACACACACACACACACACACACACACACACACACACACACACACACACACACACACAGTCAGGCGGAGGGAAGGGGCTGAGAGAGAGAGAGAGAGGGGGAGGAGGGAGGGAGGGAGGGAGAGAGGGGGGGAGAGAGAGAGAGAGAGAGAGAGAGAGAGAGAGAGAGAGAGAGAGAGAGAGAGAGAGAGAGAGAGAGAGAAAGAGAGAGAGCGAGGAACATTGACAATATCAACACAGAAACCGTATCCCGCATTCACGTGGATATTGTAAGTTTGAAAATTCATTGAATTAATCTTTGGACAAGCATCAATTACGCAACAAAATAATTTGCCAAGTAATTTCACTAACACTGCATAAAAAGGTTGGAAACGATAGGTTTACTTTTCACTGAAATGTATCTGAAAACAGAGGAAATAAATAAAATCGAATTTAGGAAGCACATTTAAGTTTAACTTATTAACATCAATCAAGGAATGTATATATATATATATATATATATATATATATATATTATATACGTATGCTACGTTCGCCAGATGCTCTAGCGACTCATACTTAAACCAATATATCATATCTGGCCGGAAGAAGGCGCCACGATCTAGCCATCGATTTTTGCGTTGTCGTCTGCTTTTGAAAGGTTTGTATGGACGCGTGATGTTTCATATGGACGCGTGATGTTTCATTACAAAGATTTATTGTGTTTCCAAATGAT
Organism: Paraescarpia echinospica; assembly: GCA_020002185.1. NCBI lineage: Eukaryota > Metazoa > Annelida > Polychaeta > Sabellida > Siboglinidae > Paraescarpia > Paraescarpia echinospica. Next base: position 60,093,384 of record CM034541.1, on the reverse strand, counting down.
ATGTGTAATTGTAGTTAGTCGTATAATGCGACCAGTTCACATGTAGTTAAATGACACGGCATGTTGTACTTCGATGAAATTAGGTGAATTTACAACCCGGAATTCCCGCTAAGCTGCAACTGTCAGTGTCGCTGAAATACGCGCGTAATTTCCTAAATCAACTGAAATTATACTAAAACTAAAAGCAAAGCCAAAAGGAAATCATAAACTAGGGAAAGTGTTTGCATATAATAACTAGCAGGCATTATAGTTATAACATGATTACAGATAAATGCGAAACTTTTATGCTTTTCAGAAAAGTTAATTTTGCGATAAAATAACCGCTGAATTTATTAAATCCATATTTCACAAAAGCGAAAGCGAGTGTACCACCAATATAAAAAACATTACATAGATGATAGAAATTTAGAATGCCGAACTGTACGTTTAAGTTCTATATACGTATACATTGAGTATAAAGTGTATAGTATTACTGTATAAGTGTATGTAATCATAAATATTAATAGCACACGATTGTTAACTTTGCCGTTTAATAACTTATGAAACTTTTGTACAAGTTAACTTGAATAACACCCTTCTAAACTCTCTCACATATTGACTGGCATAGGAACCTGGTGAATATTGGGGGGCTGAGGCTACAAAAATCTTGATTTGCACCCCACCCCCCTCCGAGGCTCACCAAAATTTACCTTGAGACTCCAAAAACCTTGAATTGCACTCCTCTTTGAGGCTCGCCAAAACACCCACTTTGAGTCTCTCCAAAACCTAAAATTGCACCCCGCGAGGCTCAACAAAAAATCTCCACCTTCAAGCTCTTCAAAAACCTCGGAGGCTTGCCAAAAACACTCATGTTCTCCACAAACATCAGTTTCCACCCCCTCAAGGCTGACCAAAAACCTCAAATTGCACCCGAAAATATTGGGGTGCTAATCCTATCTCCAGCCCACCACCTAATTTATTGGGGGATGTGCCCCCCAAGGCCCCCAGTTTCGATGCCTATGGATTATTAAAGTAACTTTCAATTTGTAATTAACCTTGCCAAATGGTGTTACTGAAATAGTTCTAGGTGTTATTAAACCAGAATTTAGCTAAACAGCATACAGTAATTACAAAGCTACTCACGGAAACATGAAACTATTTAACCCTTAGGTGCAGCAAAGTGGAGTAATTTAAATTCAGGTATTCAAATATATAGCACTCGGTAAAATATTAAAGAAATAAAAAAGACAGGAGTGCATTACGTACCTAAACAGAGTTCATTGTTTTCAAATGTGTAAAACTTAAATTATCCATATAGCAAATAAAGCAATTGAAAGAAGAACTGACCAAAACTTAATTATTGGGAACTAAATTTGCTAAAATTATTAATTACTACATAAATTAGCTATACGAAAATAAAGTCATGCTAAAGCTTCTCTCAGTGTTTCACCCCTCCTATTTCCCCAAACTATAATTAAAATATCACGGAACTGACTGTTGTATTTGAGGGAAACTGTAGTAAGGACTCAAGAAATTCTAGGGATGACATAGATAGTTTCAATTTACTAAATACAAATTTGGCCAAAAGTAAATATAAAAAATTATTACATTAATTTGTTTGGCACCTATCAAAAAAACATGGTCATTCCTGCTTTAGCTCATAAAACATCAAGTATTTGGTTTATAGTTTGCTAATTTGAAGAACAGAATAAGGCAGTAGCATTCCATAAATTGAATAATTGCAACTACATTATGAGCAATAATAATCAAACATTTCTTAAAATAATTCTGGCCTTACATTTATTAGAAATATAAGGCCTACTTCTTTTAGACTGGCATATTAGTTATATATGTATATATATAACTTTTATTTTTTATTATAACATTTATATTAATATGTATTACAATTAACATGTTTACTTATATAAATATATATATATATGTATATATATATATATACATATATTTATATAAGTAAACATGTTAATTGTAATACATAGTAATATAAATGTTTACTTGATTTTTATACCTGAGTTCACATAGACATATATGATTTTAAAAGGCACAATAATACTACACAATTAGTCCGTCGGTATAAAAATATTATTTACAACTATATAGGGGGAAGAGGTGAACTTGTTGCACTGTCGCGTTTTGAGATCAGTTCTGTAAAGTTTAAAACAATGTATATAAACTAAGAAGCCGCAGAGAGGAAACAAGATAAAATGTTTCAACGCCGACTTGGAACACATTCGTCTAACGACCAATGACAGTTTAACACGAATAGTGACTCCTCGGATTTAATTTTGTCAGATCAGTTTAGGTTTATCGCGGTAATTAGTCGCTCAGTTGTGTTGTTTATAAATGTCTGATTTACACAATGTAGAGATGATTTGATGGATTGACGATGTAGTGTGGTTGTTAGTTGAGTGAATATTTGTGAGTCACAGTATAATTCGTTTTTCTGTCTTACACAGCCTTAGCTACGGCGGCGTCGAGTCACTTGACTTGAGCGATGTGGCGGATGTCAATGAGTTGTGTCGTTGTCTCTCCACGTCCTGTCTGCAGCGACTAGATAAATTATGGCAAGTATAATAACAACAGTAGTAGCTCGACTAACTCTACCAGACACATGGGTAACGACAACGACGTGTCAACGTCACACGACATTGCTAGACTCAACTTTATTGTCGGCGTCTGTCGTCGGCCGTGAAACAAATAAAACAATTACTTTGTCTGTTATAGGTTGGAAGGTTGTCACCTCAATGTCAATGACGCCGGGTTTAAGATCCTCGCTGCGACACTGCAGACACAATGTCCTGAGTTGACATATCTCTAGTGAGGTTACAGCCTACAGGACTAGTCACCAGATCAGTGCGTTCTATTTACCCGACACGTTTCTGTATTCACCCTAAAAACGTACCCGTTACGGAGCCACTGAACGAGTTGATTTCTAGGGCCTAAATAAAAGCTGGCCCTAAAACAAATCAGTTGATTGAAATTAATGACATTTGATACGACACATATTATTTGTAAATATTGTTTAATCGATTTCGAGCAGTTTATTTGTAACGCGCTGAAATAAACAAAGTGTCGACGACAAATGACAACTCGAGGTTTAATTACAGGTGTAGCTGGAACGACATAAGTTCAGCCGTCGAGGACCGTGTTACAGAGTGGCTCAGGGCCCGACCTGAGTTGACAATAGAGTAAGTAATTAAAGGTTTAGTTTGAATGTGTTGACATTAACTCGACCAGTCTAACTTCGTTTACGTCTCTAGTAACAACCGATTGTAATTGATGACAAGTGCTGACAGTTGTAATGACGATGTAAACGACGCCGTAATTAATTGTTGTTTGTAATCGGTGTAATCGACGGAAGTGATTAATCACGATCTCTCTCACCTGTCTGTCTCATTCCTCAGTCTGGGCTGGTGTCGTCTGTCATCGGACACTTGTGATAGACTCAAGACAGAGTTCGGAGACAGGGTCGACGTGGTAAGTACATTCACTATGACAACGTCTCGGTGACGTCACCCACACCTCGTTAGTCTCGTCACCCCGATTCACCCGGCTCTCTAAATGACAACCCAGTCTGTAGCCCGGCGGTTAACCTGCGATGTACTGACGTCATATCAGGGCCAGAAACCCACGTTAAATACGGACGTTTTGGGTGTTCGTGGCCCAGAAAGAAGCAACTCCCATAAACGTAGATGTGACTGTCCTGGCTGTTTATCTTTATAAGTTAGATTGTTGCTATTTGTTTTGGAGATATAAACTACGTTACTATGGCAACTGTAGATGTACTTTGTATCTAAGTCGTCACAGTTCAACTGTCAAAACGTTCTAGAAAGTGTTTTACTGAATGTAAACAACACAAACCGTTGTAATTATTTCTAAACTTATAACATTATTTTGTAGTTCACATTATTAAGGAACTTGTACAAAATTACTAAATATCTGAGACTGAGTGAATAGTTTATTATCGCCCTATTATTTTATACAAATAGTCGACTTTGGCTGTGTTTTCTGTGTTCGAGGTTCACAGACGTATCTACGTTGTTAAATGAGACGAGAAGTAAAGGTTGAAGAGTTAATTAAATCATTCAATAAAGTTTTATCTTCTGTTTGTAGACCAACCAGAGGACAGACTGAGACAGACGAAGGCCGTTGATTCAGTCAGCGGCGACAGACTCACATCTGGTAATACATCTTTATTTATTGTTTCTAAAACCACCGACTCAATATTACTTGTAGGATGTCAATAGTCGTTCAGTATTTACACAATATGTTATCTTAAAAACAATACAGATCTTATTTATTCGAGGAATTTGTGCGTGATCACATTTGTAAACAAACCTGGTTTATCGCCCACTTGGACTAGCTGCGGAAGGTTTTGACGCCGCTGTGGAAACATTAATACAAAGTTGACACATAAAGTGGGCAAATGTTTCTGCGCGGGGGTCCACTCTTTTGATGAACAAGAAGCAGTTCATCGTGTGAATTATACAAATTGGTGCAACAGTTATTCTCGATTAGATACTTGTGTTAACGAACGACTGCGCTGACATTTGGCAAAAGTTGCCGCCGTCAGTATTTACTTTGTTACCGGGATCGCTCGATGCGTTGAAGAACATAATTATTCCAAGTGTCGGGATCAGTTCGCCAACAATTGTCAACAACAGTTTGTAGTCAGTGGTTCATATTGCGTGTGTCATCATCGTCGTCATAATTATCATAACCATAGTCATCATCATCATACCATGTCGTAAAATGTGGCGTGGTGGTCGGGTTTAGAGCCCTCGACCGTTGACCGATGGGACCTGGGTTTGAATCCATCGTCCTACAGCCGTTTCGAAACATGAACAATTTAATTCAACCCACATTGTCTGTGTCTTTCGGGGGATAAGCCGTTAGTCCCTCCTACCTAGTGTCTATATGTCAGGATAAATAAAAGATCGCGCGCAGGAGGTAAACGTGTTATGTAATCTCTTGTTGACTGTAACTCTAGTATAGGTCTGTTTGAGCCACACCCGCTCGTTTGTGGGTCTAATTCAGCGATTCCCGGCATGCCCCTGGGTAGTTGAGAGATTGTGTTGTCTGTCGTTTGAATTGTCCACCATTTACGAAGTTGGCAAATATGCGACCGGCAGAAATAAGTATAAAATGCTATGGCTAATTATGCGACATTTGGTCACGTAATAATAAAATGCATGTCGATCTTCGTGTTCACCCACAACCCTGTGTTCTTGTTACTATTGTATTCCCTGTTTCTATACAGGTTTGATTTGTGCTGGAAACAGCCTTCTTAGATAGTTTTGTCACCCCTTTTAACCAGTATAATTATTATGATTTGCTCAATCGTACGTGTTCTGATCCAATATTGTGTGGTTGTTTTACAGGACAAGTCGCAACCGTAGAAGTCAAGTCACTGCAGAGACGGCCGTCTTTGAATGAATTCTTGTGTAGCTGTTACTTACAAATCTGACGTTGCACCACATTGTGTGAAATAAAACGTGTCGTAATATTACTGTTGTCATTCATTTTAAAATTGATACCTAGATGATCTAATTTACTTGGCAGGCCCAGTTGTGATATTTAGCAGCTGCGATGTCATAGCCTCTATGGTCAGCTTGTTTCTAGCACTAGACATGTTGACCATCCTGTACTTTGCAAAGATCATAATTTGATTGTTCGTACAAACGGGTGTAGGCATGTAACAAATTCGTTATCCTTCCAAGCTATTGAACTACAGAACCCTTCTGAGGTTCTATGTTAATCATTCCTGGTATGTTTTGGTGGATATCACCACGGCTAGCCGTTGTACGGCAGTTATTATATAACGGCGTTATCCAGTTGATGTTCAGAAGCATTATTCTTAAGGTTGGATCTGACAACAAGGCGTAGTTCAACAGCTTGGGATGATAAAGCACAATACTCGCCAGGATTGGGCCGGCTGATATCTACGACCCCACAAAGTAATCGTAATACTACATTTGGTTATAAGTAACACCATGAGACTTATAAATGGCTCGATAGAAAGTCAAATTACGAGGTTTGTAAGTTATGTAAACCGTATAAATATGCATTCAACAATAAACAGAGATTTGCTGTTATTATAATGGAAATAACACACGCTCTGTTGACGCTACCCGAGCTTAAGCAACGCGTTCCTGTTATCCGGTGATAACTCACCCATAGGGTAAACGCACCATACATCATTCTCGTAATACAATGGTGCGGTGTTGATCTTATACCCGTCCACACTGCACCGCCGTAACGAGATCGGTAGCAGAATCGCGGTCCGAGCTGCGTTTACACGACGCTACCGTCGGCGGGAACACGATCCTGCTCAGTTATTTATAACAGAGTTGCGTCATTCATAACAAGTAAACAACACTGGCACTTTTCGCCAGACCAGACCAGACTCACTTCGTCTGCAGTGTAGACACTACGCTGACTACGCTATACTACATTAAGCCGGCGTGACGTTATAATAACGTAAACTTTAAAACATTCGACTACTTCGGGGCTTGTCGGTGTCAGTCTGACGTATTCGAAAGTTTCAAATTTTACGTCATTATGACGTCAGACCGGCTTCCAGTATAGCACAGTCGGTGTCAGTCGGTGTAGTGGATATTCCACAGTCAGAGGGAGTCTGGTGTTGTCTGGTCTGGTCAACCAAACACACGAACGGTCTAAATTACGACAAAAAACGCAATCACATAATCGTCGATGGCATACGTTTTAGAATTACATTGTTGGGAATATTGACTACGTTGTCAAAAAAAACAATGTCATTATTATCAAGAAGAGTGGATCCAAAGGGTGTAGACTAGGCGCAAAGCCTCCAAATGCACCCCCTTAAAACTCGAAAAAATCACTGGCGGCCGAATCAAATTCATATTCCGCCGTAGATTCCACTCTGCTCTCGCTGTTTCGTCATCGCACTGTCGGATCGGAAGACGAGGGGGGATGCTGTTGGACAATATTCACGGCGAAAGGTTTTGTGGAGGGGGGATTTAAGGCATCTAGTGCAGCCAAATTCCAAAGGTCTAGAGGCACGCCACTCTTGCGACGGCATAGTTCGGCCAAATTCCAAATGTTTAGGGGCACGCCACTCTAGCACAGACACAGTGCTGCCAAATTCCAGAGGTCTAGGTGGCATGTGCCTTCAAGCCCCTTGCGCTTCTTTCTGTTCGACTTTTAGTCTATTATAGCACCATCGCTCCACACGGCAATTACTTACAGCCGACAGAGCGAGATACAATAATGGACTGAAATATTGTATCAAACGAAAACGCGAAAACCTGTACATGCAAACGCATGCTTCAACTCCCAGACCGTTTACACGGCACTCCACCATCGTGATCGCGATCCAACTCCGAAGCAGGCGTAAATGTATCGTGATCGCGCTGGCACCAGGTCAGTGCTGCCATCTGCCGGTAACAGTCAATATATACGTGTGAAGTCGGTTTCTAATATTATACACCATTAGCTAGTTAATTGAAGTCGGTTTCTAATATTATACACCATTAGCTAGTTAACGTCACAGCTTTTGCGATCCAATCAGAGGTTTACGCCGGATCTGCCATTCGACTTCGCGTATGAACGCCAAACATGGATATTTCGCGGAAGTACAAACGCCGACTTATTTCGTACATACGTATTTATGGTAATTCAAATGTAACTACACAGAGTAATAGCTACACCTTTTAGGAACACAATTTTATCAAGAAAGTTGACTGATAAATTACATATATGCAAGTTTGACGCCTTTTAAAAAGACCTACGACTTGGTTGTTTTCATCTGCAGCGATGCAGTGAGGCGCAATAACAGTGCAATACACATTTGTTTATTGGACTCCACAGGCTTAGCTTAGGCTAATGCACGGCTAAGTGCACCTATATACCATATTGTAACACATGTCTATCTAATGTTTATTAACCTCACACAGATAGTTATATGGGCCTACTATGTATATTAACCTAAACTTATTTATTTATTTTGTAAACGTAGTTGAGTCGTTGGTTGCATTTTGTCTACTTTGGCTATGTTGCAATGCTGGCATATCACGTTTTTTGCAATTACGAAAATATATATCTTTAAACAGAAACCTAAGCATTGTATTTGGCGGTTTATATAAAATGTAGATTTGTGGCCTATTTACGTTGCCGACTGGACTAGATGCAGACAGTTGACTGAAAAAACTGTTAATGAAAAACGTAACGTAACAATTACCTCGACACCCCTCCCATCTCATGCAACGTTTCGTCACATACACTCGCCACGCCTAAGCTTGACATAAATTTACTTTATGGATGGCCCCTAATACCTTAGACCAATTAAAGAAAATATTGTCCATTACGGTACCCCACGCTGTGGTATTCAAACATCATGATTAGGTTAGTAGTCATAGCATAAAAGGACTCGAAACACAATTTTGTGTTTGCTTAGCCTAATCACACGAGCCGGAATGATTGCATTGGGGTTCGCATTTGCCGTTCTTGCGTCCTGAATTCTACATTCCTGCAATTATCGATTGCGATAAAAGTTAAATAGTTCCGTTAACACATTTATACATATATCTATGTGTTTCGTACACGCATTTTACTGTTAGTAACACACAGAAAGTTACTACATATGAGAAAACAATTACCTGCTGGAGCCGATCGTAAAACCGTTCACTTAGCTAATGGTGTTTTCTTAAACGTCGACACGAGATCTGCGGTTAACTTCAAATTTGAGGTCGCGTTCAGATTTGGCGTACGGTCGTAGCGCTTAATTGCGTTAGCTAATGGTTTCTATTATTGAGAATTAATGACGTCGATAGAGGAGAGGTGACTAAGAGAAGACACAACGGTACATACATCTGGGTATAATCGAAGTTTGGCCCATGCACAGAGAATCGGCGAAACATTACGTTGATCCGTGTAATCCCACCTTTTGACTAAATCAAATAACCTCCTCAAAAATGTATTCTTTTACCACAAGGTTTCGCCACCATTGTCACAAAACGCGATTACTACATTGTGCTACAATTGGCAAATTCTATCGGATCACCAATACACTTCTGGTCTCGTGACATGAATGAATTAACAAACAGTTTTAAACAGTATTTCTTTAACGGATTATGTAATACATACTTGTGTATTGTGTATCCAGATCACCATTTGTATTGGCTGGAAACAGGCACGTGTCAGAGTGGCAGTCTTTATTGCATATGCTGTACTTGAAGGCGCTCACGGCTCTGTTTTCAGCCTGGGTGTTTTTTCTGCTAGCCTGCAAGAGTCTCCTCTCCTCTTTTGAGACCCTGTGTAGTTCCTACCTCCGTGTGGATCGGTCTCCAGCAGCACCCCCCATTTGTCAACATCCATGTCTAGTGCCTTCAAGTCTCGCTTGTAAACGTCCTTGAAGCGCAGATGGGGCTGTCCTGCAGCTCTCTTTCCAGTGGCCAGCTCTCCGTAGAGGATGTCTTTTGGAAGTCTCCCATCTTCCATCGGATGCACGCGGCCAAGCAAGCGGAGACGGCATTGCCTGAGCAGGGTCACCAGGCTCACAGATTTGGCGTGTGAGAGGACCTCTGTATTGGGGACTCGGTCCTTCCAGGAGATCCCGAGAATACGCCGCCGTACATAGATACATACATACGTACATACATACATACATACATACATACATACATACATACATACATACATACACACATACATACATACATACATACATACATACATACATACATACACACATACATACATACATACATACATACATGCATACATACATACACACGGACACACGTACATACGTACATACGTGCAGGCGCGCACACGTACACACACATACACCCGCGCGAGTACGCTAGCTCGATTGTAGTTAGACTGCGGAGGAAGGTTTGAAAGGAACAACATTTTATCATAATAATATTTACTGTAGAACAGTTATAAATAATATATAGAGCCACACCGTTGTGTACTTTCGCAAACAGATGCCAACAGTTTCCAATTCCTGTTAACATAGTTTGCCAGAGTCAGGCGTTTCTAGGATGTAAGCGTTTATCTGTGAAACTTACACCGAATACAGAATATTCCAACAATCCATTATCGACACGGGTGAGGTTCCCCTTTTACTAGAAACATGCTAACATTCCAGCAGTCTTAAAGAAGGGTGATCAATCAGACGCGGTAAACTATAGGCCAGTATCTCCAATCTCGGTATACTGCAAACTATTTAACATAATTATTATCTTCAGCAACATAATGCATCACGTGGACTCTAATAACATCATCGTAGAGTACCAGTATGAGTTCAGGAATAAGCATTCCTGTGAGGTAGAATTAATTGTTGCCATGGAAGATATAGCTAAGAACGTAGACCAAGGCCACAAAACTGACCTTCTATTACTGGATTTTTCTAAGGCTTTTGACACAGTGCCTCATGCGCGCCTTGTGACAAGCTCCTGTATTACTGAGAGGTTGTAGTCGAGTCTGGAGTGCCACAGGACACTGCTCTAGGGCCACTTCTCTTCATTGTTTATGTTAATGACACAGGACACTGCTCTAGGGCCACTCCTCTTCATTATTTATGTTAATGACACAGGACACTGCTCTAGGGCCACTTCTCTTCCTTATTTATGTTAATGACACAGGACACTGCTCTAGGGCCACTTCTCTTCATTATTTATGTTAATGACACAGGACACTGCTCTAGGGCCACTTCTCTTCATTATTTATGTTAATGACACAGGACACTGCACTAGGGCCACTTCTCTTCATTATTTATGTTAATGACACAGGACACTGCTCTAGGGCCACTTCTCTTCCTTATTTATGTCAATGACACAGGACACTGCTCTAGGGCCACTTCTCTTCCTTATTTATGTCAATGACACAGGACACTGCTCTAGGGCCACTTATCTTCATTATTTATGTTAGTGTCACAGGGCACTGCCCTAGGGCCACTTCTCTTTATTGTTTATGTTAATGACACAGGACACTGCTCTAGGGCCACTCCTCTTCATTATTTATGTTAGTGACACACGACACTGCACTAGGGCCACTTCTCTTTATTGTTTATGTTTATGACAGGACACTGCTCTAGGGCCACTTCTCTTCATTATTTATGTTAGTGACAGGACACTGCTCTAGGGCCATTTCTCTTCATTATTTATGTTAGTGACACAGGACACTGCTCTAGGGCCACTTCTCTTTATTGTTTTTGTTAATGACACAGGACACTGCTCCAGGGCCACTTCTCTTCATTATTTGTGTTAGTGACACAAGACACTGCACTAGGGCCACTTCTCTTCATTATTTATGTTAATGACAAAGGACACTGCTCTAGGGCCACTTCTCTTCCTTATTTATGTCAATGACACAGGACACTGCAGTAGGGCCACTTCTCTTCTTTCTTTATGTTAATGACACAGGACACTGCTCTAGGGCCACTTCTCTTCCTTATTTATGTTAATAACACAGGACACAGCACTAGGGCCACTTCTCTTCATTATTTATGTTAATGACACAGGACACTGCACTAGGGCCACTTCTCTTCATTATTTATTGTAATGACACAGGACACTGCACTAGGGCCACTTCTCTTCATTCTTTATGTTAATGACACAGGACTCTGCTCTAGGGCCACTTCTCTTCCTTATTTATGTTAATAACACAGGACACTGCACTAGGGCCACTTCTCTTCATTATTTATGTTAATGACACAGGACACTGCACTAGGGCCACTTCTCTTCATTATTTATGGTAATGACACAGGACACTGCAATAGGGCCACTTCTCTTCATTATTTATGTCAATGACACAGGACACTGCTCTAGGGCCATTTCTCTTCATTCTCTATGTTAATGACACAGTACACTGATCTAGGGCCACTTCTCTTCCTTATTTATGTTAATGACACGGGACACTGCACTAGGGCCATTTCTTTTCATTCTTTATGGTAATGACACAGGACACTGCTCTAGGGCCACTTCTCTTCATTATTTATGGTAATGACACAGGACACTGCTTTAGGGCCACTTCTCTTCCTTATTTATGTTAATGACACAGGACACTGCTCTAGGGCCACTCCTCTTCATTATTTATGTTAATGACACAGGACACTGCATTAGGGCCACTTCTCTTCATTATTTATGTTAATGACACAGTACACTGCTTTAGGGCCACTTCTCTTCCTTATTTATGTTAATGACACAGGACACTACTCTAGGGCCATTTCTCTTCATTATTTATATTAATGACACAGGACACTGCTCTAGGGCCACTTCTCTTCCTTATTTATGTTAATGACACAGGACACTGCTCTAGGGCCACTTCTCTTCCTTATTTATGTTAATGACACAGGACACTGCTCTAGGGCCACTCCTCTTCATTATTTATGTTAATGACACAGGACACTGCACTAGGGCCACTTCTCTTCATTATTTATGTTAATGGCACAGGACACTGCATTAGGGCCACTTCTCTTGATTATTTATGTTAATGACACAGGAGAAGGTATCACTTCAAACATCATACTTTTTACTGATGACTGTATTCTATACCGGCGCATCAGTGGCAATGAAGACCCAGAAGCCCTCCAAACCGACTTGCAGCGGTTACTTGACTGGATCATAACTTGCAAGATGTATTTTAACATAAAGAAATGCTATCAAACAGTCCATGTATACAATTAAGGGAGACAGTCTTGGGATTGCCCACCACCACCAATACATAGGAGTTGAGTTCTCCGACGACCTCAGGTGGAATATTCACATATCTCACCTGACTGCTAAAGCAAATCGCGTATTGGGCTTCATCAGGAGAAACGTATTTTAATATTCAGAGAAGACAAAGCAGTCAGCACAATTTCACCTTTTACGTCCAAACCTTGAATACTTGAGCGCCGTGTGGGACCCTATACACAATATACAATTATAAAAGAACTAGTGAAAGTACAGCGTCGAGCGGTGAGACTTGTAATGAGTCACAATGGTCGGGAACCAATGTAACAATAACGATGAAAGAACTAGAGAAAGTACAGCGTCCAGCGGCGAGATTTGTAATGAGTCACAATGGTCGGGAACCAACGTAACAATAACGATGAAAGAACTAAAGAAAGTACAGCGTCGAGTGGCGAGATTTGTAACGAGTCACAATGGTCGGGAACCAACGTAACAATAACGATGAAAGAACTAGAGAAAGTACAGCGTCGAGTGGCGAGATTTGTAACGAGTCACAATGGTCGGGAACCAACGTAACAATAACGATGAAAGAACTAAAGAAAGTACAGCGTCGAGCGGCGAGATTTGTAACGAGTCACAATGGTCGGGAACCAACGTAACAATAACGATGAATGAACTAGAGAAAGTACAGCGTCGAGTGGCGATATTTGTAACGAGCCACAATGGTCGGGAACCAACGTAACAATAACGATAAAAGAACTAGAGAAAGTACAGCATCGAGCGGCGAGATTTGTAATGAGTCACAATGGTCGGGAACCAACGTAACAATAACAATGAAAGAACTAGAGAAAGTACAGCGTCGAGCGGCGAGATTTGTAATGAGTCACAATGGTCGGGAACCAACGTAACAATAACGATGAAAGAACTAGAGAAAGTACAGCGTCGAGTGGCGAGATTTGTAATGAGTCACAATGGTCGGGAACCAAGGTAACAATAACGATGAAAGAACTAGAGAAAGTACAGCGTCCAGCGGCGAGATTTGTAATGAGTCACAATGGTCGGGAACCAACGTAACAATAACGATGAAAGAACTAGAGAAAGTACAGCGTCGAGTGGCGAGATTTGTAACGAGTCACAATGGTCGGGAACCAACGTAACAATAACGATGAAAGATCTAGAGAAAGTACAGCGTCGAGTGGCGATATTTGTAATGAGTCACAATGGTCGGGAACCAACGTAACAATAACGATGAAAGAACTAGGAAAGTGCAGCATCGAGCGGCGAGATTTGTAATGAGTCACAATGGTCGGGAACCAACGTAACAATAACAATGAAAGAACTAGAGAAAGTACAGCGTCGAGTGGCGAGATTTGTAATGAGTCACAATGGTCGGGAACCAACGTAACAATAACGATGAAAGAACTAGAGAAAGTACAGCGTCGAGCGGCGAGATTTGTAATGAGTCACAATGGTCGGGAACCAACGTAACAATAACGATGAAAGAACTAGAGAAAGTACAGCGTCGAGCGGCGAGATTTGTAACGAGTCACAATGGTCGGGAACCAACGCAACAATAACGATGAAAGAACTAGAGAAAGTACAGCGTCGAGCAGCGAGATTTGTAATGAGTCACAATGGTCGGGAACCAACGTAACAATAACGATGAAAGAACTAGAGTAAGTACAGCGTCGTGTGGCGATATTTGTAATGAGTCACAATGGTCGGGAACCAAGGTAACAATAACGATGAAAGAACTAGAGAAAGTACAGCGTCGAGCGGCCAGATTTGTAACGAGTCACAATGGTCGGGAACCAACGTAACAATAACAATGAAAGAACTAGAGAAAGTACAGCGTCGAGTGGCGAGATTTGTAACGAGTCACAATGGTCGGGAACCAACGTAACAATAACGATGAAAGAACTAGAGAAAGTACAGCGTCGAGCGGCGAGATTTGTAACGAGTCACAATGGTCGGGAACCAACGTAACAATAACGATGAAAGAACTAGAGAAAGTACAGCGTCGAGTGGCGATATTTGTAATGAGTCACAATGGTCGGGAACCAACGTAACAATAACGATGAAAGAACTAGAGAAAGTAGAGTGTCGAGCGGCAAGACTTGTAACGAGTCACAATGGTCGGGAACCAACGTAACAATAACGATGAAAAAACTAAAGAAAGTACAGCGTCCAGCGGCGAGATTTGTAACGAGTCACAATGGTCGGGAACCAACGTAACAATAACGATGAAAGAACTAGAGAAAGCACAGCGTCGAGTGGCGAGATATGTAATGAGTCACAATGGTCGGGTAACAATAACGATGAAAGAACTAGAGAAAGTACAGCGTCGAGCGGCGAGATTTGTAATGAGTCACAATGGTCGGGAACCAACGTATCAATAACATTGAAAGAACTAGAGAAAGTAAAGCGTCGAGCGGCGAGATTTGTAACGAGTCACAATGGTCGGGAACCAACGTAACAATAACGATGAAAGAACTAGAGAAAGTACAGCGTCGAGCGGCGAGATTTGTAACGAGTCACAATGGTCGGGAACCAACGTAACAATAACGATGAAAGAACTAGAGAAAGTACAGCGTCGAGTGGCGATAGTTGTAACGAGTCACAATGGTCGGGAACCAACGTAACAATAACGATGAAAGAACTAGAGAAAGTACAGTGTCGAGCGGCGAGATTTGTAACGAGTCACAATGGTCGGGAACCAACGTAACAATAACGATGAATAAACTAAAGAAAGTACAGCGTCCAGCGGCGAGATTTGTAACGAGTCACAATGGTCGGGAACCAACGTAACAATAACGATGAATAAACTAAAGAAAGTACAGCGTCCAGCGGCGAGATTTGTAACGAGTCACAATGGTCGGGAACCAACGTAACAATAACGATGAAAAACTAAAGAAAGTACAGCGTCCAGCGGCGAGATTTGCAATGAGTCACAATGGTCAGGAACCAGCGTAACAATAACGATGAAAGAACTAGTGAAAGTACAGCGTCGAGCGGCGAGATTTGTAACGAGTCACAATGGTCGGGAAACAAACGTAACAATAACGATGAAAGAACTAAAGTGGGAGTCCTTAGAGCGTCGCACAAAGATCAGCCGCCAAGTATTATTCTATAAATCCTTACACGCAGAAACAGCTCTTCCTTTGCCACACCACATTGTTCGTTCAACCAACAACAGATCTATCGGAAACAGTTGTCTGCAGCCATGGTGGACATTTTAAAACCTAGACTGGGCGGACACACCTATAGTTCCTGCAGTGGTAGTGCACATCCCTCTCACCGTGTTAGCGCAATGACCTCAGGGTTTTTGACAATTAATATATAGACATATACCATTGTCATCCCAACTCGTGCAGAGTAACCGCGATATGTGCCCCCATTAACGTCGAAACGACTACAGCCAAAATGTAAATTAAAACACACGTGAGAGTTGAACAATAAGTAGTCATAATATACCAGCTGACACCCACCCACGGAACAACACAACAACGGCAGCAGTTGTCACCACTGCAATATGTTCAATGTGCAATATATTGAACAATATATCAAAGTAACTACCTCTGTCTGTTTTATTCCAACGTACATCGCCGGTTGTAGATCCGAGGTCATTAATCCAATGGAGCATTTGTCACCATTGCAATATGTTCAACTTGCAATATGTTGAACAATGTATCAAAGTAACTACCTGTGTGTGTTTTATCCCCACGTACATCGCCGGTTGTAGATCCGAGGTCATTGATCCAATGAAGCAGTTGTCACCATTACAATATGTTCAACTTGCAATATATTGAACAATGTATCAAAGTAACTACCTGTGTGTGTTTTATTCCCACGTACATCGCTGGTTGTAGATCCAAGGTCATTGACCCAATGAACCGAGTGGACATAGAAAGAGACGACTGACCCGCGGCGACAGGTGAAGATACACATACAATGTAAACAGTTAGCGTATTCATTTATACAGCTTGTAGATAATTAGGACACTTTGGCTTCTTCTTCTTCCGGGTAATGTGGGAGCCCCGACTTCCGGGTAATGTGGGAGCCCCGACTTCCGGGTAATGTGGGAGCCCCGACGTCCGGTTAATGTGGAAGCCCCGACTTCCGTGTAATGTCCAAACACCATTTGACGGGACGGAATTTCCGTTCTCTAATATCATACCTCCTTATTTATGTGTTAATACGCCAACTGTAGATCAATGGAAGTGCACCTCCGCGTAGGCTCCGATGAATACTCGCCTCAATGCATTTGACCTCTTATCCACCACTTGGCGATTTATTTCAGAAAAACGCAGCGATAGTTATCTAGAGTTATTTATGCATTTTGATAAGTCATGCTTGTCTAGAGTGTCTTTCTGACACCTGTACCTGAGAACATTGCGTGGTGAACCAGAGGGCGACGCTGTGAGACCAAGTTTTGTATGATCAAACTGTTACTATTGTAATGATGAACTTCAGCCCTTCGTCTGTTGTCCCACGGACGGATGTAAGTCAGTGTGCATGGTTCGTTTATCTGGAAAACTCTTTAACGTGGATACGTGTGCCGAGGACAAAGGTGTCCGAATTATCGACGTACCAGCGGGAAACAAGGTGTCCGAATTATCAAGGTACCACCGGGAACCAAGGTGTCAGAATTATCGACGTACCACCGGAGACCAAGGTGTCAGAATTATTGAAATACCACCGGGGACCAAGGTGTCTGAATTATCGACGTACCCCCGGAGACCAAGGTGTCCGAATTATCGACATACCACCGGGAACCAAGGTGTCCGAATTATCGACGTACCACTGGAGACCAAGGTGTCCGAATTATCGACGTACCACCGGGGACCAAGGTGTCCGAATTATCCTGATACTACAGGGGACCAAGGTGCCCGAATTATCGAGGTACCACAGGGGGAGGACCAAGGTGTCCGAATTATCGAGGTACCACCGGGGACCAATGTGTCTGAATTATCAACGTACCACCGGAGACCAAGGTGTCCGAATTATCGAAGTACCACCGGGGAGCAAGGTGTCCGAATTATCGACGTACCACCGGGGGCCATGGTGTCCAAAAGATCGACGTACCACCGGGGAGCAAGGTGTTCGAATTATCGACGTACCACCGGGGACCAAGGTGTTCGAATTATCGACGTACCACAGGAGACCAAGGTGTCCGAATTATCGAGGTACCACGGAGACCAAGGTGTCCCAATTATCGAGGTACCACCGGAGAACAAGGTGTCCGAATTATCGACGTGCCACTGTATTTTACGTTGTTAATTAAAACACAGTTGGGTCGTCGAAGTGTTGGAAGAAATACAGTGGAGGAATATACCACGAGCAAACATTCCGACTTGGTACCTTTAACGGCAAGAATAAAAGAGGTAAGGTAAAGGTAAGTCCTTATATAGCGCAGTATCCAGTCCTCAAGAATGCTCAAAGCGCTTTACACTTTACACTTTATTCCCTGGCAGACCTGTTCAATCGAACACCATCTCGATTCGTACACAAATATCCACCACCGTCTATAGCCAGGTACTCATGCAGACAGGTGAGTGAACTGAAGCAATATAGTGTAAACGAACTTGCCCAAGGTTCGACACCGCCGCACAGGATTCGAACCCGCGTTCTCTCACTCGAGAGTCCGTAGCTGTTACCACTGGGCTACTGCGCTCCACATTTAGGGTGCGTCACGGGCAAGACGTGTTAAAGAGCGACGCATCGTCTACGAATTATTAGAGTCCGCTCCGCAACAGTGTGTCTGCGCCGCCCGCCGCACAATGGCGCTATCGACACAATGGATAACTGAATCGTTCGAAGCTTTATTCATTGCCGGTCCTTGGAGGGCGGCACAGAGCAGCGCACGAGTCCATACTCCACGCCGCAGTGTTGCGTAGACATCCAGTCAGGCCGTCAAGTCCTGCTGAGTGCTATATCCTATTGACCGCCTTGCTGGCAGCTGTTCTTCTCTTCGTCAACGGAGGCGCTGGTCTTTAACCTTTCGCAGCGGACTATCTCCGTGTGAAGCACTGAAGCACTCGTGCACGAACGGAAACTTTCCTCGTTGTTTCTCCGGTCCTGTTCGTTTGTGGAACGGTTGAGATCGAGTCGAGATCCACGCAGGCGAAGTTGTGAACATGTGGGAAAACGGTAGGAGAAGGCGGATGACAC
This sequence comes from Paraescarpia echinospica, assembly GCA_020002185.1. Classification (NCBI taxonomy): domain Eukaryota; kingdom Metazoa; phylum Annelida; class Polychaeta; order Sabellida; family Siboglinidae; genus Paraescarpia; species Paraescarpia echinospica. Next base: position 60,074,551 of record CM034541.1, on the reverse strand, counting down.
ACGGAGTGTCGTCAAGATGTGCGATTTGGCTCTTCCTCGGGTGCATAACCGCCATATGGGACAGCAGTTCGAAAGGTGAGTTCATCGTTGTAAAACTCTTACTCCGCGAACATCCGTCGTAAGCGGAAAACAATACAATGTCATGTTTCGGGTCTTGACGAGAAACTACGCATAAAATCTTCTGCTGTCGACGTGGAGAACGTGTCTGTGTGTCTGCTTTCGTATGTTTGACGCAATGTAAGTGTTGCAGGTTTCGTACAAGTGTCTGAGACCGACGTTGCAGCACGGGTGACGTGTTTACAACCGCAAAGAAGTCACTGGCAGATCGTAGCAACGACATCGTCCCCGGAAAACAATTTCACGCTGGTATAATGGCAATCTCCTAAATTACAATATCGTAGAGTTGCGATACCATGCACAAATCTGTTTGGAAGACTTGTGTAACCTGGGAATACTACACCATTATGTATGTACAGTTGGGTGTCATTATAGAATACTGTTAAAAGACGTGATCAGAAGCAGTTATATTCAGCTGTTCACTGACCAATAAGTTTTCAAGTACAAAATTATATACAAAAAGGTAATTCATATAAGATTCCGACTTTCAATTATTCCTTTATACAATCCGCCGGTTTTGTTGAATACCGAGCGTAGACAATGTGTTAGTGCTACTGTTGTCAATTTGCTGCGGTAGTACTAATTTTGCAAGATCGTAGCACGTGTTAGTTTTACTTTTTGTCTCAAGTTACGGATGTGTGTCATTAAATTGCCACGGCGCGTCATATAATGATGGGCGTCACTTGACGCCGTGGCAGGGGCTGACAGTGCGAGACAGTGCGATTGTAGGGTTCACGCCAAGATAAGTGGCTAGGAGTCTACTACATTTTGACACACAATCTAAACTAGAAAATTTGTTTCATTCTTATTTTTACTAAAAACCCACAGCTGTATAGCGACTGGAAGATATTTCCCGTTACGACAGTTCATATTTTCTCAGTTCATTAACATTCTGCAGTGGGTGTGTGTGTTTGTTTGTGCGTGCGTGCGAGTGCATGTGTCGACTCTATGTCGGTCTTGTCCACTAGCCGTTCTGGCGAACGCATTGACCGCTGTGACGCGTTAGCCCCAGTCATGACATCGAGTGATCGGCTTCTACAATGCTCGCATATCAGCTTCCTTGCTAATCTTTCTACACTGATGAAAAAGCTGCAGCTCGCTGCCCGTGGAGCTTTCATTGCAAAGTTGGTCGTATTATATTCGTCATTAGAAATGACCGAATTAGAAACGAGAATGCTTAATATAGCGAAGATAAGAAAAGTCGTTTTTACAATCTACGTGAATAAACGATCATATGTCATTATAAACCCGATGTCCTGACGGTATTATGTAGAAAGAGCTACTCTAAGGATGGGTCGGGCTGATAAGAGAAAGTGGATTAAAGCGGACAGGTGTTCTCGGGATTATATTTAAAGCGCCCTATTAACTGTGAATTGGGAGAGACATTGGATAAACAGGTAAATGATACATGAGGGTGGAATCGCTAATTTCTATTTCAAAATTGTATGCGTGGGGGGTTGATGATGGTGGGTGAGTGGGTGGATGTGGGTGTTTGAGTGTGTTTGCGCGCGTGCGAGCGTGAGTATATGCATGTTTGTATGTATGCACGTATACGTACGCCGAACGCACATAAGTACGTATATACGTACGTACGTGCGTCTGTCTGTGTCTGTCTGTCTGTCTGTCTGTCTGTCTGTCTGTCTGTCTGTCTGTCTGTCTGTCTGTCTGTCTATCTGTCTGTCTGTCTGTCTGTATGTATGTATGTATGTATGTATGTATGTATGTATATATTTATGTATGTTGGTGTTGCAATGGCATATATAGCAGCATGCATAGCAGTATGTGTCTGGATTCAGCAGCGACCACCGACTCAGCGCCACGACTCGATCAACAGAGATTATCGACAAGCGACCGCGGCCACTTCTTGTCTATCGCTCTCCGTGTCGAGTTTGTTAATTCTGTCGAGGGCCAGCCGATAGTCGCAGCGTCGGTCGCTTAGCGAGGAACCTCTCTCCCGCCCGCTCTCGCGCCTTTAAGGAAAACATTGTTAGACGCACCAAAGTCGGCACAGTTCTTGAATCGATCAAGTAGTGCCTACACGATAGAAGTGCAATATCTGGGTCAATGTCAGAATGAGGATTGCCAAGATGGCTGCCATTGCACTCATGAATAGGTAATTTTTTCTGAAATTATTTATATATAACCTAACTAAAATAAACACTGCGGCAACTTTTTTAACATAATGATGGTCTACAAACGGAAACAAATTTTGTTCTAAATTGTTCAGAAAATTACTCTTGTGTCGAGGTTTGTTGAGTGCATTTCCAATATCAAGAACACATAATCGCTATTTACACATAATCTCAAATGGAGGATTGGCAGTCATATTATATGTCAGATATATTGATAAAAGAAACACATGGTTTCGAGAATTTCAAGGGCTACGACATAGTCAAAGTAAATTCAATGTTTTTCGACCTGATAATCACCCGCTATTACACCCTATCCGTGGCGTGACTGTTCACAGACAGCCCTGTTGTATTGTTCTGACATATATCACATTTTCCTAATAGCTGCAGTTTCCTATTCCGTCAAGATATTGGGTCCAACAGATAATCAATCAACGTTAACCTTTACTAGACACGCACCACCTGATGATACAAGCTCTAAACAGATTACAGAGTACTGTGTGTACGAGTGAGTGAGTGGGTGGGTGAGTGAGTGAGTGAGTGAGTGAGTGAGTGAGTGAGTGAGTGAGTGAGTGAGTGGGTGAGTGAATGAGTGAGTGAGTGAGTGAGTGAGTGAATGAGCGAATGTGTAAATGAGTGAGTGAGTGAGTGAGTGAGCGAGCGAGCGAGCGAGCGAGCGAGCCAGCCAGCCAGCCAGCCAGTCAGTCAGTCAGTCAGTCAGTCAGTCAATCAGTGACAAAGTGAATGCCAAAGTGACTAACTGACTCAGTTACTTAATTAGAACAATGACCACGTGTACTTGTGGGTCGTTGACCTGCAACTGGTCAGTCGCTGTGACTCGCCCAACCACCTCCTCCGTTGACCCGTCCGTTGCCGTCAGTTCCGCACGCAGCGTACGCTGTTAGTCGACGACAAGTTCACGGGAATCTCCCGGCCTGAATTAGTCCCGGGGAAACATCGAAGCAGCGAAGCCGGCGTATTACAAGAACGTTGTCCTCTTTGGATGCCGGTGCTGCAAATCTTCTCGCAATCTCCCTGTCATGTCAAAACGAGGTTTGTAAGTTACGTAAACCGTGTAAATATGCATTCAACAATAAACGAGATTTGCCGTTATTATAACGGGAATAACACACGCTCTGTTGACCCGACCTTAAGCAACGCGTTTCTGTTATCCGGTGATAACTCACCCATAGGGTAAACCCACCGTACATCATTCTCGTAATACAATGGTGCGATGTTGATCTTATACCCGTCCACACTGCGCCATCCTGCTCAGTTATTGACACCAGAGTTACGTCATTCATAACAAGTAAGCAACACTGGCACTTTTCGCCAGACCAGACCAGACTCATCTCGACTGCAATGTATACACTACACCGACAGCGCTATACTTTAAGCCGTCGTGACGTCATACTAACGTAAACTTGAAAACTCGACTACGCCAGTCTGACGTACTCGAAAGTTTTCAATTTTACGTGATTATGACGTCAGACCGGCTGCCAGTATAGCACAGTCGGTGTCAGTTGGTGTAGTGGATATTCCACAGTCTGAGGGAGTCTGATGTTGCCTGGCCTGGTCAACCAAAGACACGAACGGTCTAAATTACGACAAAGTCGTGAAACACAATCACGTAATCGTCGAATTACATCGTTGAGAATACGGACTACGTTGTCAAGAAACACAATGTCATTATTATCAAGAAGAGTGGATCCAGAGAGTGTAGACTAGGCGCAAAGCCTCCAATTAAATGCACCCCCTTGAAACTCAAAAAAATCTCTGGCGGCCGAATAAAATTCATATTGGGTCTCCGCTGTCGGAACGTGACATCGGAAGACGGGGAGGGCTGTAGAACATTTTCAGCCGGAGATTCCACCCTGCTGTCGCTGTTCCGTCGTCGCACTGTCGGATCGGACGACGGGGGGATGCTGTTGGACAATATTCACGGCGAAAGCTCTTGGGGAGGGGGCATCTAAGACATCTAGTGAAGCCAAAAACTCTTGCAACGGCATAGTTCGGCCAAATTCCAAATGTTTAGGGGCACGCGACTCTAGCGCAGGCATATGGCGGCCATATTCCAAAGGTCTAGGTGGCATGTGTCCTCAAGCCCCTTCGCTACGCACATGATCATCATTATCAATTTCATTATCCGGTTTAATCGATATTCTAGAATCTAGCTAACTTTCTACAACTTTAATATTTTCCTATAAACATTCCCGTTGCGCTTCTTTCCGTTCAACTTTTGGTCTGTTATAAACCATCGCTCCACACGGCAATTACTTACAGCCTTTGTGTTATCACGACAGAGCGAGATACAATAATGGACTGAAATATTGTATCAAACGAAAATGCGAAAACCTGTACATGCACACGCATGCATCAACTCCCAGACCGTTTACACGGCATTCCTCCATCGTGATCGCGATCCAACTCTGAAGCAGGTGTAAATGTATCGTGATCGCGATCCCAGACCGTTTACACGGCACTCCTCCATCGTGATCGCGATCCAACTCCGAAGCAGGCGTAAATGTATCTTGATCGCTGTCCCAGACCGTTTACACGACACTCCTCCACCGTGATCGCGATCCAACTATGAAGCAGGTGTAAATGTATCGTGATCGCTATCCCAGACCGTTTACACGGCACTCCTCCATCGTGATCGCGATCCAACTCCGAAGCAGGCGTAAATGTATCGTGATCGCGCTGGCACCAGGTCAGTGCTGCCATCTCCGGTAACAGTCAATATACACGTGTGAAGTCGGTTTATAATATTAGAGACCATTAGCTAATTAAGCGCCGCGACCGTACGCCAAATCTGAAAGCGACCTCAAATTTGAAGTAAACCGCAAATCTCGCGTCGACGTCTAATAAAACACCGTTAGCTAAGCGCGCAGTGAGCGGTTTTACGATCGGCTCCAGCAGGTATTTTTCTCATATGTAGTGATTTTCTGTGTGTTATTAAGAGTAAAATGCACGTATAGACGCAAGAACGGCAAACGCGAACCCTAATGCAATCATTCCGGCTACGATTAGGCTAAGCAAACACAAATTGTATTTCGAGTCCTGTTATGCAATAATATAGCCTAATCATGGTGTTTGTATACCTCAGCGTGGGGTACCATAATCGACAATTTTTTCTGTAATTGGTGTAAGGTATTAGGGGACATCCATAAAGCATATCAAGCTTAGGCGTCGCGGGTGTATGTGACCAAACGTTACATGGGGTGGGAGGGGTGTCGGGGAAATTGTTACGTTACTATTTGTAAAATGGTTACAAACGTTGTATGTTTTTTAATTAAATATGAACGGCGGGAACAGATTGCAAACAAACGCCACAGCTGTCAGTGATTGACAGCTGGTCAGCACACTTTGCTTAATAACACTTTTTTCATTAACCATTTTTTTCAATCAACTGTCTGCAACTACTCCAGTCGGGAACAAAAATAGGCCATAAATCTATGCTTAGGTTTCCGTTTAAAGATATTTACTTTCGTAGTTGCACAAAAACGTGATATGCCAGCATTGCAACATAGCCAAAGTAGACTTAATGCAACCAACGACTCAACTACGTTTACAAAATAAATAAGTTTAGGTTAATATACATAGTAGGCCCATATAACTATCCGTGTAGGCTTAATAAATATTATATGTGTGTGTGTGTGTGTGTGTGTGTGTGTGTGTGTGTGTGTGTGTGTGTGTGTGTGTGTGTGTGTGTGTGTGTGTGTGTGTGTGTGTGTGTGTGTATGAACGCGACCTCAAATTTGAAGTAAACCGCAAATCTCGCGTCGACGTCTAATAAAACATCATTAGCTAAGCATATAGCTAGACGTATGCCGTATGTATATAGCTAGACGTATGCCGGACATCATTGAAGCCAATAAATATTATATATATATGTGTTACAATATGATATGTAGGTGCGCTTAGCCATGCATTAGCCTAAGCTAAGCATGTGGAGTCCAATAAACAAATGTGTATTGCACTATTATTGCGCCTCACTGCATCGCTGCAGATGAAAACAACCAAGTCGTAGGTATTTTTAAAAGTCGTCAAACATGCATCATATAATTTATATATCAACTTTCTTTATAAGCGTATGTTCCTAAAAGGTTTACTCTGTATAGTTACATTTGAATTACCATAACTATTTATGTACGAAATAAGTCGGCGTTTGTACTTACGCGAAATATCCATGATTGGCGTTCATACGCGAAGTCGAACTGCAGATCCCGCGGAAACCTCTGATTGGATCGCAAAAGTGACGTAGAACTCAATTAACTTTGGATCGGCGTATGTTTTTGGCGTCAGGTTTGTGCTTATTGCGTTAGCTAATGGTGTCTAATGATAATTAATGACGCCGAGAGTGGAGAGGCGACTAAGAGAAGCCACAACGGAACATACATTTGCGTATAATCGAAGATTGGCCCACGCACCGAGAATCGGCGAAACATTACGTTGATCCGTGTAATCCCACCTTTTGACTAAATCAAATAACCTCCTCAAATGTATTCTTTTACCACAAGGTGTCGCCACCATTGTCACAACCCGATTACTACATTGTGCTACTAATGGCAAATTCTGTCGGATCACCAATACACTTCTGGTCTTGTGACATGCGTGAATTAACAAAGAGTTAAACCGTATTCATTTAACGGATTATGTAATACATACTTGTGTATTGTATATCCAGATCAACATTTGTATTGGCTGGAAACAGGCACATGTCAGAGCAGCAGTCTTTATTTCATATGCTGCACTTGAAGGCACACTCGGCTTTGTTCTCAGCCTGGATGTTTTTTCTGCGGTTGCGTTTTTCTTCTGCTAGCCTGCGGAGAGTATTCTCTCCTCTTTTGAGACCCCTGTGTAGTTCCTGCCTCCGTGTGGATCGTTCTCCAGCAAACTCCTCCCAGTTGTCAACATTCATGTCTAGTGCCTTCAAGTCTCACAAAGGAACAAAATTTGATCATAATAATATTTATTGTAGAACAGTTATCAATAATATATAGAGCCTCGCCATTGTGTATTTTCGCAAACAGATGCCAACAATTTCCAATTCCTGTTAACATAGTTTGCCAGAGTCAGGTGTTTCTAAGATGTAAGCTTTTATCTGTGAAACTTATACCGAATATAGAATATTCGAACAATCCATTATCGACACGGGAGAGCTTCCTCTTTTACTAGAAACATGCTAACATTCCAGCAGTATTAAAGAAGGGTGATAAATCAGACGCGGCAAACTATAGGCCAGTATCTCCAATCTCGGTATACTGCAAACTATTTAACATAATTATTATCTTCAGCAACATAATGCATCACCTGTTCAGGAATAAGCATTCCTGTGAGGTAGAATTAATTGTTGCCAAGGAAGATATAGCTAAGAACGTAGACCAAGGCCACAAAACTTACTTTCTATTACTGGATTTTTCTAAGGCTTTTGACACAGTGCCTCATGCACGCCTTGTGACAAGCTCCAGTATTACGGGGTCAGTAGCAGCGCACGAATCCAAACACCACGCCGCAGTCTTCCGTAGACACCCAGTCGACCTGTCAAGTCATGCCGGGTGCTATATCCTATTGACCGCCTTGAACAGGTCTGCTAGGGAGTAAAGTGTAAAGCGCTTTCAGCATTCTTGAGGACTGGATACTGCGCTATATAAGAACTTACCTTTACCGTGCCAATTGTATTCTTGCCGTTAAAGGTACCAAGTCGGAATGTTTGCTCGTGGTATATTCCTCCAGTGTATTTGTTCCAGCACTTCGACGACCCAACTGTGTTTTAATTAACAACGTAAAACACAGTGGCACGTCGATAATTCGGACACCTTGGTCTCCGGTGGTACTTCGATAATTCAGACACCTTGGTCCCCGGTGGTACGTCGATAATTTCGACACCTTTGTCGCCGGTGGTACGTCAATAATTCCGACACCGTGGTCCCCAGTGGTACGTCTATAATTCAGACACCTTGGTCTCCGGTGGTATGTCGATAATTCGGACACCTTGGTCCCCGGTGTACGTCGATAATTCGGACATTTTGTTCTCCGGTGGTATGTCGATAATTCGGTCACCTTGTTCCCCGGTGTACGTCAATAATTCGGACACCTTGGTCTCCGGTGGTACCTCGATAATTCGGACACCTTGGTCTCCGGTGGTACCTCGATAATTCGGACACCTTCGTCTCCAGTAATACGTCGATAATTAGGACACCTTGCTTCCCGGTGGTACCTCGATAATTCAGACACCTTGGTCTCTGGTGGTACCTCGATTATTCAGACACCTTGGTCTCCGGTGGTATGTCAATAATTCGGACACCTTGGTCCCCGGTGGTACGTCGATAATTCGGACACCTTGGCCCCCGGTGGTACCTCGATAATTCGGACACCTTGGTTCCCGGTGGTACCTCGATAATTCGGACACCTTGTTCCCCGGGGTACGTCGATAATTCGGACACCTTGGTCTCCGGTGGAACCTCGATAATTCGGACACCTTGTTCTCCGGTGGTACGTCGATAATTGGGATACCTTGGTTCCCGGTGGTACCTCGATAATTCCGACACCTTGGTTCCCGGTGGTACCTCGATAATTCGGACACCTTTGTCTCCGGTGGTAATTCATCGACATTTGTTTTCTATACACATTTCAAAAGTGCCACCCTACTTGACAGGGCACCATATGAGTAAGCATTTTACTGTTGGACATATTCTAATACGGCATAACTCTACACTGTACACACTTTCTCATCCGGCATATATGAACAACTAACCCTATTTTTCAGAAAGTCCAGTATGTGTTCAGTAAACGTATCACATACAGGCAGTTGTTTTGTTGCATTTAGATTTATATTGATTTTTTTACTTTTTCCCTATTAGACAACTGTAAATATACAAGATATATAACCTTAAAGTGTGGATTCTTCAAAGGCCAGAAGTCTTAGAGTTCAATTGCGTAGTATTACACAACCCAATTAGTAGACATTCAACACACTGTGACACTTGCCTGATTGAGTACTGATCAAGTCAGGTGACTGTATGTCCTGACAGCCTGGGCCTAGGAGCTGAATCCCAGTAGTCACTTGGCCAAGATGTCATTAGGGTTGCTCCCAACCTCTTCATGTTTAATTAGCTGAAGTAAAAAAAAAAAATTTAATCACCCTTCTGCAAAGACATTGGTCCATTTCTGATATAGATTTCCAAATGGAGGCTTCACTAATGTGATTCTCTCCCCACCCCTCTTATCACACCCAAGTTCTGTCACTGTCATTTGGACATTCAGACTCATAAGAAGTCTGTGATTTCAAATAACGGTTTGTCCCTTATAACTGTGATTTTGCGGGGATTATTCTGCATTATTACAATGAAGGAGACTGCAAATGATGAGACTGGTAAACTTAGCAAACATAGTGATAGGAAGACACTGCCTGTTGGAGGAATGAGGAGAAATCGGCGCGGTTTCCAACAAGGCCACCCATATTTTGAATCAATGCATGGTGAATCAACAGAAACACCTCACAGTCGTGTATGGATGCTACGATTCGGCATGGCTGACTTTTCAAGAGTCGTACAAGAAACTTCTGGTGGACTGTTAATGGTACCCGATGCTGACGGCAGGCCTGGCAATAGCAAACTTCTACGACCGCGGCCATACCGATGCCCAAATTTATGAGACAGCTACCTCCAGCCAGACGAAAATCAAGGAGGTTACGAGATGCGTCTGCTAAATATGGAAAAGAATGCTCAGATTTGGAATGAATGTTACACTGAGCACGCCAGCTAGATGACGTGCATTTCTCCACAATTTCATATATACCATGAACAACAGATTGGTCTCTGCTGGAAACAATCACTCCGAACTACAAATTGTGACTATCATTCGCGCATATACAAACTGTACACTGAGGTCAGCACTGGACATTGTGGTCAGTGAGCTGCTACAACTAATGTCGCACTTCACGTCGGTCTCCAGGATTCGACAATAGGGACCACAAAGATCCGTCACATTCTAGCTGCAATGGACACACCACCACCTAGTCGCACAGGATTACAGAGAACTGCAAACAAGGTCGCAACTGTCACTGCACAAGCAACCATGGATGACTTACACAGGAGAAGACAGAAAACAAAAGAGACCAACACTCTGCGTGGTCTGCCAGAAGATGCTCCGATTAACATAAGCGTCGATGTTCGGAACAACTCCACAAATCTCAAAAACAGGTGGGCAAAATGCGTCACAGGCTTTGGGAACTGCAATCAGTTGGCAAACCGGTGAAAAGGAAATCATAGCTTTCTGGATGGACAACAAGCTGTGCAAATTAGGATCTTCACTCCGGAACATGGGTGTCAATGTCACCTGTCCTGGCCATGCTGATTGCACGGCCAATGTGCAAGCAACAGATCCGTTAACACAAGATGACGTCGCAATCAAGTATGTTGCTACAGACAGTGATACATTAGCATCGCGAGGTATACAAGTTTACAGCCTGTGCCTAGGAGCTGAATCCCAGTAGTCACTGGGCCAAGATGTCATTAGGGTCGCTCCAAACCTCTTCATGTGTGATTAATTAACTGAATTAAACAAAAAAGATTGTTTAATCACCCTTCTGCAATGTCATTGGTCCATTTCTGATATAGATTTCCAAATGGAGGCTTCACTAATGTGATTTTCTCCCCACCCCCCTTATCACACCCAAGTTCTGTCATTGTGATTTGGACTTTCAGACTGATTAGAAATCTGTGGAAAAAGTTTGGCGTCAGTTTTGTACAAGATGACGTCGCAATCAAGTATGTTGCTACAGACGGTGATGCATTAGCATCGCGAGGTATAAAGATGCAGTGCCAGCAGGTATGGGGACTCAGAGACAATCCGATACGACGCAACTGTCTCAAATGCAATTTCGTCATATCATAAAAGAATAATTCTCCCCCAGGATGTTTCCAGGAGAAACTGCTGCAAGGCGAGCAGAAAACAGAAGAATGTTTGCGGAAGATGTGAAAACAAGATGCTAGAAGTTCTACACTAGTGTCCACATACTTCACAACAGTGACACGACAGTTATAGCTAGACGTATGCCGGACATCACTGAAGCCACACTCGACTGCTATTCTGGCTCGTGCAGTGGTGGTCACAAGAATTGGTGGAATACCTCACAGCATGTGAAGGCCTGCAGCCTCACGCGAGTAAATATGACAGACAGTGATCGAGCAACACTTCAAGGACTAATCGAAATGTGTCTTGGCAATGCCGCATTTCAAATGACACAACGCAGACTAACAACAAATCCAAATGAATCTATAAACAGAGCTTATCCCTCGTCGGAACCTAAGAATATTAAATTTAGTCGAAATGCACTGGGACGTGTGTGTTCAGTCAACGATCGCCTAAACTACGGTTTTAATGCTACGAAAATTGGAAACTGTACAGTGTCCCATTACGAAGGGCGGAAGAGTTGCTCGCGCTGTTAAACGGATCCAGCAAGATGTAGTTTACCAACGACAATATGCCAAACGGCCATCGGTGCGCCTACTCAGACGAGCCACCAAGTCAAAGAGGATGAGAGACTACTTTAAGGCGAAACGACAGAGATGCCAAGACGACATCTACAGAAAGAGTCAACTTGATCCCAAACCACCAAGTCATACAGTAACAACAGTAGCAGTGACAGCAACGGCAGTTACACCAGTGAGAAGGAGGCGCCGACAGCCACCCAAAAATCGTACCGATCACCCATATTCGTTAAGGTCACAAAAATCGGCCGATCACTCTTACGCAAGCAGAGAGTAGACACATAGACACATAGACACACATACACACGAGCACAATGTGCATACACAACATTATAACAATACGACATTCTGTATTTCTGCAGCGTCTACTTGGGCTGCAAACAGACCATCATCCATGCAAACACAATGCGAAGACCTAGACCATCCGACACACACGACACCATCTGCCTGCCGACATTCATGCGAACACAGTTAGACTACGAGCACCACGAACATCTTGAGTACCATGATCAATCGACACGATGCAATGTTACATCAGTGACAGCAGGGGCTGACTGATGTTGACATATATTAGTGACAGCAGGAGCTGACTGATGTTGACATATATCAGTGACCAGTAGCAACGATCACACTTCGGGAAAGTTCATCATACACGAACTCTCGAAAAAATGTAAGTGCTCACAATTTTTTAATGGATTTAATTTTAAATCTAACACGCATGCAGGGTAAATGCCGTGACCACAACATTCGCCTGATTTCACGCAAGAAATTCTTTCATTGTTGACACGGTGTGGTTCCAGGCTACATGTGTGGCTGTCACACAGAGACTATTGTGGCAGAGATGTGAAGCATCTAGATTCGCTCTTATCAATGTTCTCCTGTGGTGCAGCATATAGCTTAACTGGTGTGCCGTGATGGTACGTTTATTTTCACATCTAAACTTGCAGTTAACTGCTCCGTATTTCACGTCTGTGCCTTTTGTGCAGCCTGTCCACAATATACATTGATTGTTTGTTGAAATACACACAATTTCATAAATTTTATCTGAATATTTTTCATAAAATGTGTCCTCCATGACGTCTCACAGTGTAGCGTGTTTTCGTTGCTAGGGACTTTAATTAGGTATGGCAATTTTGGAGAGAAAAAATTGAAATTAATATATTTTAGAGGCACTCCTATCTCAAACATTGTGCAATATTTTTTTGTAATTCATCCACATGTTTTTTTTCTATACACATTTCAAAAGTGCCACTCTACTTGAAAAGGCACCATACGAGTAAGCATTTTACTGTTGAATATTTTCTAATCTGGCATAACTGTACACTATACACACTTTCTCATCCGGCATATATGAACACCTAACCCTATTTCCCAGAAAGTTCAGTATGTGTTCTGTAAACGTATCACATACAGGCAGTTGTTAGATTGCATTTAGATTTATATTGATTTGTTTACTTTTCCCCTATTAGACAACTGTAAATATACATGATATATGACATTAAAGTGTGGATTCTTTAAAAGCCAGACATCTTAATGAGTTTTATTGCGTAGTATTACATATGCCAATTAGTAGACGTTCAACACACTGTGGCACTTGCCTGATTGAGTACTGATCAAGTCAGGTGACTGTATGTCCTGGTAGCCTGGGTCTAGGAGCTGGATCCCAGTAGTCACTGGGCCAATATGTCATTAGGGTCACTCCCAACCGCTTCGTGTGTGTTTAATTACCTGAATTAAACAAAAAAGATTGTTTAATCACCCTTCTGCAATGTCATTGGTCCATTTCTGATGTAGTTTTCCAAACGAGGCTTCACTAATGTGATATTATCCCCACCCCCCTTGTCACACCCAAGATGAGTCATTGTGATTTAGACTTTCAGACTGATTAGAAATCTGTAACAACAAACTGTGTAAATTAGGATCTTCACTTCGGAACAAGGGTGTCAATGTCACCTGTCCTGGCCGTGCTGGTTACATGGCCAATGTGCAAGCAACAGATCCGCTATCCGAGTACAGAATTGGGAAAAAGATTGGCGACAGTTTAGTACAAGATGATATCGAAATCAAGTATGTTGCTACAGACGGTGATACATTAGCATCGCGATGTATACAAGATGCAATGCCAGCAGGTGTGGAGGCACAGAGACAATCCGATACGACACATCTGTCTCAAACGCAATTTCGTCATATCATGAAAGCATCATTCTCCCAAAGGATATTTCCACAAGAAATTGTTGCAAGGCGAACAGAAAACAGAAGAATGTTTGCGGATGATGTGAAAACAAGATGCCAGAAGATCTACACAAGTGTCCACATACTTCACGACAGTGACACGACAGTTATAACTAGACGTATGCCGGACATCATTCAAGCCACAATCGACTGCTATTCTGGCTCGTGCAGAAACTGTCGCAGACATGCGATTGTCTGCCGTGGTGGTCACAAGAATTGGTGGAATACCTCACAGCATTTGAAGGCCTGCGGCCTCACGCAAGTAAATATGACAGACAGTGATCGAGCAACACTTCAAGGACTGATCGAAATGGGGCCACGTTAAATGCCCGACTGTTCATGCACATGACGTCACCCATTTACGTGCACGTTCTTTATTTACATGCCGCGCATTGCATTGGAAAGCAGCACGTTGTCATTTAAACAAACTGTATCCTCCCAAAACAGTTGAATGTCAACAATAAAAAGTCTTCATTAAACGCATTTCAACAGTCAGTCTTTCATGATATATACGTAGTCTATAGCGCATGACGAGATTTAGCGCGTGTCAAAATATGGTGTTGTTACAGAGATGTAGCCTAACTAGCTGGAAGTGCTGGTGTCAGTGTCAACATCCCTCGCCTCCTGCAGCTGGCAGATGTCACAGAGGAAGTGGCCACTTCTTGTACCAGCACATCTGGTATGGAAACGCCAGTGACAGCTGGCACATGCTACCTACAACATACACACAAATTAACATCAGTGATTAGTAGAAATATGTATAATACAGGAGTAAACATAGTAATCCTGAAAGCTTATGTGTATGAACATGGGTGGGTCATGTATGCATGCATGCATGTATGTATGTATGCATGCATGCATGTATGTGCAAATTATGCATTATAATGTACGTTTCTTACATAAGTTTATTTCAGTCATATGAAGGTATATAAAATTACCGTAGTCAACTTCTCAAAAGAATAGTTGTGAAATGTACCAACCCATCCTCCTTCATTGCTGCTCTGACTGCCACAGTGTCTGCAACATTGCCTTACGGCATCTGTGAAAACATTACAAGTAAAGGTCAGTTCTTACAGCACACTATCCATTTCTTTGTACTGTTCAGAACACTTTATACATTACTCCCGGGCAGACCTGTTCACTTCAACACTATGTTGACTCCTCGCGGAAGCATTCAGCCATGCTGCGATTAATGTTTATTTGTACACAAGTAGATAGCATTGTGACTCTAGCTATTTCCATGATACAGTGATCTGTGTAAACACTTCACCAGTAAAACAAGTGAGTAAAATATAATCCTGCTGCACCTGCCAATTCTATCATGATTACAATCCCGCCTGTTAATTTTGTTGTAAATTAACAGTGTCGCGTAATTGCAACTTCAGCTAATTACTATTATAATCTGCAAAGTAACTGGAAACATCGTTTTACTGTTGTTCATTACAACTGACGTACCTGTACTTGTCAAGGGTAATTTTTCTGTGTTCTTGATATAATGTACTGTTGACATGGAATCCAACTGTAGCTTTACATCGAGCTCGCTTACCTTTGTCTGTGTTACGCAACAGGCGCCGTGTAATATGTCTGCGCAGGGTGTCGATAGGGTCCACTATCACCAGGTCTTTCTCACTGAGGATCAGCTCTGCGAACTTTATCAAATCATTTGGAATTAATCAGAGAAAAACGTCTAAACATGCTATGTAATAATTATAATGTAACAACAGATATCTGATATGCAAGTTCTCTATTTCAGAACCTCTGCAAACATGGACATTGCAAACAGTGGATCCGCACCATGACATAACTACGTAAGCACTAATCAATGTAAAGAAACTTACAATTGTAAACAGTAATGGTTCTATGTAAGATACATATATGTGTGTTTGTCTTATTAGCGTTTCGCCACTTGCTTGCATGACTAATACTCCGCAGCTGTGCCCGTCTTGTTGCTTTGTGTGTGGACGCAGTGTGACGGTCCACATGCCTTGAGGCACTTCCTCCGGGTACCTCTTTGTGTGTGGACGCAGTGTGACCGTCCACACGCCTTGAGGCACTTCCTTCGGGTACCTCTTTGTGTGTGGACGCAGTGTGACGGTCCACATGCATTGAGACACTTCCTTCGGGTACCTCTTTGTGTGTGGACGCAGTGTGACCGTCCACACGCCTTGAGGCATTTCCTTCAGGTACCTCTTTACAACAATGTTCCATGAATTCAGAATGGTCCCAATCCGTTTTGGCATCTCCCCCAGTGGGTTTAAATACACCATATTTCTTGTACTAGGATAGAATGCCAGCATCTCCCAATGGTCTCCGGACACATTGAACGGCGCCAACACCACGCTTGCAACATCAAAGACATGCTGAAAATAATGACACGTCAACGCATTCTTAGAGACACTGATTTTATGTTTAAAGAGACACATTCCATTTCATTTCTCGTTACAAAAAAGGAAAATTTTGCGTCAGGAAGGAGCAAATTCCATTTTCAAATAAAAAAAAACTAATTCCGTTTCAAATGACACATTTTCCATTTCAAAAGGCGCAATGGCGAAATGTTACAATTGTCATTATTATTGAAGTTCACATGATGCCATTGTATAGCAAAAGTTCTTTGAATGATTACATAGAAAATGACACCCTGGCATTTTGAAAACCTGGACAGAACACTGAGAAATTTCAGGCTATATTTTCAAAGAGCACTAGAAATCATGTAGTTCCTGTTATATCCCAACGTACCTTTGGCAATGATGCTGTATTTGGTGACGTAAGTAACATGTTCATTACATGGCTATCGATGTCGGCTGCCTTTGTCCTTCGCACCAGGACCTGCATGTATGATCGTATGACCTGCAATACTGTAATAGCTAGATCACATAGAAAGATTCAAGAAAACTAACGGAGATGAGGGTCCACAAACATACATACATGCATGCATGCATACATACTGAGAATAACTGTTTTATATAAATATAGATTAAGCATAATCGCACTTTTTCTCTAGAATATATGTAGCAAGCATAGGATGGATATATATGTTTTGTATATATGATGAAGCAGGTTTAACGCATGTAGTAATGTTAGTTTACACTGTCCAGTAAAACTTACGTCATCTACGACGTCGTTGTTGGGTTTGACCGGGCCAAAGGCAAACCCGGACAGCTTGACATTGCACAATATGGCCATCAGTGCGGAGGAGGTGCTGTGGTATTCCCAGATGTCATCTATCCGTCGTGTCACAGGAAGTGGTTCCTGTTTCTTCAAAGCAATGTATTTGTTATTTATGAAGGTGGCATATAGTTTTACACTAACCTGGTTTTTGTGTTGTTACCTCCAACAGGGTTGGCAGTGTGACTTATTTGTAAGTATCGTAACAATTAATTATGTTTGTTATTCAAAATTTATATGCTACACTAACTTTCCTGCCTTTAAGTGTGATTACATTTTTATTTTTCCTTTATACCAATATATTTAATGCATGCATTTTATTCAACATAACACACATTATCATTTACTTCATCACAAAACATTTAGCAGTACCTTAGCATTGTCTGCTGGTTTGTGCACCCTGACAGGCCGTCCTAGGTAGGCTGGATCTACGTTGTAGAGCCGAGGATGGCTCTCATCGCATGTGACGTAATCAAGTCCGGGCAACAACGGGCCACCTTGCCACAGAAAACTTTGTATGACTTTGAAAGTCTTGCTGTTTTGCAACGTCATCAGAAAATCATATGTCAACTCCAAAACATCGTCGCTGAGCTGAAATGGAATAAACCAACTTGTATCTCCAAAACAGGGCCAAAACTAGTAATGTGCTTAACCTTAAAAGCACAGCATATTACAATGTTTATATAGTGTCTGCTACATGATCTAAACGTTTAATCAAATGGTTTCATGTAATAGTAACGCCTATCTCCTCTGCGACTGCTTTGTCTTGACAGGATGTCTTCACAGCACTTTTCTCTGTTGAAGTTCCTGGGAATATAAAAAGTAGTGTTACAATTCATGCACACCAACATACTAAACAATTCTATAAGATACTTTTATTTCAAAGGTTGTATAATTTAAAAACAGTTCCTGACATCTTTCGCAACTGTAAATAAGTGCTTACTTTCTTTCAGATTGTCTACATTGGCAGTCTTGGCGGAGTGGTCCGATGTCTCGGTAGTCTTGGCGGAGTGGTCCGATGTCTTTTCAGTCTTGGCGGAGTGGTCCGATGTCTCGTCAGTCTTGGCGGAGTGGTCCAATGTCTCGTCAGTCTTGGTGGAGTGGTCCGATGTCTCGTCAGTCTTGGCGGAGTGGTCCGATGTCTCGGCAGTCTTGGCGGAGTGGTCCGATGTCTCGGCAGTTTTGGCGGAGTGGTCCGATGTTACACTTGCTGACGAGACCAGTTGACTGGGTGCACAGTGGTACAAATGTGACACATCAATGACAGCAGCTGCAAGAGAGTTGACCAGGTGAACTACTGAAGGACAGCTGAACGTGGTGTCCGCAGCAACAGGTGACTTATGACTGGTCGTACAAACATAGTGTATTTTTATAATACAGTCCAGTTGCCAAGTATGGTGTGACAGATACAGATTTATGTTAATTATGTGCTACTAAATAAATAGCATGGCCTTAGCATACAATGTGTAAGGTATGCTTTAGGTTAATGATACAGAATAGTCCATGATAATGTCATCGATTACGATGTGGCTACAAATGTTTCTCACTTCTCTTTTGTGCTGTGGGTCTTGCTCTTATTGCCTTTTGGTTGGCCAGGCGTATATTGTATATAGCTAGACTATGAACTTAACCGTGACTAACCCGTAACTAACATAATTTTTTCCTCACTACCTTTTTGCATTGTGTGTCTTGCTTTGCATGTTTTCCTTTTTTCTGTTCTGGTAACTGCCTTCTGTTGGAACGTCTCTTGACTTGTTTCTGCTCCGGTCGAATGTACAACTTGTTGTCAATGACAGTTTGAGCAAGAAGTTTCTTTGTGGCTTGTTGTAACACGTCAGTCACTTCTACTGTGCTTTGTGCTTGTGCACACAGGAAGCTAGCATCTTCAACTTGTTTTAGTGCTGTCCGCAGTTTCTGCTGTGTACTATGTAGGCTTCCTTCCTCTTTTCTGTCCTCCATTGCAGGTGCACTGTGCTGCTGTGTACTGTCTTCATGTCCTATAATATCAGTGCCTTCATTTGTAGGTTGGACAACAACAACGTTGACGGGAGTCTGGCAGGTGACATCCATGTCCAAGGTCATGTATGGACTGTCTCGATACTCCGGTGTTAGATTAGCCCAATACATAGTTGAGTTCCTGAAGATCGCAAAGAAGTGTTTGCATGGCAGGTTTGAAGATCTGAACGCTCAACACTGGCATGATGGTGGCTTCTCGGGTGATCCGAAGTCTACTTCATACCAGATATTGGGGTCACGCTCACTGCAAACCTCGAACTTGTGGTGGCCTACAATGTTGAAGTCGTGTAGATTGTAAGCAGAGGCTGCTTCGTGTGCCCGCAGACAGTGTTGTACAACGCTGCGTGGTCTGTTGCGAAGATAGTAGGGGATATCTTCATTGAACCGCCGATAGTGTTCACTATTTCTATAGTTCTTCTGGGCATATGTGAGCAGCTGATCGGGTACAAACTGCTCAACCAGGTTACAGGCCCAGTTAGCAAGGCTTCCAACTCCTGACTGTTTCAAGTAACTGTGCTTCAGTGAACGGTGTAAAGACTCGACACCATTATTGGTTGTGACTCGGATGTGGGATCCACTATCAGTGAACGCACTGCACCATTGCTGAAAATAATAATAATACTTGATTTTGATTGTTATTTACTAGTACAAAATGCAAGAGCGTGATTTATTTTCTGACATAACAAAGAAGTACAATTTGTTTTGTCATTGGAAACGATAATACATTTTGTCCTTAAATATATATAAACACCAACCACACATGTTTTATATTACAAACATTTTAAAGCTGCTTAGTTATAAAGTTATACTTTCACCGCTGTCACGTAGGTCAGTTTGGATTCCGCATTTGCAATGGTCTGCATGGATGACAGGAAGTCCTCCCTTTCACCCACACCCAGACCGTTTTTGCTTGAAACATTTATCTCAAATATTTGACACATATGATTACCCACATTTGGCCATCACTATGCACATGACTTATATTTATGACTTTGTGTTTCCACAAAATGCAATAGTTACAGAGGTGCAGCTGACAATATGTGCAATCATCAATAAAACCATTCTGTTTATGTGCCGAGTGACTTAATTTTTGTATCATCATACAAGAGTAAACATACCATCACGAACCCATCGCATCCAAGCCTGCTCCCGGTGGAAGGTGCACAGACAAATCGGTGCCCTGGGAAAGACATGTCGTATGGCCTGGTACTCAACGTCGCTGTAATCCACCATCCAGTAAGACGGTGGATTCCAGGTAGATATTATTTGAAGTGCTTCTGTTATGGCTTCTGCTGTTTTGACTTCACAAATAAACTCTGCAGCAGTCAGGTAACCAACATTGGTGCGGACTACTAGCATGAAGAGGGGAAGGCTATATTTAGTTGTCTTGCAGGTGGCATCCAGAAGTGCAATGTCACCGTATTTGTTGAGAAGCCTTTTCTGTGCACCATTCTGGTGAACGAAAAGAAACTGATGAGACGTAGCAGCTTCACCATCATCATCGTCATCATCACAGACAGCGAAACCTCGGTCTTGTTTGGCATGATGAACACTGGCGTTCCAGGCAGCTGTCGTCTTTCGTTCGGTACATGGCCGAAGGAAGAAACTGGCCGAAAAGTCGTTCTTCCTCCACTTTGTGTTGGAGATTTTCTTTATCAAGACCCGGGTACTGGCCAGCTACAAGGGCACTGTGGATATGATTGCGTACATCCTGGCTGGTTGGGAAATACGCTCTATCCCCCTTGTTTACGCTGACATGTTTTTGGCGTGACAAATCCTCCTGAACAAACTGTGTCAGCAGTCGTCGCATAATGGGGGTCGAGGTGATGCCAAGGGCCACGTAAGAGTACAGCTTCTCCTTCACAGCATGGGGTTGGAGACAGCGGCTTGTGGTGATAGCACATAAGCACATGACTGGGGCAGCTTCACGACTATTCGATGTTGCTGTTCCACAGCGTGTTCAGGCGAGTTGATCATGAAGGCAAGTTGCTTCATGACTTCATGCTTCTTACGGATGCTGGTGTTAGCAGGAGTGCTGAAGGCGCTGAACCTGAAACAATAATTTGTCTGTAAATATAAATTTAGGTATAATTTTGTGTATGTGTGGGAAATATTTTCTCATGCAGGCAACATCCACTTTCTTTCTGTGGCATATTACGTCATTGTGTCAGTATTACTGATACAACAGTACGTATTACCCAAACGTTCCCTAACATGTTTTTCGGGGCAGGGTGGAGGGCAAATTCAATGTAGTAACCTGCAATGCATAGAATGATAGGATTGTCCACTTACAAGGACAATATTTTGTACCATGGGTATAGGACAATAACATATATTATTAATGCCTGAAGACTGGAAAAACTACACCCATTGTTGCTAACCTTACATTGTGCTGAATATGGATCTGTGCAGCACATCCTACTTTCCCTGTCTTCTGGATATGGAATCTTCGGCCCCACATGTACTGGTGGTCATTCTGTTTACAATAAAACGTATAACATAGAATAGGAACCACAATGACATTTTTTTAACGTAATTGTTTTAATTAAATGAGCACATACCTCCATCTGCCTCTTGGCTGTTCTTTTATGTGGCTTTCCATGTTGACAGGCAAGAATTGTAATTTTTTGAACGATGTTTGGTGTTGTGTCATCACCATTAGGTGCCCAAGATATCCTCTTGCTGCGATTCTTCCTTGTAGGAGACCTGCTTACAAAAGAACCTATTAAAATGGTATATCATTAGTTGTGTTATTTAAATGTTTGACAATTGTAACTGTAATGGTCAAAATGGCATGAGACGTGTCCAACAATGTTAAACAAAATGTTATAATTTCCAAGGATTCTAAATCACTGTCATCCTCCAATGGAATTTGACCGTATGGAGATTACATACCAAAGCAATGAAGAATTTACACGACTATCATCAATTTTGCACATAAACCAACACAAAAGTTTAATAAAAATTTAAGATGGACATGTACATTTGACTTTTTGATTGATTTTATACTGAATGCACCCATATTGTTTACACGTGTATGTATGTTAGTACATGGCACACCAAGACATGGAGATAATTATGTAAATGGCTAGAGAATTATGGAGATAACAAAACAACGAATTCTAGGAAGGCAGACTCAGTTTGCATAAAGCAGAAATGTGTAAAGTAGCCTCTGTAAACATCGTAGCTCCGCAAACACAATAGCAATTTGAGTGGGGAAAGTTGAGACACATTTATAACCGTATGATGCCATTTTATCTTAGCATTGCTATCACGAAAGTGACATAAATAGTATATGGCATGCTGGTTCACTAGATATTTTTATTTAAAGGATGGACGATCTCAGAATGCAACTTTAAACCGACTTTACTCTCCCGTGTGAAACCTTAATGGCACATCAGTATGCACTAGTCTTCAAATACATACCGGTATCCTACTACAAAGTTGGTCGTGGTAGCTCGTTTGTGACACTCCAGTGTAGAAACCAGTTGTTCCTCAGTTTCGATCCAGCCAGTGATGTAATCATCATTAACAGTTTCTATGTGAAAATACGACTGAAGCCAGTCAATGTTAGCAGTTATTGTGGCCAGAGTTAAAGTGAAAAATCTTTCATTATAGACGTACACCAGTTTACTGAAGTTGTGGGGCGTTTCTGCCACTAATCTGGATTATATAGTGTCGCAGAGGATAATGATTAAGTGTAACCAGACCAACAAGGCATCATTGATCAATCAAGGTTGTCTTGCGCTTTCTTTAGATGTTTAACCCTGAGGGAGCTCGAGCTAAACTGCTGACGTGTACCGTTGGCTGATCGTTTTTAGCGAGGCACAGCCCACCCGCCACTTGTCATTCGGCGTGAGGGTTGTCGTCTACAAAAGAGATTGTAATGTGAGGGTAATGAGTGTGATGCTGCATGACCACAACGAGATTGGTACAGGAGCTGGCTGTTTATACAGATGTGACAGGAATGCCGACCTAAGACGGGTGGTTCCTCAAAGTATGACAAGATCTTGCCCTGCACATTGTTTGAACTGAATTGACTCACATACTTGGAATGGCAACACATCATTATTCATGCTCTCGCCGATTTGTCCATGGTGCAAGGAATTCACCACACCAATGACAAAAGATGATCAGGCGGAATAGCTTGGCATAGTCTAAGGGAATATTGATGCACTAGATGGTCCGAATGGTCGGGCACGCCTTTCCCACAGGAAAGGCTAACATTCCGGGTTTTCGTGACCATTGACACACGGAAATGACAGTGTTACATTTTCGCAAACGTTGGATGTATTACAGTAGTATTATTCTACTGTGATAATAGGAATGTACTATATCTATATAGTATATGCATTGACACACAACACATACACACCAAACACACAAACACACACACAAAACACTCATAAAACACTCACAAAACACACTCACACAACACAAACACAACACACAAACACAAAGCACACCACAAACACACACACAAACACACACACACACACACACAAACACACACACAAAACACTCATAAAACACTCATAAAACACACTCACACAACACACAGCTACATACACATACAACACACACACAACACACACAACACACACAACACACACAACACACACAACACACACAACACACACAACACACACAACACACACAACACACACAACACACAAACACAACGCACACTCACACACACAACACACAAACACTTTGAAATGGTCCCGAATGGTCGGGCTTTTAACATTTCCCCCTAGGAAAGGCTAAAAGCCCGAGTTTTCGTGAACAGTGACACACGGGACTGACGGATATATTTTCACTGATGTTGGACAATTTAACAATACTACATTACTATCCGGCCATACAGTAGGATACTAATGTAATATTGTAAAAAAAAAATTATAGTATATAAATACATTATAACGCATGCTATGTATGCACTAGGAAAATGGGTCCGAATGGCCAGGCTTTTAGCATTCCCCCTAGGAAAGGCTGAAAGCCCGAGTTTTCGTGAACAGTGAAACACGGGACTGACGGATATATTTTCACCGATGTTGGACAATTTAACAATACTACATTAATATCCGGCCATACAGTAGGATACTAATGTAATATTGTAAAATTTTGTTTATAGTATATAAATACATTATAACGCATGCTATGTATGCACTAGGGAAATGGGCCCGAATGGCCGGGCTTTTAGCATTCCCCCTAGGAAAGGCTGAAAGCCCGAGTTTTCGTGACCAGTGACACAAAGGAATGGCCCGCACGCACGGCAGAATATGACAATTACGTATAGCGCGCCTAATACAAGTAGTAAATTACTTCTTTGTTTACTTCAGTAAGTTATTTCAGAAAGGCCTGCAGTACGCGTGGAACAATCGTTGTCCATGCATGTATATGTTGTCAACTTGTAACCATCAAAATGACGGAGTTTCACATATCGTCTACATGCATACACACACACGCGCGCGCACGCACGCACACGCCCGCGTGACTATTGATTAAAACGTCACATAATTGACAGTTACACATCAATTATGAAAATAATAATCATTTCGTCGAACGCGTGTCCATACACAGAATGTATATAGTAGACCTCGACCATTGGTCACGAACGCTCGTCTTTCACCCTAGTATGCAAAGGCCAACAAATTTGTTTTCCGGACCGGTGACAATCTATAAGGAACGACGAAAATTTAAATAATACGTCATTACATAGTGAAGCATTGTTCGATATAGTATACAAGTATAAGATACAAGGCTTGTGATGTATGGACTAAAGAAAGTAGTCCCGAATGGTCGGACTGTTAGCATTTCACCATAGCAAAGGCGAGATACCCGAGTTTTCGGGACCATGTATAGTGACACTACTTAAGGAACGATGATGTTATATTTTCTCTTGTTGGAAAGTAAAACGTCGCCATTATCCTACTATGGCATTGTTCAGTTTATAGAGTATATACAATGTCTATATATATATATATGATGCATGGACTAAAAAAGTGATCCCGAATGGTCGGGCTTTTGGCTATCACCCTAGCAAAAACTTAAAGCCCGACTATTCGGGACCATGCAGTGACACAACGGAACGACAATGTTATATTTTTGCTTGTTGGAAATTAAAAAATACGCCATTATCCTATATTTAGCATTGTTTAGTATATAAAGTATATGTAAGGCATATGATGCATAGACTAAAAAAATTAATGGTTCCGAATGGTCCGGCTTTTAGCATTTCCCCTTATAAAAGAACGAGTTTTCTGGACCAGTGACACAAGAGAACGACAATATGTTTTATCTATTCTTGTTGGATAATAAAAAATACGTTAGTATCATTCTGTAGCATTTTTCACTATATCTAAATATAAGGCCTAATATGGATGTACTAGAAACGTGTTCTCGAATGGCCGGGCTATTAGCCTCTCCTCCTAGGAAAGGCTAAAAGACAGAGTGTTCGTGAACAGTGACACCTGGGAATGAGCCGCACGACAGAATAACGTGCACATGTATAGCGTGCTTAACGCAAAATGTCTTAAATTATTGTTGTGTTAGTTTATTATGGATGTGATACATATAGTTTCTCTAATTGTATGTCCACTTAGGATCTATTTCCTGCCGTTGCGCTTAGTTTAGACACATCCGATCGAAATGCGTTTTGGCAATGCCGCACTTCAGTGCCTTAATTTGCGGTCATTGCCGCAAACAAAGTCTAACAAAGTCTAAGAATGACCCCAGTTTGTTTTTAACTTGCACTTGCATACGACTTTATAAAGTAAACAGATACAACCAGCACTGCACACTTGCACACCTGGCGCACGTAACACACACCACCAAAATCCACCAAGTCGTCAGTAATGACGGTAGTGGATTACTGGAAGAAGAAGAAGTAGAAGAAGGGTCCAGATTCACCAGGGCCCAGATAACTGATTCCCTAAAACGTATACCGCGCATGCGCGTGTAGGCGCAGTATGCTCTGGGCCCAGATTATCCGCCAGTTGTTGTCAAGTCGAGTTTACTTTTACTAGCAGAATGCCGACGGCGGGAATGGAGGAAAGAACCGACCAATACAAAGAATATATGGCATGCATTAGACATTATCTAGTGCATTGCTCACATCTCCCAGAAATCAACAAACGACTAAACAACGCAGTCAAAAGGGCGACTAGGGACGACAAGGACGAACTAGAGTCTAGTCTCTAGACTAGAGTCGACGGTAGTCGGTAGGTAAACTACATCCAGCGCTCGGCAACGTTCTACTAACAAACGGTAGGTGAAATACATGTTTGCGATCCACAGCCTAACTAGTAATCAGTTGATGGAGCACAACTAAACTTGGCTTTTATTTTTGTTCTCATTAAATTTAATTTAATACAACGAAACGTTTCCCGAAGGGCCGAGGCTATTCACACAGATGCTCGGCGCATATTGGTAGCAATAACATTCGTGCTACCTAGGCTAATGGTTTTACCTACTGCTTCAATAAAAACAAAGAACAACGTCTTCCACAATATATCAGTGTGCTAAATCTGTAATTTCGTGGATGTTGTGCATACAAATATTAGAAAAGTTGTTTTGAGTGAAGTACTTACACAAACATATACCAGTAAATTACAGATCTTACAAAATACGCTTGCTGTCCAAAACCGTGCATCTTGTCTCCGCTGTGTATACAAGATCAGACACTGTATTATTAAATGTTAAATTATTGCCTTAAATTAACAGGCCTTGAAGTTAATATTCTGAGCTAGGAGCACTGCGCTGCTAAAGTAAACTTAATTAGGAGCAAAATATTACGAAGGAGCACACATGCTTTGACTAATTCAATTGCAAATCTAAACGTGAAATTGACACAATTTTATATCAGCAATGCGTACATGCAGCATTCTGAATTATCGTCACTGCTATTAATACATTTTGTTTGTAATAAATTCCAGACAATTATATACTTGGACCTAGCCATACACACAATACTGTTGATATTTATGTTTACAACCATATTTAAGCGATTGAATGTTTTTTTTAATGAAATTATACATAATTAGTTTGATTGTACATGTATATCATACCCGTACAACCTTGACACAAAGAAAAGTCTACACTTGATATTCTGCCAGTCAAAAAGATAAAAAGATAAAGGTGGACAGTGCAGGGGTGCTTCCAATTGGAACCTGTTGCCAGGGAGTGTGGCTAGTGTAGAGGGAGAGTGGCTAGTGTAGAGGGAGTGTGGCTAGTGTAGAGGGAGAGTGGCAAGTGTAGAGGGAGTGTGGCTAGTGTAGAGGGAGAGTGGCTAGTGTAGAGGGAGTGTGGCTAGTGTAGAGGGAGAGTGGCTAGTGTAGAGGGAGTGTGGCTAGTGTAGAGGGAGCGTGGCTAGTGTAGAGGGAGAGTGGCTAATGTTGAGGGAGTGTGGCTAGTGTGGAGGGAGTGTGGCTAGTGTAGAGGGAGAGTGGCTAGTGTAGAGGGAGAGTGGCTAGTGTAGAGGGAGTGTGGCTAGTGTAGAGGGAGTGTGGCTAGTGTAGAGGGAATGTGGCTAGTGTAGAGGGAGCATGGCTAGTGTAGAGGTAGCGTGGCTAGTGTAGAGGGAGCGTGGCTGGTGTAGAGTGAGCGTGGCCAGTGTAGAGGGAGAGTGGCTAGTGTAGAGGGAGCGTGGTTAGTGTAGAGGGAGTGTGGCTAGTGTAGAGGGAGCGTGGCTTGTGTGGAGGGAGTGTGGCTAGTGTAGAGGGAGCGTGGCTAGTGTAGAGGGAGTGTGGCTAGTGTAGAGGGAGCGTGGCTAGTGTAGAGGGGGTGTGGCTAGTGTAGAGGGAGCGTGGCTAGTGTAGAGTGAGTGTGGCTAGTGTAGAGGGAGCGTGGCTTGTGTAGAGGGGGTGTGGCTAGTGTAGAGGGAGCGTGGCTAGTGTAGAGGGAGTGTAGCTAGTGTAGAGGGAGCGCGGCTAGTGTAGAGGGAGTGTGGCTAGTGTAGAGGGAGCGTGGTTAGTGTAGAGGGGGTGTGGCTAGTGTAGAGGGAGCGTGGCTAGTGTAGATGGAGTGTGGCTAGTGTAGATGGAGCGTGGCTAGTGTAGGTGAAGCGTGGCTAGTGTAGAGGGAGTGTGGCTAGTGTAGAGGGAGCGTGGCTAGTGTAGAGGGAGTGTGGCTAGTGTAGAGGGAGCGTGGCTAGTGTAGAGGGGGTGTGGCTAGTGTAGAGGGAGCGTGGCTAGTGTAGAGGGAGTGTGGCTAGTGTAGAGGGAGCGTGGCTAGTGTAGAGGGTGTGTGGCTAGTGTAGAGGGAGCGTGGCTAGTGTAGATGGAGTGTGGCTAGTGTAGAGGGAGTGTAGCTAGTGTAGAGGGAGCGCGGCTAGTGTAGAGGGAGTGTGGATAGTGTAGAGGGAGCGTGGTTAGTGTAGAGGGAGTGTGGCTAGTGTGGAGGGAGTGTGGCTAGTGTAGAGGGAGTGTGGCTAGTGTGGAGGGAGTGTGGCTAGTGTAGAGGGAGTGTGGCTAGTGTAGGAGGAGCGTGAAAGCTGAGTGTGGAGAAAGTGTGGCTAAAGAGTGTGGGAGAGGGGGAAGTGTAGCTGAGTGTGGAGGAGTGTGAGGCTAGTGTAGAGAGTGTGGCTAGTGTGGAGTGTAGCTGAGTGTAGAGGGAGTGAGGGGCTGAGTGTAGAGGAGTGTGGCTGAGTGTAGAGGGAGTGAGGCTAAGGTGTAGAGGGAGTGGCTAGTGTAGAGGGAGTATGGCTAGTGTGGAGGGAGTGTGGCTAGTGTGGAGGGAGTGTGGCTAGTGTGGAGGGAGTGTGGCTAGTGTAGAGGGAGCGTGGCTAGTGTGGAGGGAGTGTGGCTAGTGTGGAGGGAGTGTGGCTAGTGTAGAGGGAGTGTGGCTAGTGTGGAGGGAGTGTGGCTAGTGTGGAGGGAGTGTGGCTAGTGTGGAGGGAGTGTGGCTAGTGTAGAGGGAGTGTGGCTAGTGTAGAGGGAGTGTGGCTAGTGTAGAGGGAGTGAGGCTAGTGTAGAGGGAGCGTGGCTAGTGTAGAGGGAGTATGGTTAGTGTAGAGTGAGCGTGGCTAGTGTAGATGGAGTGTGGCTAGTGTAGAGGGAGTGTAGCTAGTGCATAGGGAGTGTGGCTAGCTGCTAGCTGCAATTTTTAATTAAAGTTCGTTTACTCTACATTGCTTCAGTTCATTCAGCTGTATGAATGAGTACCTGGTAAAGACAGTGGTGGATATTTGTGTACATAATGTATATATATATATACGTATATATATATATATATATATATATATATATATATATATTATATATATATATATAATATATATTATATATATATATATATATGAGGCCCCGTCAATGACAACTAAATATTCAAGCCTGAATTTCAACAGAATGTCCGACAGCTGCTAATGTTCGGGATCCACTTTGACGGCTTGACGGACCTTAGTTGTTGCTAGGTCAATGGAATGACAGTCGATTTTATATCACGATGAGATGGGAAAAGGTAATCTAGCTGTTCACTGTAATTTTCGTATCAATAAAACTATGTATAACATATGTCAATTCTTCGGTATGACTTTGCTGCCAACAGAAACATGTTTAATAGCCCCATGTTGATGGCAATAAAAATATGTCTAACATATGTGCCTTTATACGCCATTGTGATATGTCATCTGGAAATACCTAAATACCATTAAACATGTGTAAGAACGTCGTGTGCCTGCCCGCTGGGATGAGCCAACATAGGCACGACAAATAGGAAGATAAGAACGGGACGATAAATGCCATCCTTGAATACGAGGAGACGTCCAACGATGATACTATAATTATAAAGAATAATATGAAATATTACATATGTATGTATGTATAATATAATAGTCAAATTAAACCTAAGCCCTATGTACGTTGCACGGAGGTTGTTAAACTCCCATCAATCTAGGATTCGCAGGATTCGCTAGTCAAGATAACTGAAGGAATACCAACTACGTAAATGAAAACATGTTTATAATGTGTTCTGTTTTTACAGTGTTTCAATTTGTCACTTATTTATATTTATAAAATGATCTTATTGGTGCAGATCGAGGTTCATTAGACTGGACGAGTGATCTTTTTACTATTGATACACAGTCAATTTACCTTTTCACCGTTACGTATGTGTGAGAGTCCGTACCATAAATTGACCTTATTTCACGTGATCCGTTTAATGTTCATGCTAATTATTAAAGTTAAAAAATTGATCAGTGCAGGAGTACCAATGAATAAACACGCTTTCCTAGTGCCGCACATGAATGAACACGTGCATTGACGTGAATACACGTACGTCTAGGACCGTACCAATTAATTTATCCAGTTCTGCACGAGAACAAACAAAAAACACGAATTAATTCACGTGAATATGTGTACGGGTAAAACAGTGCCATTTTCTCCAGTTCCACATCTAAAAAAATAAGTGAATTATTCACCTGAATACACGTGCTGCTAGAATCGTATAGGTTTCCCCAGTTCGACACTTGACATTTTAAAACATGTGAATTCACGTGAATACACGTTCCACTACAACCATAACCGTTTCTTCAGTTCAATCCGTGAATTGATGAAGATGCACGAGCATTCACGTGAATACATCTGAATTAATTATACACGTACTGGTGGAGCAATACCAGTTAGAAAGACACTTGGTACACTGGTTCAAAATTGGTTCCTTGTTTACTGGGTAGTCTGGGGGGACAAAACCTCTAATTGCACACCTTTTAATTGAGGCTTGCCAAAAAAACTCAAATGGCGTCGGAACGAAATTAATTAAATGTCCACTGTATCCCCATGTCTTGACCGAAAATGATTGGGCATATAGTATACACCATTTAGGTAATTACATGTTGTAATAAAATGTACATTGTGTCAGAACGTTCCAGTAACGTTCTCATTACGTTATTGAAGCGTTACGTTCCACGAACATTCTGCGAACGTTCCTGCTATTAGCAGATGTTATTAGCAGATGAAAAAACATAGTCCATGGTATCCCCACGCTTGACCGAAAATGATTGGGTATATAGTATTCACCATTCACTTACTTACGTTTTGTAATAAAACGTACATTGTGTCAGAACGTTCCAGTAACGTTCTCATAACGTTATTGAAGCGTTACGTTCCACGAACTTTCTACGAACGTTCCTGCGATTAGCAGATGCAGATATTTAAAAAAAAAACAGTCCACGATATCCCCATTTATTGACCGAAAATGATTGGGTATATAGTATATGCCATTTATTTACTTACGTTTTGTAATAAAATATACAGTTTCTAGTAACGTTCTCAGTACCTTATTGAAGCGTTACGTTCCACGAACGTTCTATGAACGTTCTTCAAACATCGTGTCAGAACGTTCTAGTAACGTTCTCATAACGTTCTCATTAAGTTACAAGCGTTGCGTTCCTCGAACTTTCTGCGAACGTTCCTAGACTATTATCAAATGCATTTTTTTTAAACACACTATTTATTTCCTATAACGACGTTTATATCTTAACACTGGTGATGTAGAAAACCTGTTTACCACCGTGAAACGTCATATATGAAAAACAAAATTCCGTAACCTAAATATAACATTGTGCTAACGTTAGCAGAACCCCAGCAAACACACTACGTATTTACTACGTTGCTAGGAGGTAGTGGTTTGGTAACGTCAGGAATTACGTTTTAAGTACGTTGTATTCTGTCAACGTCGTACCAATACCTAACAACAACGTAACGATATTACGTTATGGCCACGTCAGCCAGCGACTACTCAGCGACGTGTCGGGAATTACGGTGTACTTACATCGTATAAACGTATTCTGCTAACGTAATTTCAACACGTAACAACAACGTAACGATATTACATTACGTCCACGTCCACTAGAGTCCATCCAGCAACGTTTCATGTATTACGTTATGGATACGTTGCATAAACGTATTCTACCAACGTAGTGCATGTACGTAACAAAAACGTA
Source organism: Paraescarpia echinospica (assembly GCA_020002185.1). NCBI lineage: Eukaryota > Metazoa > Annelida > Polychaeta > Sabellida > Siboglinidae > Paraescarpia > Paraescarpia echinospica. The sequence continues at coordinate 60,042,458 of CM034541.1, read as the reverse complement.
AGGTCATTACGTTATATCCACGTCTGCGCGTTACCATCCTACTACGAGTCGGAAATAACGTTGTGCATACGTCGTGTAAACGTATTCTGCTATCGTAATGCCACTACGTAACAACAACGTTACACAATCACGTTTTTCGACGTCCGCATGAGATCATCCAGCAACGATTCAGGAATTACCTATTGTGTACGTTGTAGAAACGTATTCTAACAACGTAGTGCCTATACGCAACAAAAACGTTACAATACTACGTTGTATACACATCCGCTGAACACCATTCAGCAACGTGTCAGGAATTACGTTTTATAAACGTATTTTACAAACGTCGTACCAATACATAGCAACAACGTAATACTATTACGTTACGTCAGCCAGCGTCCAACTAGCAAAGGGTAGGGAATTACGTTGTTCTTACGTTCTAGAAAACGTCTTCTATCAACGTAGCACCAATACGTAATAGCAACGTATCGATATCACGTTACGTCCACATCCACCAGAGACCATCCAGCAAAGTTTTACGTCGTATAAACGTATTCTACCAACGTAATGCCACGCAATGTTGAAAATGTTTACTTTTTATGTGGCGCTGCTGCTGTCAATTTACCTTCACTCCGCTGTCTCCGCTGAAGTAATGACATCAAAAGACAGGGGTGCTTTTCTCGTCACCACGCCGCCTATTGGGGGTGCAGAAAACAATGTCTACCCTCCAATTGCACATGCTTTTCACAGTCGACAAAAATACACATTAATATTAATCGTAAAATAAAATTTACATTTTCACCCGCCATTGACGCTCGCCACAAAAACAAACATTCACGCTCACATTTCTGTCCCAGAAACATTCCAGGGGGCAGTTGGCCCCCCTGCCCCCTATTCCCGCGTCTGTGCCATCTACAAATATGTCGATGTATGTATGCAGACATTTTGAATAGTTTTTAAGTTATTGACGTTTGAAATCTTCAGCGCTTAGCATGCACCAGATCTACCTGTTGCTGGTTACGTAAGCATTTCGCCGCGTCAGCCCCGTGAGCGCGTGGTACGTCTGGCAAACAACACACTGCAACAATTCCGTGGATTTAATGTGTTTCTATAGCATGATACAGGCAATTATTCCATGTACAAATGTGTCACTGGGTGTACGCAAAAATGCATTAGTTTTGATGTAATTAACGTTACAATATACCAGACGCGTAACCCAGGTGCCTGTTCCTGGTTACGCCAGTTACACAGGTGAGCGCATGCGATTTCTGGCAAAAGGTTGTTCTAACAAGTAACCAAGTGACCAGTTAGAATTTATTAATGCGGGTAGGCTGGAAACATTTGGCATGGGTTTTGGGGTGTCTAAAACTCAAATGTTGGGCATTTGAGGTTTGGTCTATTTTCAGTGTTCATAATTATGTCAACAATACCTTTTTAGATTTCAGTGGAAATTATATTTCCCGGACAATGCCCGTAACTCAGCTAGTGTTTAATAGATTAGTAATTTACGTGCTGAGGTGCGGGGAACAACAAAACGCAGATCGGACAGTATATCTTTCACGCCAATGTGCAAGAGATTCTTTGTTAAGTCGACCCATAAGGTGTGAATATGCGGTGGTGGACAGTTGTGGATTTTGAATATATAGAGGGAGAACGACATGACCGGGGAAGAACCAACAAGAATGCGTTGGGACTTTGAATGTAGCCATTAAAAGCCTACTCTGTAGGTCTTTCTTGGAATCTTCGTTTGGTTTTAATGCAATTGTAAATCAATCTGTAGTCGTATTCAGGAATAACCCTGAACGAAGTAGGGCGTAAACCTGAGTACGACGGTATAGTTCCTACAACGTGTCAAGCTGTGAAACAGGCAGAACGCGGGTATTCTCGTGAAAACACATGAATATATGCACGTACTGGTGGAGCCGTACCAATGTAATAATAACCAGTAGACTTGACAACTTGGTAAGACATATATGTAGCATTCGCCAGATCCGAGTTGTGCAGCCATGCAGTCTGGTAATGTTGATAACACGTCATGAATTCATGGTGCAAGAAAACATGCTTGATTGAGGATTGACTTTACATTACCGCCATATGTTATGAGTCTACTCTAGCTTTTCGTCGGATGTTACTGACGTGAAGAGGTACATCGCCTCCTCCCCCATCACAACTTACCTAGGATCACCGTTGTCTCTCTTGATGCGGTATTCATGGTTTCAAATCATGCGAAACATTTTCCCTCGATATAATATCTGTCATGTTTAGGAGCCCACTCACTTTAGCAAGTTAAGGAGGTGAACGAAGCAAGGTTCCACATGTTCAACAAACTCCTTGCACAGCGTGATTCCGACCTTCTGCTTGAGAAGATCACATTTTCTGACTCATGCTGCATTCATCGACCACTTCAAGGCTATTTTGCTTTTGTATGGTTTGAAGGTAGATAGACACCTGCAGACATCAGGATTGAGAGTGTTGATGATCTTGTACGGTGTTGCTGATGTAAGCGACAGCGAAGATGATGGCGACGAGGGACGGGTTTACATCGAGTTGTTCAATGAAGTGGACGACTATACCTTAATTTGGGTTGTGACTTGTTTTAAAACGAACAATATGAACATGGCTCACCACATTGCATCCGTGTATGCGCTTGACATTATTGTTTGTATCGTTTTGATAAGGTGCAAATTTTGACTTTAATAATTACATAAAAATCATACATATTTAGAAAGCATGTTCAAGTACCTTTCCAGCGATCCCTCATTTGCTACAGTTTGGCTGATGTGTGATGATGAAGTGGACTAATCAATCAACCAATCAATTTTATTTCAGACAAAAAAGCGTACATGTAATATGCATTATGGCCATAGTAAAAAAGAAGCAAGAATAAAAAGTTTAGTATAGTGTATACATTGCTCTAATCCACTTTCTGCGTAATACAGAGGTCGTATAAACATCGCTATGTATAATACTCTCAACAATGTTGTTCGTCGATGCAGATATTCTGCTCATAAGACTGTACATGCATTTTATAAATCTAGTATTGCAACAGTCCGTGCCAGAACTAACAAACATTAGGCTAGTACTACAGCTCATAGATAAGGTGTGCACAATTCTAAATGCATTATTATAGGCAACAATAAAGTGCTGCATAGCGGCTTTTCTATAATTAGCCCACAAGGAACATAAATACACATTACTACAGTAGAATGTGAACAGTTTGTTCTTCATCTTAACTGAACAAAAGTGACATTTCCTGAGTAGAATATTGCTTCTGCCGTACAGACTCCTTTCTTTGGATTTCATATTCATCACAAATTGTATGTCCAAGATATTTATATTTTGTTGTAATATCTACCCTCTCGTACCCCCTTTTTTACTAATCACGCCAGTTGTAATAACTCATTAAAAACTACGTGATGGCATCCATTCCCAGATGGAAAACAACAACAGGATTTCATTTTAATATGAACGTCTTGATAAACATTGTCTCGGAAATTCCCTTGGTGGGAGGTTTTCAACTATCTGAACTATATGGACTAAAATGTAGAGTAATGTATACCGTAGTACATGTGTGACATCATAATGACATCGTTAACCATAACCAAGGAGCCTCTATTTGGATAAGAGGCGTCACTGAGCGAGAAAATGGCAGTCTACACTGAAGGTTTTTGTCCGCCATTCGGGAGGCAAGCGCATGCGCCTACGGGACCGGCAGCGCGCGATGTTAACGTATTTGTTTAGTCACCTCATTTATCAGAATAATCACCAAGCTGTGATGCGTCATATAAAATGAAAGATGTTAAAGTAATCCTTGAAATTGTTTACCTAGCACAATTTAAAATAATGAAATTTGCAAACAAATCACGTAGAAACGTTGCAATTATTTATTGCGCCAACTGAACTTCGTCGTGTTTCATCAGAATAATCATCAGGCTGTACCACTTCTTATGTAATTAAAATATTGAGGTTATCGTTGAAAATGTTGAGCAATGATAATGCAAAGAACTGCATTTTCTGCACGCGTATGATCTGGCTTGGCGCAACTTCAACTTGAAAACCCAAAGGGAAAGAATTCCGTCACTGCCTTGGGTCGTGAGAGCTTTATCAGATGGCTGTTCCGGTCACCTAGCTAGGCCTAGGGCCTGTGTGTGATTAATCATGTAATCGTGTACGTTTGCAGGAAGTTGGCTAGAAGGGTAACAAAGCCAACATCGCGCCAACTGAGGGTAATTAATAATGTGCATGTCACTGGTAGATGCTTTGACTTTGTGAAACATAATCTGGAATGCGGCAGGTTATGAGTGTTCATTCAAAATTGGCGGCAAAGTTGGCGGCGCCGGTTTCAACATCCCTTTCAGACTGCCTGCATAGAAGCTAAGGGAAGAGAACCTTGCCTGGTGGCCCTGGTTTGAGGTAATGATTTTGTTACTTTCATTTACTTCGCGATATATTTTCGTTACATTTTTTTCTGAACTACGCCGACCTGTTGGCATTCCGCCCGTCGACAACATTTCAATAAACGTATTTAATTACAAGAAATTAGAGCGTTGGTAAACTATGTTAACGCGGTAATAACTGTCACTTGACTTGTGTTACTATGGTCAAGTCATTAGGAACAGTAAATGTGGTGGGAGGCATTGTTTGTTTTGCGCCGACATCAACCGAATCGTTTCCCTTCTGCCAGTTGTGGATTCCGTGAATAGGTGCCTTCGGCGGGTTCGCCTGGCTTCGGCGACTTGTAAAGTGCAATTTAAATTCACACATAGGCTACGCCCGCATAATAATGGGATTGATATGCTTAATGCAGCGCAGTAGGGAAGACCAGTATGCTAACATTGCGCAAATATTATCTTTTTGCTGCGATAAACGCAAATTTGTTTGGTGCGCCAAAATATGAATTTGTCAACCGCATACGAAACGGCGAATCGATCGCAGTATTATTCTGCACGGTAAATGTGCGTTCTAAATTGGTGTTTTGGTATTGATTGAAAGACGAAGTTAAGCCAGCTATGAGCGTATTTATTATAGTTTTTCAATCTTTGGTCAACCTTAGCACAGCATTTGTTAACTCATTTGCGTATTCAGCTGCTGAGGTTTCTTTACGTCATCGGTACCATATTATCGTTCAGTTCATGTACGGTGGACTGTTAATCCGTAATCTATTTTAAAACTCTACAACATATATTAATTTTATTCAGCAGTGTACGTATGGCATTTAAACATAATACACATTGACGTTGGCTGGCATCTTAATAAGCTTCATGAACCGCGCAATTATAGATAGCGCGGGCTGCACAATGACTGGCGTCAACCTGGACTTCAACGGCGTTCTTGGTCAGTTGGTGCAGCGACCGTGGCCGTCGTCTTAGCTAGCGCCCATGGTGGCAGATATCGGAACACATTTCCGTGCCCCGCTGTCGAATTTGCGAAAACAAAATATAGTTTTCTATAGAACATTATTCATATACATAATTCATATATGTTGGAGTTAAACAGTAATTATTTTCACTCTGTCTTCATTTTTTTATTCGCTGATGCAGTAATTATTGTTGGTTAGTTGCCTGACAAAACATCTTTCCGTTCTACTTTTACTTCAAGTACTTTTGGAAAGTAGTTTTACTTTTTACTCAAGTAGGATATTTAGACGCTACTTTTACTTCTACTCAAGTAGTTCTGAGCTGAATTACTTTTACTTCTACTCAAGTATAAAATTAAAGTAATTCAGTCACCCCTGGCAGGCATGATATTTGGTGTAAAAACCTGGCTCTCAACATTGGGGATTGTATATCCCTCGTGGCTCGGAGATCATGTCGGTCCCATCTCAATTTGGGACGTAAAAGAACCACTGCGGACGACAAGCACCCTGATAGTGACCACCCACAGTGCCAGCATATAAAGTTTGGCGATAATATTCTGAAAAAGGCTGACTAGTTGAATGAGACATCATAACATCAGTACATTGTAACCACAATAATACAGATAGATAGAACATTGCTAAATAGAATAGAACATTGCGGAGCGCTGGAAACAACTAGAACAACTAACACATGCATATGAAGCCCATACCCTTGCCTTAGGCAGTGTCCATATAACAGTGCCAGGGTTTACAGGACATAATTATAACATCCCAGCTAACAAAAACAGGTTCCCAGAACGTTCCCAGAACGTTAGTTTTACGTTACGATAACGTTAATGATAACGTTCGGAGACTTTTTTTTTGAAAGTTTTCTTAACGTTCCGAGAACGTTACAAATAACGTTATTGCGTAACGTTAGCAGAACGTTTTTTTGGAAAGTTTTCTTAACGTTCCGAGAACGTTACAGATAACGTTATTACATAACGTTAGCAGAACGTTTTTGCCTAACGTTAGAAGAACGTTTTTTAGAAAGTGTTCTTAACGTTCCAAGCAGAACGTGTTTGCCTAATGTTAACAGAACGATAAAACAATAATAAATGGGTCTTCATTACTTTTATTTACACATGGCAGTTACATGGTAGTTACAAAACTCAATCTTCCTCGTCATCATCTTCAACCTGGTGGACTTGGGTGACTGCCGGCATCTGTTGAATATAAACATGTATTCTAAATATCAATATGAATCAAACACTATTTATTTTGGGGAATGTAAAGGCCTTTTGTAAAGAATATGTTTGATGACGTATTGTTGAACAAATAGCTGAGTAACCGACGTTGCCTGGGGAAAAACTGTTGCTTGCACTGAAACTCTTGAAATTGTGACTCCCCGAGACCCCACCGCCCTAGACGAATTTTGAAAAAATCTAAATGTACAATCGAACCACCCCAATGGACTCTCTATATAGATCGCACACAAAATTTCAGTCCCATACATGCAAAACCGATGGAGATAAGTGCCATTTAAAAATAGTGATCTTCCAAGATCCCCACCACCCAGAAGAATTTAAAAAAATCTTAATCTATAAATCACCACAATGGGCCCCATTAAATTGCACAAAATTTCAGCCACATACATGCAAAACGGATGGACAAAAGTGCCATTTTAATATTGTGAGCCCCCAACATCCCGACCCCCCAAACAAATTTCAAAAAAATCTAAATCTACAAACCACCCAAATGGGTTTGCTAGATCACACACATTATTTGAGCCCCATACACGCAAACGGTGATAACGATCTACAGACAGACATGTCACAGACAGACATATGTCACAGACAGACATACAGACAAACATACAGACAAACATACAGGCAGGCAGGCAGGCAGGCAGGCAGGCAGGCAGGCAGGCAGGCAGGCAGGCAGGCAGGCAGGCAGGCAGGCAGGCAGGCAGGCAGGCAGGCAGGCAGGCAGGCAGGCAGGCAGGCAGGCAGGCAGGCAGGCAGGCCAGCAGGCTGACAGGCAGAACATAGTGTATTAATATGGTTTTCTCCAGCAACATTAATCATGTATTAATTATAACCACTAGGAGAGAGTCATATTGATTTTATAGGAATCCACAAATTTATATCTATGGCCTACCACAAAATGGCAAATTCAATAGAAACTATATATTATGCCATCAAGGCCAGGAGCATTTAATTTACGAAAGAAATTACTAAGAGCGTGTCATGGTCAAATACCTTGTTGGCCTTTCTCCCTCCTCTGTGAGGTGCAAACTTCAACGTTTCTGCGATCACTTCTTCAATGTTATTAACTTTTGAAATTTTGTGAATGCGTGTACACGCTTCTGAAATCAATGAGAAAAACGAAATGAGGTAACACATTTCAGACTAAAATACCTTGAAGGGAAACAAAAGGCTTTTGCGGTTATGCACCTAAAAACTTAATACAAGCTAACCATTTGCAACTACAATCAACATCTTCACATTAGTGGTTAACTTGAAATGAGGTCTCAAAGTGGAAGATTCTAAAATGTCCGATATCAAGGAAACCAGCATCTTGCCCATGGCACAGTAAATTACCAGTGGAGGAATAATGGATCACGTCCAGGGTTTTGAGTTTGATCAATTGCTATGAGGTGGTAATTGTATTCATCGGTGACCAGGTGATATAAAAATAAAGAAAAGAGAAACATACTGATCACAACTTGTCAGATGGACAACTCCACGAACTTTCGCTTCAATTTTTTCCCCTTGAGGCTGTATTGTCCAAGAATATCATCCGTTGCCACCTTCCACAGCATGCGACGAATACTGTCGCCAGTATTCACTCCTCCCAAGGAGCTCAAGTAGAGAACCTTAGGATAAATCAAGAGAAATAATTAGTCATGTTTCAAAACAACTTGATATGAACACCTTGAGAAAATGTATATCCACTGATATATTGCATATCAAAACTTTGTATTGATACAATTGTCGTTTTGTTTATTGTTGCCAAAATACACACTTTTTTACATATATCTTTAAACATACATGTAGCAATATGTTTGATTCACTAAGGGCTTTTCCATTTAAACAGTTGGGGGAGTGGTCATGGATTTGTTTTGGCCCCACTACCCACACATATCGAACTACTTACCTACCCACACATCTCAATGTAATTTCTGCCACATACATGTACCTTGAGAAAATGCCCCCTCCTGCATTTAAATTACTTTTGAACTTTTCAAATACCGATGCCTCATATTTACCCCCACCCACAAACAAATTAATTGATACCCCCACTCCACACAATTTGATTGTTATTTTATTTTACCTGGTAACGCATTTAAAAAAACTCAGGTCTCCACATTAAAATTGTTAATGCAATTTTAATTATGATTGAAAACCCCTTCTTACAGTTTTCTTCTGGAATTCCTTGTCCTCAAGTTTCTGGCAAAGACCTTCCAGCTCTCCTAATTGCCCCATAAATTCCAGCCAGCTCCTAACGCTTACTTTAGAGATTTGCAGAGGCAATCAAGCCATGATTAACCATCAACCCTTTGACATTACATTAGTGGACACGCTATTGTTAAGGACCAGTAGGCATAGATGACTTTTTAAACATTTGTTTTCACCAGTATGACACAATTATCGTTTTGTACCACGGGAGTCCAGTCGTACAACCGGCAACTTTATCACACATGGACATGATCCTCTACCCGGTGACTTTATGAAAACTTTTATTATACCCAGGGCTGGGTCCAATTATGTGATTGTATTTGTAATTGATTACAGACAAATGCTCTAATTTATTATGTTTTTGAACATGTTCTGCAATTGTAATATATTTTTCTGTGTAATTGAGTTTAGTTACATCAATTACACAGTTTTCAAAAAAACTATTAAAAAACAGCTGTCCTTCAGATTTTTTGCAGTCTACAAAATAGTAAACCATATAAGATACCCAATGCCTGAGTTGTGATACTGTGATCCCAACGTGTCATTAACATAACTGTGCTAATTAATGAGAAGGACACACTTGGCTGGCAGTGTCCACTACTACTGGTTTCTCAGACAGTGGATTACCATCTGTCACTGTCCAAGGGTCAATAGAGACCATTTTAGCTAATGCAATTAAGCACTAGTCAGCATGCTTTGTGGAATCTATTTGCTCAATAACATTTTATTTCAATCAATTGTCCGTGTCTAGTTCTGTCCGCAGGGCTGGGTCCAATAAAAAAAAAATTACAATTACTTTTCATTTGTCATTGCAATTAAAATTACAGATGCGTTAATGGGACCTACGTACTTATTAGTTAGTGAGTATTAACTAGTTTAACCTATTCAACATAGACAAAAATCTATGGAGTTATGTCTTTATTCTAATTAAGTCCTGCTGTCACAAAGTCATAATGTCAATCCTGTAGTAGACATTACGATTATTGTAATGGGGACAAGAGAAGGGCAGGGGACAACTTTAAAGGGGTGAGTGAAGATAACAGTGAAACTAACAGCTGCAGCACTGTCAGTGCAGCCTTAACACCATTGCTGTCCAGCAGACCCACTAAGGAGTCCCATTAGCAAAGTAGCCCATGTTTGGGACTTGGAGTTCAATTAAGGTGATTAACTGACCAGATGGAAACTTGTGTTGCCCCTTTGTTGTAAACAGGGGTTGGTAACAGGTCAATTTACCCCTTTGGGAGACATCTACACTGGATAATATAGTTTTGTTTACGTTATTTAGTATATATTAAGGGTCTCTGTGTACGTATCTTACTGATTGTTATAATAGTGTTATGTAATATTTAATTGCATATCAGTCTTATGAACATATATTAGTAGATTACACTATTATTATCATCCAAATGTGTGACTAAATTAGAGTAGGAAAACAACATTGGATCAACCAGGTAATCTGTCCCACAACATTGAGATGGCAGTTTCTCCACAGACCCACTCTTCCCTGTCACTGTTAGCGAGTCACTAAACTGGAATTGGAAATACTCGTCTAGTTTTCGATGCTCAGTAAACCCGTATAATTTATTTCGGCCAACTATTTGTTTGTAGGCCATAATATTACTCGTATTACGTATATAATATAAGCACTCGTGAATCCGGATCCACGTCGATTTCGCCGTGATAACTTGAGTTTTGCCTAAATTTGATACATCAGAGCGTTAGTTCCATCATTCAATATCATCCCAGGCATATTTATATTACGAAAATATTGTGTCTTAGCGCACTTTTGAAGCCCAAATAGCGACCCGGTTTGCGCTATTCTGCACCGCTGCGGTCGTGAGTAGTTATTAAGGCCATCTCAGCCCCGTGCAGAGTGAAAAGATCTAAGGACATCAAAGAGTTTTGGATCAGCCACTCTTTTGGATTCCTACTTATAAAAAAGAAATGATTAATGACCTGTCATAAAAATCTACTTATAAAAACGTCTTATCTTAATTGGCTTTTGACAGCTTATAAAAACGTTTGATTGATGCCCGGTTGACCCCTTTTTTTAGATGCCGCGGGTTCATGTAAGTACGGTTCTAAGTACATTGGAGCTGACCACTAGTGGTTATACTTGTTATGATAACGTAGAAGGAAGCGCCTCTAGTGGTTATGCTATGATATCTAGTGGTTATACAATTAAATAATTAATTAATTAATTAATTATTATTTATATATATATATTTTTATTTTTATTTTTTTATTATTATTATAATATTTTTTTAAATATTTTTCTAAAGATTATTATTATTATTTTTTTTTTTTATTAATTAATTAATTCATTCATATAACCACTAGATATCATAGCATAACCACTAGAGGCGCTTCCTTCTACGTTATCATAACAAGTATAACCACTAGAGGTCAGCTCCAATGTACTTAGAACCGTACTTACATTAACCCGCGGCATTTCTTTCAACGGTATGTCAACAGATGTTGTTCACGCCGTTTGCTGTAGGCGCGACTATGAATGCCTGACGCTTGGCACGTAGGCACCGACACGTAGGCCTTTACCGACCGGGTTGCGTAATTTTCAAATTTCTTAATAAAAGCTAAAATATATAAAATAAACGGTCTATAATACGAAGCAAGGACAAGATAATCTTATGGTAAACTTATATTTGAAAATAACGCTCTAAAAAAGCGACGCGTAGTTTGTGCACTAACACGACCGCTCGTTTGTTTGTATTTTCAATAACCTTGTTAGACTCGGCTGTTTTGTGGTATACGTGTTCGAGCGCGCGTGGACCATTCACTATGCTAGTATAAATAGATAGGAGGCTTTGACGTAGTTGATATCGTTTTCGGTGTTGAATAGGACGGTCGCACGATGCATGTCTGTCCCGTGTGCGGTCGAGCCGTTGAATGTCTGGCGTGGCACTCGTGTAAAACTAAACCGCAGTACCAATGTCCGAATTGCGATCGGAAGTACGCCTTTCGTAGCGGATTAACGAAACATTTAAAGAATTGCGCTAGCGGAAAGGAGGATGACTGCTGTAAATGTCCGAAATGTGGTCGATCGGACTATCACGTGCTTCAAATCTAAGCGAATGTATGTATAGATACGTCCCGAATCATTGCAAATTTATTATCGACATACAAGTCTGATCTACAGCGGGAGGAGCCGTGTGCGAGATACGTGTATTGTGCATACTCTAGTGAAGTCGCCTTGTGGTGCACATCAGCAAATGTGAGAAAATCGTGAATAAGATACACTGGACTGGTAATATCGCCCACAAGCCGTTACCAGTGGCGCGAAAGCCAATTTAAGCCTCCTTCGCATGACTGACTTCGATGCAACCAACCGAAAAGGTGCGACCGTTAAGACTTAAGAAGACAGCTCACGTAATCCACCCTGTTGTGTTGATTACAACAGTGACCAACGGTCAACCGCATACTGAACATGACAAAAGGTCAACGAAAGGGAAGCGCCAGTGCCTGCACCAATGCTTCGGAAGCAACCAACGAATCGTTGAATGGAGACATGCGTACCGCAATCATTGCGCTCATTGAGAAAAATGACCCTATCATCGCCACAGTCGTCGAAGCAATCAGTCAGGCTATCCTTGCCAGACTGGTTGTAAACAAAAACTTCGCAAAACAAATCGTCGACTCCATCCTGAAAACAGACGTCATCGCTGACATTAAACAAGACATATACAAGGCATCCCAGATGGACACTACGCGTGCTGCTGCTGACGCCGCGGAGATGGCCGCTCGAGTCTCACAACTTGAGACGATTAATACAAAACTGTACAACGATCTAGACGTGATGGAGCAGTACAGTAGACGAAACTGCCTAATCGTCCACGGTGTGCCGGACACTGCCGACCCAGAGTCTGCAGTTCTCGACATTTTCACAAACAAGCTCGGCTTTTCGATGGACATGAGACCATCGACCGATGTCACCGGCTCGGGACATCCGCCAATTCATCAACTTCGAGACCACGAGCCGTTATCGTGAAATTCACAACCTACCAAGCATGCCAGAAAGTCTTCTCGATGAAACGGCGACTGAAAGGTACCAAACTACTCATCACGGAAAACCTCACTAGACGCCGCAATGAGCTGCTCTCCAAAGCCAAGTCGCTGCCCAACGTCACTGCCACCTGGACGTCTGACGGCCGTATTGTCTGCCTACTCGCCAATGGCAAGAAAGTCTCCATAACCACAGACCAGGACCTCCGACATCTCGACCGGCAGTAACTTCATCCAACCGAACAATGCTATCGGACGATAACACTAATTAGCCATGGCTAGACGAGCACTGAAATGCTCGTTGTGCCAAAGTGTGCTTCACAGGAGATCAGCAAACTTAACACAAAATCAAATGTCATGCCAAGGTAAAGATTCTGTTTATTTATATTGTAACATGTGTATAGACATTTTTCCATACAGCACTGTTAGCGATGATGAATTTAAATTTATTAACTCTGATATGAATGTTAATGCCACTATATACAATATCTATGATCAATGCTCAGTTTTCAGCTTTAAATCTTTTAGCATGTCTGAGTACAACTGTGATGATTTTGAATGTGACATTGACCCAAACAACAACTTCTTTAATGCTATTTCTACACGCTGTGACTATTACACTGTTGAACAATTTGTTAAGAGTGAAAACATTCAGAAAGGATTGTCCTTCATTCATTTCAATGCTCGGAGCCTCAAGGCAAATTTTGATAAAATTAGAGATTATATAACTGAACTAAACACCCCGTTTGACATTATTGCTATATCGGAAACATGGTTAGATTCTGAAGATTGCTCTGATATACTGTTGAATGGGTATGATGTTATTTACAGAAATAGAAACAATAAGAAAGGTGGCGGAGTGGCTATTTATGTTAACGTATCAATTGAATTCAAGGTAATACAGACCATGTCTATGGTAATTGATGATATATTGGAATGTATTACAGTCGAATTACGTATAGGTAATATGAAAAACATCATCGTTAGTTGTATATATAGAGCGCCAGGAACTAATATAGATATGTTTACTGATCAACTTGAATCAATGATCAAGACAGTTAGGAACACTAACAAAACAATATTTATATGTGGTGATTTCAATATAGATCTTTTAAAGTATAACACCAACAATGGTACAACACATTTTGTGGATATGTTGTTTAATCTAGGTATATATCCCTTAATTGACAAGCCGAGCCGAATTACAGATTACAGTGCAACTTTAATTGATAAAATTTTCACAAATGAACTGAATAGTAGTATTACTAGCGGGTTACTTATAACTGATATTAGTGATAATTTACCTGTATTTTGTGTTTGTAATTGTTCACATTTAAATAGAATCACTGTAAACAAATACAGATGTATCAGAAAACTGAGTGATGATTGTATAAAATCCTTTAACAGTGATCTTTCTGCTGTAAACTGGGATACGGTTTTAAATGAATCCGATGCAGATATAGCCTACACTAATTTTATGGACATATTCACCAGCTTGTATGATAAGAATTGTCCAATTAAGAAAATATGCATAAATACACCTATCTCAAAGAGCAAACCCTGGTTCAATAGAGGTTTGCGCAATGCTTGTAAAAAGAAAAATAATTTGTACAAACAGTTTTTGCGGCATAGAACAACACAATCTAAATGTAAATATTCAACTTACAAAAATAAACTTACTTCTATTCTTAGATTTTTTGAAAAAGAATATTACAATAAATTATTAGTCAAAGAAAAATATAATGTAAAGGGTACGTGGAAAATTTTAAATTCAATTATAAAGAAACGACAACTACAGTAATGTTACCCAAACTCTTTCATTAGCAATGGTAGATTGACCAGAAATACAACAGATATTGTTAATGGTTTCAACGATTTTTTCGTAAATGTAGGACCAAATCTTGCAAAAAATATAAGAGTACCAAATGGAAATACAAGTGTGCTTGATTTTTTTTACAAAATACGAACACCAACACCATGTTCTTACCTGGGGTAGAAGAACAGGAAGTGATGAATATTGTTAACGGTTATAACAACAAAAAGTCTACAGGTTATGACAATGTTGATATGATAATTGTTAAAAAGGTAATTTCCAATGTTGTAATACCGTTTACTCATAAATGTAACAAATCATTTAGTAGTGGTGTATTTCCCAGTAAAATGAAAATTGCCAAAGTAATTCCTATATTTAAGGCAGGGGAAAAGAATGTTTTTACTAACTATAGACCAGTATCTCTACTTCCGCAATTTTCAAAAATATTAGAAAAATTATTTAATTCTAGGCTAGATAAATTTATAGAAAAGTATGACATTTTAAACAGCAGTCAATATGGGTTTAGGACAAAGATGTCAACTTCAATGGCTCTGTTAGAACTAACTGAAAATATTACTGCTGCCTTAGACCAAAAGAATTGCACAATTGGTGTATTTATTGATTTAAAAAAAGCATTTGATACAATTGATCATAATTTATTACTCCGAAAATTAGAGGCTTATGGCATCAGAGGGATGGCCAGCGAGTGGCTGAAAAGTTACTTGTATAACAGACTACAGTATGTCAGCATAGATGACTGCAATTCAGATTTGTTACAGGTGTTATGTGGAGTACCACAAGGCTCCATTCTGGGTCCTAAATTATTTATACTATACATAAATGATATTTGTAATTGTTCAGATATACTAAAATTTATTCTTTTTGCGGATGATACAAATATATTTTGTTCTGGGAAAGATCCAGCCCAGCTAAGCAAAATTGTCAGCGACGAACTACAAAAAACTACATATCTGGTTTTCAATAAATAAATTATCCTTAAACGTTGCTAAGACAAACTACATGTTGTTTACCAACTATAGTAAGACAACAAATATTGATATAAAAATCAATAATACAACTATTGATAGAGTATATGTTACTAAGTTTTTAGGTGTCTTAATAGACGATAAGCTTAGCTGGAAAGATCATATAAATATGATCAAGTCTAAACTAACAAAAACTATTGCCATTATATACACGGCTAAATATTTATTAGATAAAAAGTCGCTTTTTATACTATGTTGTTCATTATTTCTCCCGTATTTATCGTACTGCTGCGAAGTTTGGGGAAATGCGTATACAACATATATTAACGGTGTTTATATATTACAAAAGAAAGTTGTACGAATAATATGTAAGAAGAATCCACTAAGTCATACTAATGCATTATGTTATGATCTACGCATTCTTAAACTTTATGACTTAATAAAATTAAACATTTCTATCGTAATGTTTAAAGCTAACAATAAGTTGTTGCCTGTTAACCTTCAATTCTTTTTTAATGCCAAATATACTACAACCTATGTAACACGCCAAAGAAATAAACTAAAACATGTATATGCCCGAACCACGTTAAAAGCTAAGTGTATATCTGTGTATGGTATTAAATTATGGAATTGTTTAGACGAGCACATAAAAAGATCACTTACTATAAGAAATCTCAAAAAACAATATAAAAATTACTTAATTGAAGAGTATAAGTTATGTAATTAATTTGGTTATTTTTAAGGTTAAGAAAGTATTTGGAAGCACGAAGGTAGTAGTGATCTCACTTTAACAATAGCATATTATTTATGTTACTACTGTGTTTAAGATAATGAACATATTATAATGATGTCGGGGAAAGTGCATAATAAGCAATGAGCTTCTACTTTCCCCCTTTCCATTATGAACTGTGTCAACTGTAATATGTATATATGCTGTATGTTGTATTCTCAATTGGAAATAAAGAATTGAATTGAAATATTGCAACAATCAGAGTTAAATACACTGGTTTGTTTTCAATTATAAACCTCATATGTCAGCAATTAATTTATTATTAAAAAGTTAAATACACAATTAGAACAAACAGTATGAACATAGTGATTGTTGAATAATTGTCATTTTCAGACTGTTTGCATAATCGCACTGTGACATGCAGGTGCATTTACATTGTGTCAGATATTGCACAGTGTGAACATTTAAGGTGAAGTCGTGTATACGCTGTGTTGCGATGTTTCTCCGTGAAACAACAGTGTTCAGAAAGTGACAATTGTGATATATGTTATACACACACACACACACACACACACACACACACACACACACACACACACACACACACACACACACACACACACACACACACACACCACATACACACATACAAATAAAGTTGTTCGTTCGATAAGGGGGTACGGTTACTGAAATGTCTATATAATTGTTCAAACATAATAAATAACAATTACTCGTTCAGTAATTTGAAGTAATTGACCATATAGACATAGACACCTGGTCTGTTGATATGTAATTTTACATAAGGCATTATGTTATAATGTATGTTCTTCCGTTTACCGCGTGTCGACTATAAATGTGTGTATTTCATACTTTATATCGGCGAAAATTTAAATGTATACACCTGATTGATGATACAAAATTGCTTTTCATTACGTTACGACCAACTACCTGAGACTATAAGATAATTCACAAATAAATGGTTGAATTAGAGCATATTGTGTAACGATTTGCTATTTACCGCCATTTTCTCGATTTACGGGGTAGGGTACATATACTTTCATGGTGATATCTTCATTAATATTGAATTTTTCTCGCCAGTTGTTTCTGGAAGTGATAACACATGGATATGGGAACATACCGATATGAAATTATCGGGTCAATACACTATGGGTATGAGTGCGGAACAAACGAAAACACTACGCATGAAGATTTTACTGTAAAAAGTGAGAATCTTTCACACAAAATGACCGAACGTGTCATATTAATGATTGAAAGAAAGTTAAACATTTTGTGATAGAGTGCTAGAGTGCTGTTTTACATTCACTTATGTCTCTACCCGTGAATTTATAACAAGAGTCAGGTAAAATTATTTTATTTATGGCATATTTTGTGATTTTAACTATTTCTGAGATTTTCTGCCAACCACGCGTGATAAATGTCGTTTTTCTTAATTTTTATTATTAATAATAATACTAATGTATTTATTTCAGACAATCATCGTGTCCATATATACAAATACATAAAGAAAAGTATGTAAATAAATATAAAGATACATCGATAAGAAAAATATGTTTAAAAATTATATAAATCCCGGACCCACTGGTGCCGCAGTTTCGAAGTACAATACCCGTCGGTAGTTTTAATGCTATGAATAATGGGATTCAAAGACATGTCAATACTATTCATTAAACTAAAAATGGCCTTTCTGATTACACATTTACCCGAGCTGACATTAGCTGTAGCAAACATGTGGCTCGCGCTACATCTCATGGGCAAATTGTTCAATATCCTGAAAGAGTTGTTATATGCAACAACGAATTGCTGAAAATTAACTTTTCTGAAGTTCACCCATAACGCACACATATATATACATATATAACTAAAATATGCTGTAAATAGCTTATTTGTTACAGCAGTTGAACAAAAGTGGAATTTTTGACGTAACATATTACTCTTGGCATACAAAAGTCTCACTTTGGCTTGCATGTCAGTATATAGAAATGATATGTCCAAGATATTTACAAGAGGTGGACAAGTTTAACCTCCTAATGTCATTTGTTTGGAAAGATTTTACTTTCTAGATTCAAAGTACATGACCAGATTTACCCGAATTGTATTGGACGTCATGCTCACATCCATATGAGTAACACATGTCTAGTAGTGTTTGTAGTCCTTTAGCAGAAAGTGCCAACAAAAGTAGATTAGGGGGGTGCAAAAACACATGTTTTAAGGTACTTTTGGAAATCAGCACAAGGACTAGCACTTTTGTTAACAACATCGCGCGACTTCAGAGAATGTACAATTCGGCTGCTGTGTTAATGCTACCCCGCCCACGTTTTGCCGAAATAATTATCCGATTTTGTGAGTCACGAATACTCTGCCCAATTAGATTTCGGGCACTCTACATTTAAAGCACACCAAAAACTGTGTGTGTGTGTGTGTGTGCGTGTGTGTGTGTGTGTGTGTTTGTGTGTATGTGTGTGTGTGTGTGTGTGTGTGTGTGTGTGTGTGTGTGTTGTGAGTGTGTATGTATGTGTGTTGAGTGTGTGTGTGTGTGTGTTTGTGTGTTGTGGGTGTGTATATAAGTGTGTGTTTGTGTGTGTGTGTGTGTGTGTGTGTTGTGTGTGTGTGGTGTGTGTGTGTGTGGGTGTGTTTGTGTGTGTGTTGTGGGTGTGTGTGTGTGTTGTGGGTGTGTGTGTATGTGTGTGTGTTGTGTATGTGTGTGTTTGTGTGTATTTGTTATGGGTTTGTGTGTGTGTGTTTGTGTTATGGGTACGTGTGTGTGTATGTGTGTTGTGGGTGTGTATGTATGTGTGTTGAGCGTGTGTGTGTGTGTTTGTGTGTTTGTGTGTTGTGGGTGTGTATATAAGTGTGTGTTTGTGTGTGTGTGTGTGTGTGTGTGTGTGTGTGTGTGTGTGTGTTTGTGTGTGTGTTGTGGGTGGGTGTGGGTGTTGTGGGTGTGTGTGTATGTGTGTGTGTTGTGTGTGTGTGTGTGTGTGTGTGTGTGTGTGTGTGTTTGTGTGTGTGTGTGTTTCCTGCGTGTGCGTGCATATTGATTTGGTCTTTACTTTATTGCCACCTACGAGTTATTATATATGTTAACCCACTGACTAAATAAACCCTCCGGCACGGTCAAGCGACCTGATCAATCGATAAGTACGTCTTGATGTGTACCCTTTTGTTGTTTGACATTAGCCCTACATCTCAAATGTCGCGGAGGTAGCACATAGCTTTCAACCAGACTCAATGGCTGTAGGCGACCATCACAAACGTTTCTGGTCACAACATGCCATTAGAACATCAACCAACATCAACGGCTGCTGTGCTGTGTTTCCATGTAATCAAAAGGAAGATCTTACTACTGGGGATGTGGGAATCATGCGGCACGACCGTAGTCCAAACGGAGAAGTTCTCAGAAGAGGACACTCTTATAAACATCGCGTCAGGAGGTAATTATATGTAGTGTTAGAACATCGGTTGCCAAAGGTTCTCTTTTGTAATAAACTTATTAAGGTAATATTAGCTTGAGCTAAGGCGGCCAACACTGCAGCAAAATGATTCTGCAGTAGTCATCTAAAGTCAGCGAACACAAACAAATATAATAATAATAATAATGACAACAAAATTTCACTAAAAATGTGTGTTTTGGAAGAGTTTTGTAGTACGACTGTGTCTTTGCCAATCACAAAAAACTGTACGGGAAGTGATTCCACAGCTTGACAGAGAGTTGAGGTCACTAGCTAGAGATACGGGAAGTGATACGACTGCTTGACAGATAGTTGTCGACACTAGATTTAATAAGATTTAACAAAATTGTCACTCAGATAATTAACTCT
>CM034541.1:59892271-60021298 GCA_020002185.1 Paraescarpia echinospica | reverse complement strand
GTGTGTGTGTGTGTGTGTGTGTGTGTGTGTGTGTGTGTGTGTTTGTGTGTGTTTGTGTATTGTATGTGAAAAGCGCCCCTGTGGCAGCTAGTTATTTTCTCTGTGTTTAATATTTAATTTTACTTATTTGTATTACTACGACACTGGTGAGATTCGAGCATCGTTTTGATAATATTACCCTGAATGCACGGAGCTGCTCTATGGTATTATTGGTGTTATATGTTTGTGTATTTCTGCGACTTTGATTCCGGTGGCACACCTGTACACATGGTGACCTACACTCGGCTGGAACTCTTCGCCCATAACATTGCGAGTGTCATTGGCGAAAAGCTTCCTCAACCTTTGTTCGACACGTTAAAGGACAATGGAATGTTTGCGGTCACACGAGGTCGCAGAGCCAGTCACAATCGCCATCGTACAATACGTCCAGTAATTGGCCGTCGGCCCCTTCTTTACACCCACTTACCACCAACGCGGTGTCAACAACACAAGCATTACTCGAGTGAAACTGTCGTCTTGTCAAACCGATGACAAGGATTTTAAGAATCGTTACACCAACATCGCATCGATCAATGCAAGATCTGTGAAAAATAAGACGCTGACCATAAATGAGGAAATTATCCAACACGATTAGGATGTTTTGGCCATCACAGAGACGTGGCCAAAACAAATTGGAAACGAAGCGATTGTGGCTGAACTGACGCCTCCCAACTATACACATTCAATCATGTAGCACGTGACTCTGGTCGTGGCGGCGGAGTTGCCATATTTAATCGAAATACCTTCAACACCAAGATCCTCCCAAAGCTGCCATTCACAACCATCGAACTTCTCTGTCTGCAACTCACCAACCCGTTCTTGTTGAAATACAATATCGTTTATCACCCGCCTGCATCAAGTAAGACATCTGGAACAATATCGATTTTTTTACGCTGAACTTGAGCAGCTATTCATCGAGGCATCCATCTCCGTTGTTCTTACTGTCATCATTGGTGACTTCAATGTTCAATTTGACGACACCTTCAAATCAGAACCACTTCGCAATATATTTGAATCGTTCAATCTAACTCAACATATACATTCGCCAACGCACCAAACTGGACATATATTGGATCTTGTGATCAGTCAAACTGATGAAAACTTGATTATTTACATTACTTTCCTTCCATTACTGTGCATCCTGACTCTCTGTCTGACCACCATCGCATTGAACTCACACTAAGAGCACTGAAGCCTGCAGTAAAACTAAGACGATTGCAAAGCGGAATTTCAGGAACATTGAAAGAGATATCGAGTCTGCATGTGCTGATATGACATTGCGTACATGCGCGAATGATCGACAACACCTGGTGAAGATGTACAACATCTGTCACACTGAATGCCTTGACAAACATGCCCCGTTACGCAATGTGAAAGTAAGAGACAGCACACCACATCCCTGGTACGACTCTTACATCGACGACGCCAGGGATAAGAAGCGGAAACGGGAGAATGTGTGGAGAAGAACTAAACTGGAGATTCATCGGCAATTATATGTCACCGCTCGAGAAGAATGCACTGTTTTGATATCAGCACGCAAAACGGATTATTATCAAAACCGCCTGGAGAATGCAAACAACAAAACCATGTTTCGATTACTGAAATGGCTTGATGGCCACCGCATACAGGAACACCCTGGATTCCACTTGACGGCCCAAAGATGCGAAAAAAATTCACGTTTTTTTAGTGAAAAGATTGACAAACTCCTGTCAGGTCTGCAGTGTTTCAACATCATCGATAGGCCAACAGATGAAAGACGTTGTTTCACTGACTGTATCCATGTGTTTGATCCAACAACGAACACAGATATCACAGCAATTTGTGGTACTACTGACAAAACGTGCGCGTTGGATCATCTGCCTGCAATTCAGCTAAGAGACATTATCACAAATTTTGTGTCTGTCATCACACGGATTACAAATGCTTCGCTGTACGAGGCAGTCATGCCAAAGTCGCTGAAGCAAGCAATTATCCGTCCGCGTTTGAAGAAACCATCACTTGACAAAGACATTCTGAGCAGTTATCGACCTGTGAGTAACCGTATACAATTATCCAAAGTAACTGAAAAAGTAGTCGCGCTTAATATAATGACGCATGTTTCTGACGAGCAAATGGTTGAATACTTTCAGTCGGCGTACCGAAAAAATCATTCGAACGAAACCACCCTACTGTACGTTACAAGTGCCGTCAAAACAGCCATGAACAATACACAAGGAACCATCTTGGTTCTCGTTGATTTTAGTGTCACCTTCAATACTATCAACCATGACATATTGATTAAGCGTCTATGTTTGCGCTATGGCTTTGTTGGAAAAGCACTGGATTGGATGACATCGTACCTGCAAGACCGGACGCAGCGAATAGTAATCGGTGATCAATCGTCGAGTAAATAAAAAATAAAATAAATAAAAGTACTTATATAGCGCCCGATCAATTAAAATTGCTCTCGGACACTTTACATACATGCACACGTATATAGTAGTATTTTACATAAAAAGAAATGCTAACGAAGAAATAAATATGCAAAAGATATAACATTACCTTAATTATATAGTTGCTAAAAAACATTTTTTTAAAGAGAGATCATTAAAAAACGTTTAAATAAATACATATATTAAGACATTCTTAAAAACTACTATAAATACATTCATTGATACAAGAAGAATAACCATAAATATGTTAAGAAACTAATAAAACAAAAATAATGTTTTCAATAGAAAGCACATAAAATGTTTTCGTCGGGGAATTATAAAAACGCTTGTTTAAAAAGACGAGTCTTCAAAGGTGTTTTAAACACTTGTAATGATGTTGCTGTCCTGAGTGTAGGAGGCAAATTGTTCCATAGAACCGCCGAGCAAACCGCGAAACGGTGATCACCATGAGTAACAGTTTGTGAGGCCGGTACGAACAAAAGGCGAGGATGCGAGGTAGATCGAAGAGTTATGTTGATGGGACGGTAGCCAATTAACTCACATATGTAGTCCGGCGCTAGACCATTCAAGGCACAATACGTAAACACCAGCACGTTGTAGGTCGGTCTCAAATGAACGGGTAGCCAGTGTAAACGCTGCAACACGGGCGTGATGTGTTCGTATTTCCTCGTGCGAGTAATTAGGCGAGCGGCACAGTTCTGCACCCTTTGTAGACGTTGCATCACCGTGTGTGGGAGACCATAAAGAAGTGCATTCCCATAATCTAAACTGGATGTCACTAGTGCGTGAACAAGTGTCTTGCATGATTCTTCCGTCAGGTGTGGCCGAATTCGCCCAATGTTTCTAATATGATAGTAGCAGCTTTTCACATTGTTGGCAATCTGCTGTTCCATTTTCAGGTTGCTATCAAATAGCACACTAAAACTGCGCACACACGATGACGGTTGAAGTCGATGGCCGGGTACTGTAATGTATACATTGGCAGGCAGACTGTCGCGTTTCTTCGCTGAAAAAAAACGATCGCCTCGGATTTCTGTGTGTTAAGTTTTAACTGGTTTCTAGTCAACAATGCAACCATTTCCGCAACACACAATTCCACCTTAGCCAGTGCCGCCACAACTGATTCATCTCGTGCAACCATGAGGTAGAGCTGAATGTCGTCAGCATAACAGTGATGCTCCATACCGTGTTTAGCAACAATATCTCCGATAGGTTTGGTGTACATGCAATCCAAAGTAGGGCCCAACACCGACCCTTGAGGGACGCCACACGCAAGATTGAATCAACCGACTCGGCACTTCCCACTGCCACTTGATACCGTTCGCTAATGTATAATTTCAGCCACGCAAGCGCCTTTTCGGTGATACCGAATGAGTGTTCAAGTCGAGTCATCAACAACTGATGATCGACTGTATCAAACGCGGACGACAAATCAAACATCACGAGAATTGTTGTGCATTTCCTATCCAGTGTCGCGGCAATGTCATTCTTTACACGGAGTAGCGCTGTTTCTGTGGAGTGTCCACGACGGTATGCAGACTAAAAAAGGGTCGTGCAGAGCATGTTCATCCACGTGCGTGCTAATTTGTTTTGCAACAACTTTTTCAACCAATTTCGGCACAAATGGGTAGTTGCTCAAAATGTCTTTATCCAGCGTAGGTTTTTTTCAGGAGTGGTTTAACGATTGCATGCTTGAAGTCAGCAGGTACATTTGTTGAGGTGAGAGACGCATTTATCGTAGCGGTGATTAGTGGAACTAACTCATGCGAACATTGCTTTAGCAGCCACATCGGTACTGGATCTAATTCACACGACTTAACCGGAACGGATGCAACTAATCGTTCAACGTCCGATTCAGTGACTGCCTCAAAGCAGACTAGTGGGACACCACTGAATGCCGCGTCTTTGCTCATAGCAGCCAACGTAATGTCCGAACGATCCTCACCATATTCAACGATGTATTTTCTGATGTTAGAAACTTTCTCAATAAAGTGATCACCAAAGCGTTGCGCCATGTCTACCGGACACACATACGATGGCATTGTCGTTATGCCACTATTGCCCATGAGGTTTCTTGTGAAGCAAAATAGTTGTTTTTTGTCATTTTTGCAGTTGGCGATCTTAGCTATGTAGTAATTTTTCTTTGTGTTAACCAGCATGTTGTTGAAGACCACACATTGGGCGCGATACGCCTGCCGATGTAGCTCAAGACGAGTTTGCAGCCACATACGCTCGGCTCGCCGTCACCGCTGTTTTTCGTCACGAAGCTCGTCAGAGTACCACGGACAGTCCGGTCGCAATGTTATGGTCGTCTTCCGCAGTGTGGCATGTTTGTCAACAAGCCGACGTAAGCCATTCTTGTATGTGGCAACCATGTCACTAACGGATGCCGTATATGACGCAATCACCGAAAAACTATCTACTACTACTCTAACGACAAGTGTCCCGCAAGGCTCTGTCCTTGGACCACTGCTCTTTTCATTGTATGTCCAACCAATCGATGACATTATTCGAGCCCATGGACTATTCTTCCATCACTATGCTGACGACTTACAGATCTACTCACATTTCGACTTGCATCTTTCCGCTTTATTGGCTGCAGTTCAGCAAATGGAGGATTGTTTGGATGAAATAAAGAAATGGATGGCATGGAATTCTACGTGCATGAACGATGGCAAGACACAGTATCTCCCGATTGTACCCAAGTCTGCGGATGCAATCGTTGATGGCACTGTGATTCGCGTTGGTGGTTCTACAATTACAGCTTCACGATGTGGTCAAAGTCTCAGTGTCTTCATCGACAGGCACCTAGATATGAAAAAGCAAATGTCGCAAACTGTCAGCGCATGCTCATTCTACCTCCGCCACATACATCAGATTAGCTGTTTTCTACCCAAACCGAAAAAGGAACGCGTAGTCAATGCCATCATCTCATCGCGGATTGACTACTGCAACGCACTCTTGTACGGCACGTCTGCAGTTCACATCGCGCGTCTGCAACGAATACACAACTCGGCTGCCAGACTGATCTTGTGTCGTCCACGTAGTGACAGCGCCACGCCCCTGTTACGCGAACTTCTTTGGCTGCCTGTTGCGCGCAGAGTAGATTACAAGATGACCCATCTGATTTTAAAAATTATAGACCCATATCTCTTCTTCCAACAATTTCAAAAGTGATAGAGAAAATAATATCTAGTCAACTAACATCATACTTTAATTATTCTAATCTATTTGTTAAAAATAAATATGGTTTTAGAAAAAAACACTCTACCGAGTATGCATCACTTGAACTAATAGATAGAATAATTACACAAATTGATAAAAATTATGTTCCTTTCAGTATTTTTCTTGACCTCTCTAAGGCCTTCGATACAATTGATCACTCGATACTATTAACTAAACTAAGATATTATGGATTACAGGGTCCTACCCTGAATCTATGTAATAGCTACTTAAGCAATAGAAGACAATACACCGAATTTCAAAATGAAAGTTCTGATATCCTACCTATCACAATTGGTGTACCACAAGGATCTATTATTGGTCCCCTACACCTGTACTACTGACAACTAGTATTTGTTTATTTTAACATACCTTTAATACTCCAATACATGCAAATATGTAATCAAGTAATCTCGGTTTCTTTTCTTTTCCTGCACATTTACATTTACATTTGCACTTCCTTCGGTAAAATTGAATTGAAACAAATTATTATTGTGGCTCCTATGAGAGCGACTGTTATTGTTTTAATAGGAGTCACAGACCCCATCTAATTTGAAATTACACTGCATTTGTATATATATGCCTGTTCATGTTACGTTAATTTTATATTATACACATATTGTAATTGGGGTCTAAATAAAACGTTCTTGTTCTTTCTTATTCTTGTTCTTAGCAACAGAAAATGACACATACCGGCGAATACAGCGAAGATCACGAATATGATAAAAACAAATAATTATTACGATGATGGGAATGAGGCAGTTGTTTTCCTTGCTATTTGTTATAATGTTGCAAAAACTGTTTATGTTTAATATGGTATATATATATATATAACATATAACACTGCTGTAAAATTTTTGCATCAGTTTATCATTGAAGATGCCACTCAACCATCAAGAACACGACCAACATGAACTTCAATATTAACAAACTTTTGTATTTTACAAACGAAGATAATATTCAAATGATCATCAGCAAACAAACGCATTTTTTCCCTAAATGTTATATTACCATTTCAATTATAATAAAATAATGTTAACGGTACCCGAATTCCGAAATACATTTACCACGTGGAATACAACGTATAGATTTAGTTACGTCATAACATGTCAACTGCGGATGGCACCAGGTCCCCGGCTGCGCGTCTTGCATAATTCATCTTCGAAAACTCGCAATTTATGGTTAAAATAAATGTTACTTAGATACAACAACACTTCTGAAATTTCATTAATATTCCGTTTATCAACCACCACCATAGAGTTGGCAGAGAGCAAGTTTTGAAAATTGTCACCGATCTGGATCAGCTAACGTTCGATGACTTGGAAGACTGCCCAATCCATGTGGGTTAGACCTAATAATGGTTAAAACTACATAATTATTCAAATAGCGAAACCAAGTCTACTATTTCCAAAGTTCATCAAATATGGTCCGTGAGGGGAAGCCAGTTGTACGTCGGCCAAACTGAACGATTTATGATTTTGTGAAATACAGCCTCGATCAACGATGGCTGATGCAGAGTCTGTCCTACGTGTATGACACAGCTAGGTCAGTGCGCTCAGTGGATGACCCTGTTAACGCAGGCACTAAACTCGATCTAACACTGACATACAACACACTGGCAGCGGAACGACAAGACACCGACACACTAAAAAAATTGCAAGTTTTAATTTCCTCAAATAAAATGTTTGTAATGTTGCACGCGTCACTATTTAGTGTCAATTTTCACATGTCCACCGGATAACCATGTAGTCATTTTACTTCTCCGGGCCAAAAATCACTTGTCCCGGACAAACGGACAAGTGCTATTTCGAACGCTTATTATATATATATATATATATATATATATATATATATATATAACATATAACACTGCTGTAAAATGTTTGCATCAGTTTGTCATTGAAGATGCCACTCAACCATCAGGAACACGACCAATGCAAAGCCAAGAAATGTTGTCACAAAAGTAATAATAAACTATATAATCTGATAATATTTTGTTAAACATCTATGACCTTCAATATTAACAGTTCTGTATTTTACAAACGAAGATAATATTCAATTGATCATCAGCAAACAAACGCATATTTTTTCCTAAATGTTATATTACCATTTCAATGATGATAAAACAATTTTAACAGTGCCTGAATTATATTTACCAGGCGGAAAATAATTTATAGATTTAGTTACGTCGTAACGTTGCTGCCGCGCGCAGACCGCCGTAGTTGGCGCCCCGTCCCCGGCAGCGCGTCTTGCATAATTCGGTTTTTGAAAACTCGCAATTTATGGTTAAGATAAATGTTACATAGATACAACAACACTTCTGAAATGTCATTAATATTCCGTTTATCAACCAGCACCATAGATTTACCGGAGAGCCAGTTAAAATTTTTGAAAATTGTCACCGATCTGGATCGGCTAACGTTCGTTGACGATGATTTGGAAGACAGCCGAGTCCGCGTAGGTTAAGCGTAATAATGGTTAAAATTACATAATTATTTAAATAACAGGTAGCAATACAAAGTCTACTATTTCCAAAGTTCATCAAATATGATCCGTGAGCGGAAGCAAGTTGTACGTCGGCCAAACTGAACGATTTACGATTGTGTGAAATACAGCCTCGATCAACGATGGCTGATGCGGAGTGTGTCCTACGCGTATGACAGAACTAGGTCGGTACGCTCAGCGGATGACCCTGTTAACGCAAGCACTAAACTCGGTCGAACACTGACGTACAACACACTGGCGGTGGAACGACAAGACGCCGATACACTAACAAAATTGGAACGCGCGCGATTGCTAGCGAACTTCAGTTACGTTTGAATTTCCTCAAATACAAATTTGCAATGTTGCACGCGTCACTATTTAATGTAAATTTCCACTTGTCCACCGGATAACCATGTAGAGTCATTTAACTTGTCCGGGCCAAAAATCACTTGTCCCGGACAAACGGACAAGTGCTATTTCGAACGCTGTAACATGTTGGAAGTGAAGCGCACTCGTGTCAAGGCTGGGGACGGCTCGTTCGCTGTAGCTGCTGCGTCCCCATGGAACACTTTACCAAGTGACACTCTCGCCAACTTCAAATGTCGTCTGAAGACACATTTCTTTTGAATTTCTTATTAGTGTCATTCTAGATGAACACTGCCCTCTACTAAAACACATTTTAAGTAGTTACCGTATTCGAATAATGATTATTCATTATTCCTCACGTAAACTATTTGATATCAAATGTTTCACTAAATTATTTATTATTAATTATACATATATATTTATTGATTAGAATTACTTTTATATAGTTATTGTGCTAGATTGATTATATTAATATTATGTAATTTTGATGAATAACTGCTAATATATATATTTATTTACTTCTTTATTTAGAAATTCTTTATTTATTTTATTCTTTACTCCTAATATTTCTTTTAAATTAATATACATATACATATTTATTGCAATTCTATTTTTTATGTATTTTAATATGTTGTGAAGCGCCACGAACAATATTGGATGTGGCGCTGTACCAAAAAATACATATTATTAAGTATTGTATGTGTGTGTGCGTGCGTGTGTGTGTGTGCGTGCGTGCGTGCGTGCGTGCGTGCGCGTGCGTGTGCGTGCGTGCGTGTGCGTGCGGGTGCGTGCGGGTGCGTGCGGGTGCGTGCGGGTGCGTGCGGGTGCGTGCGGGTGCGTGCGGGTGCGTGCGGGTGCGTGCGGGTGCGTGCGGGTGCGTGCGGGTGCGTGCGGGTGCGTGCGGGTGCGTGCGTGCGTGTTGCACATATATATATATATACGTTTGTAATGAGAAATAGCATGATGACACTTTACCTAATCATGTATACATCGTGTAATGCTCGTCAGAAGAGATATTTCTCCAATAAAGCCGCAACATGGGTGTAAACTGGTGTATCAATATGCTGCCGAACCAAGAGCAGTGAATTATTTCACGTTCAACGAGACTGTGCAATGTACCACGGCCTGTCATTGTTAGAACAAACTACACACTTGGGACACAGCAATGCCACATACTTACGAATTGTATTTGTTTTAGAACGACGACTCCAACAGCAGATACAGGTGCTTGAAGGTGAGATGAAATGATTCTGTAGATATTCCGTGGTGCAACATAAACACGCTGCTTGATGTTGCTACATAGAAAACAACAAATAACATTACTATTAAAAACCATACACCTAGAAAGGTCGAATAATAAATCTGGATCAATTCAATAAGGAAACATACGTTACGTCATGTATGTATTATAAAAGGTAGAATAATAAATCTGGATCAGTTCCATAAGGATAACATCCGTTACGTCATGTATGTCTTGTAAAATGTAGCGTTACTCAGTTCATACAACATATTTGTATTATAATGTATCTGTATTTTTTTTTCAGATGAACTTCAGCGCCTGAACAAGCAATTAGTGGAGGAGAAAAATGGTACGTTTCTTATGAAAATTCTATAATTTGGCTGTTATAATAAACTAACGTAGTATGGTCGTAAATACATATATGATAATTATATAGGTTAAAATTACTATACCTTTTTATTAATACAGTGCATTGTATTGGATAATCTCAGAACGTCGATGTCCGATGTTAGATGAAATTACTTTCGTTTGTGAACGGGGAGGTCAGAGGCAGTTTCGTCTGGCGTCGGACATCGATAGTTTATGCTTCGGACCGATACCGTTAAAATATTGATATCATCAGATCGATGTTTACAGACTTTCGTCAGAGAGGGTCGGGGTTGAGGCCAGATGAAAATAATGTTGTCTGATGTCGGATATCAAAGTTCTGAGATGATCCCTTACGTGATATGTATGAAATTAATTTAGAAGATGATGGAGTTGTGATAATAATGCATGGCCTTCACATTATTCAGCGAGACGTTTGGACGAGTTGAAGAAAAAACTAGAAAACGATGCGCAGAAGAACGGTACAAGTGAAACTTGTTATTGATATGAAATGGCATCTTTACAAAGTGCAAGTATAAAGGTGGATCAATTCCATAACAAATATACGTTACGTCATGTATGTATCGTAAAAGGTCGAATAATAAATCTGGATCAATTCAATAAGGAAACATACGTTACGTCATGTATGTATTATAAAAGGTAGAATAATAAATCTGGATCAGTTCCATAAGGATAACATCCGTTACGTCATGTATGTCTTGTAAAATGTAGCGTTACTCAGATACGTTATAATACAAATATGTTGTATGAACTGTTTTTGTTTCAGATGAACTTCAGCGCCTGAACATGCAATTACTGGAGAAGAAAAATGGTATGTTTCTTATGAAAATTCAATAATTTGGCTGTTATTATAAACTAA
This sequence comes from Paraescarpia echinospica, assembly GCA_020002185.1. Lineage (NCBI taxonomy): Eukaryota > Metazoa > Annelida > Polychaeta > Sabellida > Siboglinidae > Paraescarpia > Paraescarpia echinospica. The sequence goes on along the minus strand of CM034541.1, from coordinate 60,010,269 downwards.
CATAGTATGGTCGTAAATACATATATGATAATTATGTAGGTTAAATTACTATACCTTTTTATTAATACAGTGCATTGTATTGGATAATCTCGGAACATCGATGTCCGATGTCAGATGAAATTACTTTCGTTTGTGAACGGGGAGGTCAGAGGCAGTTTCATCTGGCGTCGGACATCGATAGTTTATGCTTCGGACCGATACCGTTAAAATACTGATATCATCAGATCGATGTTTACAGACTTTCGTCAGAGAGGGTCGGGGTTGAGGCCAGATGAACATAATTTTGTCTGATGTCGGATATCGAAGTTCTGAGATGATCCCTTACGTGATATGTATGAAATTAATTTAGAAGATGACGGAGTTGTGATAATAATGCATGGCCTTCACATTATTCAGCGGAACGTTTGGACGAGTTGAAGAAAAAACTAGAAAACGATGCGCAGAAGAACGGTACAAGTGAAACTTGTTATTGATATGAAATGGCATCTTTACAAAGTGCATGTAGCGAATCGTACGAGACTGTACAGCGTAGATGTAAACGTAATAGGACAGAGCCGCTTCCGATGACGTATGTTACTACGTCACAATCGAGTACGACTACAACGGATGCGATGCTTGTTGAAAACGTATCATTTCATGTTTATTTCACATCCCTATTAATTGAATGTATCCAAATTCAAACTCTCGGTTTTTGACTGTGTTCTTAATTGCTACAGTCGGTACTCTTAAACAATTGGATTTTGAAACGACTGATGTAATATAATAAATATATTATGTTAGTGTTCTCTTTACGTTTTTTAATTGCCACAGTCGGTAGTTGAGAGTTTTTAAAACAATTGGATTCTGAAGCGACTGATGTAATGTAATACATAATATTATGTTATTGTTCTCTTTACGTTTCTTAATTGCAGTGAAACAGATTAATTAAAAAAGTGCAAATGTAAAATAAATTAACGATAATATTTCCATTACAATAACATCACGTGGAATATAGTATAGGTTACCGATATGATATTTAGACATTTTTGATTTCTGTGAATTTTGAACATTAATTCATACGAATTAATTTTTTTCCAGACCAAATCATCTGTGCACTGATCGATGCGAATCAACAAATAAAACAGGCAAAAGAAGGTAGAATTGATGTCTCTACTAACATTATTTCATATATAACATAAGCGCCGGCACTGGGGAGGCTTGAGGGCTGAAGCCCCCAATATTATTGGCGGTGCAGGGCTGGAGATAGGATTAGCCCCTAATATATTGAAAGATGGGTGTACTTTGGGTTGCAAATTTAGGTTTTTTGAAAGCCTGAATGTGGAGTTTGTGGAAAGCCACATAGGAGGATGCAACTGAATGTTTTGGACAGCCTTAAGGGGGTATTTTTTGGGGAACCGCAGGTAGTGCATAACTGTTAAACATGATTTTTTTTCAGAGAGTATTAAACGCATTAATGATGATCTGAAGAGAGCAGAAGACGAAAAGAAGGTTTGCGAGAAGAAATCACAGGGTAGGTTAATTATTTACTTTAGTCATACTGCCTTTGGGTACATAGAGAAGCATAGCTTAAAGTTTTTTTTCTCAATTATTGCATATCTGTATTGCATCGTAATTAGCAGGTATATAACAAAGCTGAGTAAAACTAATAACAAACCATAACAACGTGGATATAACTAATAATAAACCATAACAAGGTGGGTATAACTAATAATAAACCATAACAAGATGGGTATAACTAATAAACCATAACAAGGTGGATATAACTAATAACAAACAATAACAAGGTGGGTATAACTAATGATAAACCATAACAAGGTGGATATTACTAATAACAAACCATAACAAGGTGTATATTGCTAATAACAAACCATAACAAGGTGGATATAACTAATAACAAACCATAACAAGGTGGATATAAGTAATAACAAACCATAACAAGGTGGATATAACTAATAACAAACCATAACAAGGTGGGTATAACTAATAATAAACCATAACAAGATGGATATAACTAATAATAAACCATAACAAGGGGGATATAACTAATAACAAACCATAACAAGGGGGGTATAACTAATAATAAACAATAACACAAACTGTTCATTGTTATGTATTTTTAATAGGTTAGTGGTAATAGAGGTGGTCTAGCGTAGAGGTTGGCGCGGTCGGCGCTGAGCAAGAGCAAAGTACCCGGATGTAGGTCAAGGTCAAAGGTCAAATGCCCGGATGTAGGTAAAGTGGCGCCACCTGGCGATAGGTCATGAAGTAGAATAGCGCCCCTAGCGGATTTTGGTGTGAACTAAAATAGGGTTAGGATTAGGAAACTAAAATATGTGACCCGCAGCGCCACCTAGCGGAATTTTTCGAAACTAAAATAGGTTGACCCCGTAGCGCCGCCTAGCGGATTTTTTTTAAACTAAACTAACCCTAGCGGATAGGTCATGAACTACAAGTGGTGTCACCTGGCGGGTAAGTTGTGAACTAAATGTAGGAGTACTGCCCAAATTCGTCTCTTGCACGCTTGCGTGCAATAGAGCCCCTGACGGATAGATCATGAACCACAAACATCATCCCTGGTGGACAATTATGTCTTTTCTTATATGTCATAGGTTGTCGACCATTTGGTTAGGCGTAGGCCTCTCCTAACCTATACATTTACAACTTTAACATAGGTCCAAACCTGACGAATCGGTAGAGATGTACGAGGTGAGTTGGTTATACAGGTAGTGATCTGGTTAGCCATTGTTTTCAGCTCTCGTCACAAAAGAGTATTAGCTATTCTCATAGGTTAGAAATTTCGTGTTCGTTCGGCACGACCACGTGACCTTTATGTTCTGTCGAACTGTTATTAAAGGCCTGCGTCTGTTTTTTGTGGTCATTATATCTTACATTTTGGAAGATGAACAACATGACTAGTGATAACGTCCGACAAGAGAGTTTGCTACCGAAGGCACATCCTTCTCCGGCTACGGGACCACTCGACCTCTCGACCCCGACAATCAATCCGAACCAACAACCAACGACCAGTTCAACGACCAGCCCGACGACCAGTTCGACCACCAAAACAATTTCGTCTCTGTCGTCAGCTCCGGCAATCAACCCAACTATCAACCTGACGTCATCACCTCCGACGAAGTGTCGGAAGTTTTTGCCTCGTTATACTTGCTGTATGTGTGGCAGTACCTGTATAAAGGGAATTGGCCCGCTCATGTGAAGCAGGGCTGCTGCCAAAGGAAGCAAGATAAACAGCGGCGACGTAAACAACAACTTGAAGAACAACTTGAAAAACAACTTGAAGAGATAACAGTAAGCTTCAATTTCCCATAGTGTTGAAATGCTATTCATGTCATTTTGTTAGAAAATTTTCAAAAAAACATAATATTATATTTCTCTTATACACACCAGTTGACCATTCATTACTAAGCTCATCTCGTTACTGTTTCAGCGACAAGAAAACGAGCCCATTGCTACAACCGTCGCCTCTTCTGCTTCTTCTCCACATGTCGCGGGAACTGGAAACCGACCACAGTTACCATCTGTCAACCGACCACCATCACCGTTGTACCACGATAGTACTACGGCTAACGTCATCCTCAAAACACCCAACTTCCACGCACCTGCACCCTTCAACGACACCAACTTAGACGAATCAATTAGCCGACCGTTCGTGACAACTCCTGCCGACACGGACGATGTGACAACTTCGGCCATTCCTGTCGATGTCAGAACTTTCACTGATACTGCCCATGTCACAACTCCCGTTCCCAACGACGTCACAACTACCCCTGCTGCCATCACTTCAACGACTACGAAAACTTCTGTGCATCGGAGACCTCTACCGTGGGGCTGGAGAGCCTATCTGTTCGATGTGTACCATTGATTTCCCTGTGACCGAAATGAAGAAGACGATTGCACGTCACATAGCATGTAGCATCTTTGAACTCTCAAGACGACAATGTCGTGGTTGCAAGATAGACCACCCTAGTCAATGTCATCACGATTGTATGTTACCCGATGACATTCTAATTTACATGCACTTTGACGAGGCTGTGGAGACCATTAATTCAACCGCAGTGATGAAAGACTGTTTGAGTGTTTTGTTAGACGCGGGTGTGAAGCTATCCGACGTGACAGTCGAACAGTTGTGTAATATCAATACTTGGTTGCAAGAAGCCGTTTCGAAACAGTGGCGAAACACTATGAAACATATGGTTCTGGCAGTAACGGAGGGTGACCTGTAAAGAACTTTCTTTTGTCTTGTACACGATTAAACTTTGCAAGGCTCTGTATCAATGTCTAGTCTCTGGTTCTTGTAGTTATGGAGCGTGACATGTAAATACGAAACGATGGTACCAATTGTAGTTCATGACCTATCCGCCAGGTGGCGCCACCGGCGACATTTGACCTACATCCGGGCACTTGACCTTGACCTTTGACCTTTACTTACACCCTGATACTTGACCTTTGACCTTGACCTACATCCTGGTACTTTGCTCTTGCTCAGCGCCGAACGCGCCGACCTCTACGCTAGACCACCTGTATTACTACTTAGGTTTACTAGTTAACAGAGGATGAGGGGGTTGAGAGCTCCACGGGTAGTACCGGCGGGCAATCGATCGGGTTTTCAGTCCTTCCGGTGCCGTTTCGACATTTGGACAATCTTTTTCACTATACAGAAAATAATGTTATATTATTATGTTGTTTTTGGGAGTGAGTTGAAATGTACGATATGTGTTCTCTCTAATAATTATGGGAAGCAAAAAGTAATTATACAGGGAATTCGAAAGGCCCGTACGCTTCATGCCCGCTCCGAACAAAACTATACACATTTATCCGGGGGGAGGGGGGCATATCTACGAACATGGGCTGGTCTGATGTGAAGCCAAAATGTTACATTTCTCATTATTACCATTCGAAGATTGTTTCGCAACGCTATGCGTATTTACGCAACGTAGTACAATCGTAGAAACACAGGTGTGACGCTATGAAAAACATATAGGTTACAACTAGGAAGGGCAAGTGCGATTAAAATTACCACGCGAACACATCACCCGCCCATGTTATTTTGCAGTGTAACGATAATGCGGTTATCGCTTCTAAAAGTGAGTTATGAAAATTGGCGGAGTGAAAGACGAGAAATGGTCGGGTCTGGATGCTTTGTAATCAACGTTTACGAAATAATAACTAAACGTATCTTATGTCGAGACACCGCAAGGTCTGAAACGCGGGGAAATGTATCTACCCCCAAAGCATCATTGTATTGCATTAATACACCAGAATAACGCATTCATACATCCAGACATCGCTGGGTCTTCCTCCTTCTCTTCTTCTTCTTCATATTAATACACCAGGATATCGCATTCATACCTCCAGGCATCGCTGGGTCTTCCTCTTTCTCTTCTTCTTCTTCATATTAATACACTAGGATATCGCATTCATACATCCAGGCATCGCTGGGTCTTCCTCTTTCTCTTCTTCTTCTTCATATTAATACACCAGGATATCGCATTCATACCTCCAGGCATCGCTGGGTCTTCCTCTTTCTCTTCTTCTTCTTCATATTAATACACCAGGATATCGCATTCATACCTCCACGCATCGCTGGGTCTTCCTCCTTCTCTTCTTCTTCTTCATATTAATACACCAGGATATCGCATTCATACCTCCAGGCATCGCTGGGTCTTCCTCTTTCTCTTCTTCTTCTTCATATTAATACACCAGGATATCGCATTCATACCTCCACGCATCGCTGGGTCTTCCTCCTTCTCTTCTTCTTCTTCATATTAATACACCAGGATATCGCATTCATACCTCCAGGCATCGCTGGGTCTTCCTCCTTCTCTTCTTCTTCTTCACATTAATACACCAGGATATCGCATTCATACATCTAGGCATCGCTGGGTCTTCCTCCTTCTCTTCTTCTTTATCATATTAATACACCAGGATATCGCATTCATACATCTAGGCATCGCTGGGTCTTCCTCTTTCTCTTCTTCTTCTTCATATTAATACACTAGGATATCGCATTCATACCTCCAGGCATCGCTGGGTCTTCCTCCTTCTCTTCTTCTTCTTCACATTAATACACCAGGATATCGCATTCATACCTCCAGACATCGCTGGGTCTTCCTCTTTCTCTTCTTCTTCTACACATTGATACACCAGGATATCGCATTCATACATCCAGGCATCGCTGGGTCTTCCTCTTTCTCTTCTTCTTCTTCACATTAATACACCAGGATATCGCATTCATACCTCCAGGCATCGCTGGGTCTACCTCCTGCTCTTCTTCTTCTTCACATTAATACACCAGGATATCGCATTCATACCTCCAGGCATCGCTGGGTCTTCCTCTTTCTCTTCTTCTTCTTCACATTAATACCCGATGATATCGCATTCATACCTCGAGACATCGCTGGGTCTTCCTCTTTCTCTTCTTCTTCTTCTTCTTCACATTAATACACCAGGATATAGCATTCATACCTCCAGGCATCGCTGAGTCTTCCTCTTTCTCTTCTTCTTCTACACATTGATACACCAGGATATCGCGTTCATACATCCAGACATCACTGGGTCTTCCTCTTTCTCTTCTTCTTCTTCATATTAATACACCAGGATATCGCATTCATACATCCAGGCATCGCTGGGTCTTCCTCCTTCTCTTCTTCTTCTTCACATTAATACACCAGGATATCGCATTCATACCTCCAGGCATCGCTGAGTCTACCTCCTGCTCTTCTTCTTCTTCACATTAATACACCAGGATATCGCATTCATACATCCAGGCATCGCTGGGTCTTCCTCTTTCTCTTCTTCTTCTTCACATTAATACACCAGGATATCGCATTCATACCTCCAGGCATCGCTGGGTCTTCCTCCTGCTCTTCTTCTTCTTCACATTAATACACCAGGATATCGCATTCATACATCCAGACATCGCTGGGTCTTCCTCTTTCTCTTCTTCTTCTTCACATTAATACACCAGGATATCGCATTCATACCTCCAGGCATCGCTGGGTCTTCCTCTTTCTCTTCTTCTTCTTCACATTAATACACCAGGATATCGCATTCATACATCCAGACATCGCTGGGTCTTCCTCTTTCTCTTCTTTTTCTTCACATTAATACACCAGGATATCGCATTCACACCTCCAGGCATCGCTGGGTCTACCTCCTTCTCTTCTTCTTCTTCACATTAATACACCAGGATATCGCATTCATACATCCAAGCATCGCTGGGTCTTCCTCTTTCTCTTCTTCTTCTTCACATTAATACACCAGGATATCGCATTCGCACCTCGATACATCGCTGGGTCTTCCTCTTTCTCTGCTTATTCTTCACAATAATACACCAGGATATCGCATTCATACTTCCAGGCATCGCTGGGTCTTCCTCTTTCTCTTCTTCTTCTTCACAATAATACACCAGGATATCGCATTCATACCTGAAGACATCGCTGGGTCTTCCTCTTTCTCTTTTTATTCTTCACAATAATACACCCGGATATCGCATTCATACCTCGAGACATCGCTGGATCTTCCTCTTTCTATTCTTCTTCTTATTCTTCTTCTTCACATTAATACACCCGGATATCGCATTCATACCTCGAGACATCGCTGGATCTTCCTCTTTCTCTTCTACTTCTTCTTCACATTAATACACCAGGAAATCGCATTCATACCTCCAGACATCGCTGGGTCTTCCTCTTTCTATTCTTCTTCACATTGATACATCAGGATATCGCATTCATACCTCGAGATATCGCTGGGTCTTCCTCTTTCACTTCTTTTTCTTATTCTTCTTCTTCACATTAATACACCAATATATCGCATTCATACCTCCAGACATCGCTGGATCTTCCCCCTTGTCTTCTTCTTCTTCACATTCTTCTTCTTCCTCTTCATCTTTGTCCCACTTTTATGTGGGGTCGATGTATGATGACATTCGCCTCCATGTCGCTCGGTCGTACACTTCCTCCCCCGACAGTCCCTTTCCCCTGCGATCTGCCCTCACTCTGTCCAACCACCTCCTCTTCGGCCTTCCTCTCCTCCTCTTCCCTTGCACTTTCATTCCCATCGCTCTCCTTCCTACATAATCCTCCTCTCTTCTTATCATGTGTCCATACCATCTCAACCTACTTTTTTGGACTTTCTTTGATATTTCCCCCACTTTCGTTTTCCCTCTGATTCTTTCGTTTCTTATCTTGTCAATCTTTGTGGCTCCGCACATCCATCGTAGCATTCGCATTTCTGCGACATCCAGCTTCTTTTCCTGTGTCTTCTTTACCGCCCATGTCTCCGCCCCGTACATCATTGCTGGCCTTACCACTGTCCTGTACACTTTTCCCTTGATCTTCACGTTCATTCTTCTGTCACACAGCACTTCAGATACTCTCTTCCAGATCTTCCACCCGTTCTGCACTCTATGAGTGACTTCCGCATCCAATTCTCCATCATCCGCCAATGTCGATCCTAGATATTTGAATGTATTCACTCTCTACACCTTCTCACCCTGTAACCGGATCTCTAGGTCATTGTTTTCGTTGCACCTCAGGTATTCCGTCTTCTTTCTACTAATCTTTAGTCCTCGCTCTTCCATTGCACTTCTCCATTCCTAGACCTTCCTTTCCACCTCCTCTCTTCTGGTACAGCACAGCACGATGTCGTCTGCAAACAGCATACACCAGGGGGGCTGTACTTTGATGCCCCGGCCCAACACATCCATAATCAAGTCAAACAGGTAAGGACTCAGTGAAGACCCCTGGTGCAGCCCCACTCTAACGGTGGTCTTGCCTCTCAGTCCTACACTGCTCTTGTCTTGCGTCCTTGCGTATTCATACGTGTCTTTTACGATGACACTGTCTCTCCATTCCTCTGGCATTTTCTCTTGTACGTATATCTTCTGCATCAGATCCCGTCTGGTCCCATCGCCTTCCCAGTTTTCATTCTTTTCAGTGCCACCTCTACTTCCTCCCTGATAATTCCTGGTGTTAATCCTTCATTTGGCACTCCATCGTCAAAGACTGCCCTCGGGTTCTCTACGTTTAGCAGATTATCGAAATATCCTTTCCACCGATCCTTCATCTTATCCTGTTCCCATAGAACCACTCCTTGTCCATCCTTTATCTGTCTTATCTGTGTGAAATCTTTGATCGATTTGTCGCGAGCCTTTGTTATTCTATATATCTTTCTTTCTCCCTCCGGTGTTCCCAGCTCCCCGTACACCTCGTCCATTGCCTGTGTCTTTGATCTTGCTACTTCTTTCTTTGCCTCTTTGTTTGCCTGCCGATAGCTATCTCTGTCTTCATGCTTTCCTGATGTTTCCCACTTCTTCTTTAACTCTTTCTTAGCTCTTATCGCATCCTTCACCTCATCATTCCACCACCAAGTCTCTTTGTCCCCAGGGGGTCTCTTTCCTGTTGTCATGCCCAGCACCTCCTTTCCCGCTCTTCCTCACATTAATACACCAGAATAAAGCATTCATACCTCCAGGCATCGCTGGGTCTTCCTCTTTCTCTTCTTCTTCTTCACATTAATACCCCATGATATCGCATTCATACCTCGAGACATCGCTGGGTCTTCCTCTTTCTCTTCTTCTTCTTCTTCTTCACATTAATACACCAGGATATAGCATTCATACCTCCAGGCATCGCTGGGTCTTCCTCCTTCTCTTCTTCTTCTCTTCTTCTTCTTCTTCTTCATATTAATACACCAGGATATAGCATTCATACCTCCAGGCATCGCTGGGTCTTCCTCCTTCTCTTCTTCTTCTCTTCTTCTTCTTCTTCTTCATATTAATACACCAGGATATCGCATTCATATTTCCAGGCTTCGCTGGGTCTTCCTCTTTCTATTCTTCTTCTTCATATTAATACACCAGAATAACGCATTCATACCTCCAGGCATCGCTGAGTCTTCCTCTTTCTCTTCTTCTTCTTCATATTAATACACCAGGATATCGCATTCATACATCCAGACATCACTGGGTCTTCCTCTTTCTCTTCTTCTTCTACACATTGATACACCAGGATATCGCGTTCATACATCCAGACATCACTGGGTCTTCCTCTTTCTCTTCTTCTTCTTCATATTAATACACCAGGATATCGCATTCATACATCCAGGCATCGCTGGGTCTTCCTCCTTCTCTTCTTCTTCTTCACATTAATACACCAGGATATCGCATTCATACCTCCAGGCATCGCTGGGTCTACCTCCTGCTCTTCTTCTTCTTCACATTAATACACCAGGATATCGCATTCATACATCCAGGCATCGCTGGGTCTTCCTCTTTCTCTTCTTCTTCTTCACATTAATACACCAGGATATCGCATTCATACCTCCAGGCATCGCTGGGTCTACCTCCTGCTCTTCTTCTTCTTCACATTAATACACCAGGATATCGCATTCATACATCCAGGCATCGCTGGGTCTTCCTCTTTCTCTTCTTCTTCTTCACATTAATACACCAGGATATCGCATTCATACCTCCAGGCATCGCTGGGTCTACCTCCTGCTCTTCTTCTTCTTCACATTAATACACCAGGATATCGCATTCATACATCCAGGCATCGCTGGGTCTTCCTCTTTCTCTTCTTCTTCTTCATATTAATACACCAGGATATCGCATTCATACATCGAGACATCGCTGGGTCTTCCTCTTTCTCTTCTTCTTCTTCACATTAATACACCAGGATATCGCATTCATACCTCCAGGCATCGCTGGGTCTACCTCCTGCTCTTCTTCTTCTTCACATTAATACACCAGGATATCGCATTCATACCTCCAGGCATCGCTGGGTCTTCCTCTTTCTCTTCTTCTTCTTCACATTAATACCCCAGGATATCGCATTCATACCTCGAGACAACGCTGGGTCTTCCTCTTTCTCTTCTTCTTCTTCTTCTTCACATTAATACACCAGGATATAGCATTCATACCTCCAGGCATCGCTGGGTCTTCCTCTTTCTCTTCTTCTTCTACACATTGATACACCAGGATATCGCGTTCATACATCCAGACATCACTGGGTCTTCCTCTTTCTCTTCTTCTTCTTCTTCTTCACATTAATACACCAGGATATAGCATTCATACCTCCAGGCATCGCTGGGTCTTCCTCCTTCTCTTCTTCTTCTCTTCTTCTTCTTCATATTAATACACCAGGATATCGCATTCATATTTCCAGGCTTCGCTGGGTCTTCCTCTTTCTATTCTTCTTCTTCATATTAATACACCAGAATATCGCATTCATACCTCCAGGCATCGCTGGGTCTTCCTCTTTCTCTTCTTCTTCTACACATTGATACACCAGGATATCGCATTCATACATCCAGACATCACTGGGTCTACCTCCTTCTCTTCTTCTTCTTCTTCTTCTACACATTAATACACCAGGATATCGCATTCATACATCCAGACATCACTGGGTCTTCCTCTTTCTCTTTTTCTTCTTCATATTAATACACCAGGATATCGCATTCATACATCCAGACATCGCTGGGTCTTCCTCTTTCTCTTCTTCTTCTTCTTCTTCTTCACATTAACACACCAGGATATCGCATTCATACCTCCAGGCATCGCTGTGTCTTCCTCTTTCTCTTCTTCTTCTTCATATTAATACACCAGGATATCGCATTCATATTTGTAGGCTTCGCTGGGTCTTCCTCTTTCTATTCTTCTTCTTCATATTAATACACCAGAATAACGCATTCATACCTCCAGGCATCGCTGGGTCTTCCTCTTTCTCTTCTTCTTCTTCACATTAATACCCCAGGATATCGCATTCATACCTCGAGACATCGCTGGGTCTTCTTCTTTCTCTTCTTCTTCTTCTTCTTCACATTAATACACCAGGATATAGCATTCATACCTCCAGGCATCGCTGGGTCTTCCTCCTTCTCTTCTTCTTCTCTTCTTCTTCTTCTTCTTCATATTAATACACCAGGATATAGCATTCATACCTCCAGGCATCGCTGGGTCTTCCTCCTTCTCTTCTTCTTCTCTTCTTCTTCTTCTTCTTCATATTAATACACCAGGATATCGCATTCATATTTCCAGGCTTCGCTGGGTCTTCCTCTTTCTATTCTTCTTCTTCATATTAATACACCAGAATAACGCATTCATACCTCCAGGCATCGCTGGGTCTTCCTCTTTCTCTTCTTCTTCTTCATATTAATACACCAGGATATCGCATTCATACATCCAGACATCGCTGGGTCTTCCTCTTTCTCTTTTTCTTCTTCATATTAATACACCAGGATATCGCATTCATACATCCAGACATCGCTGGGTCTACCTCCTTCTCTTCTTCTTCTTCTTCTTCTTCTTCTACACATTAATACACCAGGATATCGCATTCATACATCCAGACATCACTGGGTCTTCCTCTTTCTCTTTTTCTTCTTCATATTAATACACCAGGATATCGCATTCATACATCCAGACATCGCTGGGTCTACCTCCTTCTCTTCTTCTTCTTCTTCTTCTACACATTAATACACCAGGATATCGCATTCATACATCCAGACATCACTGGGTCTTCCTCTTTCTCTTTCTCTTCTTCATATTAATACACCAGGATATCGCATTCATACATCCAGACATCGCTGGGTCTTCCTCTTTCTCTTCTTCTTCTTCTTCTTCACATTAATACACCAGGATATCGCATTCATACCTCCAGGCATCGCTGTGTCTTCCTCTTTCTCTTCTTCTTCTTCACATTAATACACCAGGATATCGCATTCATACTTCCAGGCATCGCTGGGTCTTCCTCTTTCTATTCTTCTTCTTCATATTAATACACCAGAATAACGCATTCATACCTCCAGGCATCGCTGGGTCTTCCTCTTTCTCTTCTTCTTCTTCACATTAATACCCCAGGATATCGCATTCATACATCCAGGCATCGCTGGGTCTTCCTCTTTCTCTTCTTCTTCTTCACATTAATACACCAGGATATCGCATTCATACTTCCAGGCATCGCTGGGTCTTCCTCTTTCTATTCTTCTTCTTCACATTAATACACCAGGATATCGCATTCATACCTCCACGCATCGCTGGGTCTTCCTCTTTCTCTTCTTCTTCATCACATTAATACACCAGGATATAGCATTCATACCTCCAGGCATCGTTGGGTCTTCCTCCTTCTCTTCTTCTTCTCTTCTTCTTCTTCTTCATATTAATACACCAGGATATCGCATTCATATTTCCAGGCTTCGCTGGGTCTTCCTCTTTCTATTCTTCTTCTTCATATTAATACACCAGAATAACGCATTCATACCTCCAGGCATCGCTGGGTCTTCCTCTTTCTCTTCTTCTTCTTCACATTGATACACCAGGATATCGCATTCATACATCCAGAAATCACTGGGTCTTCCTCTTTCTCTTCTTCTTCTTCATATTAATACACCAGGATATCGCATTCATACATCCAGACATCACTGGATCTTCCTCTTTCTCTTCTTCTTCTTCACATTAATACACCAGGATATCGCATTCATACCTCCAGGCATCGCTGGGTCTTCCTCTTTCTCTTCTTCTTCTTCACATTGATACACCAGGATATCGCATTTATACCAACTAGGCAGAAATGCGATATGCAAAAATATGCCAACGTGTTAATCGTATATTCGCTTGTTACAGAGAAAATCCAAAATCTCCAAAAACAAAAACAAGAACTGGAGAAAGAAGTGAAAGCTCTGAAAAAGAAAATAGATGGTACGCTTTCTTTCCAAGAAGAAATACCGTCTGCACACACACGCACCACGCGTAGGCACATAAACACGCAGGCGCACATGCACACGCACGCACACACACACACACACGCACGCGCACACACACACACACACACACATATACACACGCACGCGCGAGTGCGCGCGCACACACAGACACCCGCAGTGATTTGGAAGATTACATCTTTCAAACGAAACAGCATACTATGCTTATAGACTGAATCACAGAAGCCTTGTAATTTTGAGATGAATCATAAAAGTATGTATATATTATCATCATGATTGTAGAGAAACTGTTATCATTGTGAATCAAAGTAGGACACATAAACACATTTAAACAGTTTAATTATATATTATCAGTATTATTTTAATAACATGTCAATAGTATTATACAATTATATTTTTCTTGCCAAATGCATAGCAATCGGAGTATCTGGGTTTCAGATAATATCATCTACAACTGGTGCGACAACACGTTGTGTTCACATAACAGCCTAAAACAATAATGTGTGCACTGGCTTCACTAATGAAAGTTGACTGTGGGAAGACGGTGAATACTAAATAATAACTTGTAAAATGTGTCTGTTTTCAGAAGACGTTGCGCGCCCACGAGATGCTTCGAAGCAGGACAAACCTCAAAGGACGGCCGCCGATGACGCTGGTAACGTCACATACCGTGTCATAATGCGTCGCTACGTTCACAACAACGGTGCTAAATCGTCCTAGAAACTTGGAAGGCGCATACAATCTTTTGATGTACCCATATCAACCAGGGTAACAACACGATCAGGTCGATATTTTAAAACCAAACTTCCAAGCGCCATCATTCCACCCGGATACAATGCACATTCCCAATCTGTCTTTATATTTGTCAGCACCAGTTGTGATTAAACGTAGTTGATAATTATACAATGACTATTTTTGCACCACTATGTTCAAACAACGAGAAACACAGTTTGGATAACATTAATTGTATATGTGACATAGTAAAATGTAGGTTTCATGGTAAGGCAGTTGTTATTGTGTGACCTAATCTTGTTTCACGATTGTGACGTCGACTTTGTATAATAGATTGCGTTTCTGCCGTGCTTTGGTAGCCGGGTGCATGGACATAACATACATAATCCATGTGGGATCTTGATATTGTTGTAAATGTGGTCATCATGACAGTGGTAACAGCGCGGTCTGTTCCAGCGCTGATCTCAGAACAAAGGACGCGCGTCAAGGAAGCGGCAGAGCCAAGTAGGCAATTGTTTTTCTAGACGAACACTGTTGTCATTTTACAATGAACTGTAAGCGACCTTCAACTTGCATTTGGTAACCTGGAAATAAACTGTCCTATATAAACGTGATTGTTATGTGCAAATACAACAATTGAGCGGTTGTTTACAATAATGTAGACTTAAGTAAATTATGCAGATCTTACATCCTTCCAATACAGATCGGATGTATATCGACAGCGGGGGCTCTGAAAGATTGGGTGCATCTCGTCTACATATTATATTACTAGGATTGTAATTTGAAGTGAATTCTCTTTTGCATTTATATACAGTAATGATTATTTTTGTTACACTGAATCCGCTAGATAATTAAGACATGTCGTAGTTACTTCAATAACTCAATCAATCAGTCCATCGATTAATTAAAGAATCAATCAATACATCGACAAATCAGACTGTCAATCAATGTTCTGCTTCTCAATACAGTTCTTATGTCGTTGCGAACAATAACTTGTATCTTGCGTAATAACAATAGAACGTGTCGTTGATTATTTAACTCGTTTCTACAAATAAGCTGCTTTTTTCTGAAGCGTATTTTATTGGTATATGGAAAGAACAGACTCTTATGTAAACAGAATAAGTCGCATACAAGATGGTTATCGCTCAGTCGATGCTAGAACAAACAGCTTGATGTAAACTGTTTGTTGTCACGTGTGTTACTTGTACAGAGGAAGGGGAGGACGAGGATGAGACGAAGCGGCGCAGGGCTGTGGAAGTACTGCGGCTGGTAGAACAATACCAGCAACCGCAGCTGTGGAGGGATGTGAGCGACCTCATCACAGAGGACGGGAAGCTAGACATGGCAGGCGAGTTCACTCGTCAAGAAATACCTAAACTGCTTTATGTCCTTAAGTCCGGTGTGGCTGAAGAGATCACATACATCAGGCGAGTTGTTGATGCTGTTGTTGGCTACGTTCAGGCAACCCAATGGACTCACTTACTATTGCAAGATAATCAGTCGTGTAAACATAACATTCAATACAATAGTATGAACGGTGTATCATTGTTCTCATCCAAACACTTTGTTTACGCCTGCAACTAGTGGATTGCTGGTTGGGTGCAGTAACGTCGATATGTTATCCACCACATTCTTTGTAATTATTTAATTAATGCAATAATATATTTATGATTGTCAGACCGAATCATATTTTTTGTGTCCAGGGGCGGATCCAGAGAAGGTAGTTTTTTTTGTTTTGGGGGGGGCATAAAAACATCCACTGGCGGCCGAACCAAATGGTATAAAAAATGTTTCGTTGCTGCGCCGCCGTCACACTTCAGCTTCTCCGCTGTCTCGGCTCGAACTCGACTGGGGCCATCGGACGACGGGGTGGGGGTGGAGGTTGGGGGTTTGCTGTTGAACATTTTTCGCCGGCCCGTCGTCATAAGTTCACCTTATTGTAACCTGAACGAGGGCACATTTCCTACGATCTAGGGGGCAAGGTAACCTGTACCCATTTTAAAAGGTCTACGGGCACGCCAAATTACAATTATTTACATTACATGCACCCAGCCCCCCCCCCCCCGGGATCAGCCTATGGTGCCGTAAACATAAGCTGTGGACATCTTGCAACTCTATGTTCGAGTTACTATTTATACAGCGAAAGAAAGAAAACCTAAACTAAAAAATAACCACTCCCATGCAACGTACGTAATTGGCAATGCGGAAACTTGGATCAATGTGAACAACATTATTTCTATTGCAAACCATTAGCACCATCTATTATAAATATAATAATAATAGGTAATATTTATAGAGCGCAATTTCATAACATTCTCAAAGCGCTGTACAATATAAATCCAATCAAGCGATTCAATGTATATCAGTAAAAACTACAAAAAGGAAACGTCAAATAAAATGTAGAACAATTTAAGTTAATTATATTAAAACTATTAATTAAAGACTAAAAATAAAAAAAATTAGATAAATTATATATTGCACTAATTAGTACTCTATTTACATGCATGCATACCTATACATACATACCCGCACTCACACACCCACACGCATGCACGCACGCACACCCACGGACGCACACATACACACACACACATACACACACACACACACACACACACACACACCCACACAAGTCAGGTGGAGGGGGAGAGAGAGAGAGAGAGAGAGAGAGAGAGAGAGAGAGAACGAGAGAGAGAGAGAGAGAGAGAGAGAGAGAGAGAGAGAGAGAGAGAGAGAGAGAGAGAGAGAGAGAGAGAGAGAGAGAGAGAGAGAGAGAGAGAGAGAGAGAGAGAGAGAGAGAGAGAGAGAGAGAGAGAGAGAGAGAGAGAGAGAGAGAGAGAGAGAGAGAGAGAGAGAGAGAGAGAGAGAGAGAGAGAGAGAGAGAGAGAGAGAGAGAGAGAGAGAGAGGACCACTGACCATATCAAACACAGAAACCGTATCCCGCATTCACGTGGATATTCTAAGTTTGAAACTTAATTGAATTAATCTTTGGGCAAACATCAATTACGTCAAAAATAATTTGCCAGGTAATTTCACTAACACTGCATAAAAAGGTTGCAAATGATAGGTTTATTTTTCACTGAAATGTATCTGAAAACAGAGGAAATAAACAAAATCGAATTTAGGGAGCACATTTAAGTTTAACTTATTAACATCAATCAAGGAATGTATGTGTATATATATATATATATATATATATATATTATACGTATGCTACGTTCGCCAGATGCTCTAGCGACTCACCCTTAAACCAATATATCATCTCTGGCCGGAAGAAGGCGCCACGATCTAGTTATCGATTTTTGCGTTGTCGTCTGCTTTTGGAAGGTTTGTATGCAATCGAGATGTTTCATTACAAAGATTTGTTGTGTTTCCAAATGATACGTGTAATTCTAGTTAGTTGCATAATGTTCACGCATCATGTAGTTAAATGACACGACATGTTATGTACTTAGATGAAATTAGGTGCATTTACAACCCGGAATTCCCGCTAAGCTGCAACTGTCAGAGTCACTGAAATACGCGCGTAATTTCGTAAACCAATTGAAATTGTTTAAAAACTAAAAGCAAAGCCAAATGGAAATCATAAACTAGGGAAAGTGTTTGCATATAATAACTAGCAGGAATTACAATGATTACAGATAAATGCGAGACTTTTATGCTTTCCAGAAAAGTTTATTTTATAAATCAAAATTTCGCAAAGGCGAAAGCGTGTGTACCACCAATACAAAACATATAGAATGCCTAACTGTACTTTTAAGTTCTCTATACGTATGCATTGAGTATAACGTGTATTGTATCACTGTATAAGTGTATGTAATCATAAATATTAATAGCACACGATTGCTAACGTTTTAAATATTTTACTTCACCGTTTAATAACTTATGAAACTTTTGTACAAGTTAACTTTAAGAACATCCTTCTAAACTCTCTCACATAATGACTGGCGTTGAAACCTGGTGAATATTGGAGGGCTCAGGCTATCCAAAAATCTTGATTTGCACCCGTTCCCCGAGGCTCGCCAAAAAAAACCTCCTGAGACTCCAGAAACCTCGATTTGCACTCCTCTTTGAGGCTCGTCAAAACCTAAAATTGCACCTGCACGAGGCTTAACCTCGAATTGCACCCCCGGAGGCTCGTCAAAAACACTCAGGCTCTCCACAAACATCAGTTTGCACCCCCAACTACCAACGCTGACCAAAAACCTCAAATTGCACCCCAAAATATTTGGGTGCTAATCCTATCTCCAGCCCTCCGCCTAATTTATTGGGGGCTGAGCCCCCCAAGGCCCCAGTTCCGATGCATATGGATTATTAAAGTAACATTCAATTTCTAATTAACCTTGTCAAATGGTGTCACTGAAATAGTTCTAGGCGTTATTAAACCAGAATTTAGCTAAACAGCATACGATAATTACAAAGCTGCTTACGGAAACATGAAAATAGTTAACCCTTAGATGCAGCAAAGTGGAGTAATTTAATTTCAGGTATTAAAATATATACCACTCGGTAAAAAAATAAAACAGAGGAGTGCATTATGTACCTAGACAGAGTTCATTGTTTTCTAATCAAAAGAAGAACTTTGACAAAAAAACTTAATTATTTTGAACTAAATTTGCTAAAATTATTATTAATTACTACAAAAATTAGCTATACGAAAATAAAGTGATGCTGAAGCTTCTTTAAGTGTTTCACCCCTCCTATTTCCCCAAACAATCCCAAATATCAAGTAACTGACTCGTGTATTTGAGGGAAACTGTTGTAAGGACTCAAGAAACTCTACGGATGACATAGATAGTTTCAATTTAATAAATACAATTTTGGGCAAAAATAAATATTAAAAATTATTACATTAATTTTGTTTGGCACGTATCAAAAAACATGGTAATTCCCGCTTTAGCTCATAAAAACATCAAGTATTTGGTTTGTAGTTTGTTAATTTGAAGAACAGAATAGGGCAGTAGCATTCTATAAATTGAATAATTGCAACTACTTTATGTGCAATAATAATCAAAATGTTCTTAAAATAATTCTGGCCTTATATTTATTAGCAATATAATGCCTACTTCTTTTAGACCTGTATGTTAGTATATATATATATATATAAACCTGATAATTGTAATACATATTAATATAAATGTTTACTTGATTTTTATAACTGAGTTCACACAGACATATATGATTTTAAAATGTACAATAATACTACACAATTAGTCCGTCCGTATAAATATATTATTTCCAACTATATAGGGAGGAAGAGATGAACTTGTTGCACTGTCGTGTGTTGAGGTCAGTTCTGTAAAGTTTAAAACAATGTATATAAACTAAGAAGCCGCAGAGAGGAAACAAGATAAAATGTTTCAACGCCGACTTGGAACACATTCGTCTAACGACCAATGACAGTTTAACACGAATAGCGACTCCTCGGATTTAATTTTGTCAGATCAGTTTAGGTTTATCGCGGTAATTACTCGCTCAGTTATGTTGTTTATAAATGTCTGATTCACACAATGTAGAGATGATATGATGGATTGACGATGTAGTGTGGTTGTAAGTTGAGTGTGTATTTGTGAGTCACTCGTATAATTCGTTCTCCTGTCTTACACAGCCTTGGCGGCGACTACGGCGGCAAGAGGTCACTTGACTTGAGCGATGTGGCAGATGTCAAAGAGTTGTGTCGTTGTCTGTCCACGTCCTGTCTGCCGCGACTACGACAACTATGGCAAGTATAATAACAACAGTAGTAGCTCGACTAACTCTACCAGACACATGGGTAACGACAACGACGTGTCAACGTCACACGACATTGTTAGACTCAACTTTGTTGTCGGCGTCTGTCGTCGGCCGTCAAACAAATAAAACAATTATTTTGTCTGTTGTAGGTTGATTGGTTGTCACCTCGATGACGCCGGGTTTAAGGTCCTCGCAGCGACACTGGAGATTCAATGTCCTGGGATGACATATCTCTCGTGAGTTTACAGGACTAGTCACTAGACCAGGGCGTTCTATTTACCCGACACGTTTCTGTATTCACCCTAAAAACGTACACGTTACGGAGCCACTGAACGAGTTGATTTCTAGGGCCTAAATAAAAGCTGGCCCTAAAACAAATCAGTTGATTGAAATTAATGACATTTGATACGACACATATTATTTGTAAATATTGTTTAATCGATTTCGAGCAGTTTATTTGTAACGCGCTGAAGTAAACAAAGTGTCGACGACAAATGACAACTCGAGGTTTAATTACAGGTGTAGCGTCAACGACATAAGTTCAGCCGTCGAGGACCGTGTTAGAGAGTGGCTCAGGGCCCGACCTGAGTTGACAATAGAGTAAGTAATCAAAGGTTTAGTTTGAATGTGTTGACATTAACTCGACCAGTCTTACTTCGTTTACGTCTCTAGTAGCAACCGATTGTAATTGATGACAAGTGCTGACAGTTGTAATGACGATGTAAACGACGCCGTAATTAATTGTTGTTTGTAATCGGTGTAATCGACGGAAGTGATTAATCACGATCTCTCTCACCTGTCTGTCTTATTCCTCAGTCTGGGCTGGTGTCGTCTGTCACCGGCCACTTGTGACAGACTCAAGGCAAAGTTCAGAGACAGGGTCGACGTGGTAAGTACATTCACTGTGACAACATCTCGGTGACGTCACCCACCCCTCGTTAGTCTCGTCACCCCGATTCACCCGGCTCTCTAAATGACAACCCAATCTGTAGCCCGGCGGTTAACCTGCGATGTACTGACGTCATATCAGGGCCAGAAACCCACGTTAAATACGGACGTTTTGGGTGTTCGTGGCCCAGAAAGAAGCAACTCCCATAAACGTAGATGTAACTGTCCTGGCTGTTTATCTTTATAAGTTAGATTGTTGCTATTTGTTTTGGAGATATAAACTACGTTACTATGGCAACTGTAGATGTACTTTGTATCTAAGTCGTCACAGTTCAACTGTCAAAACGTTCTAGAAAGTGTTTTACTGAATGTAAACAACACAAACGGTTGTAATTATTTCTAAACTTATAACATTATTTTGTAGTTCACATTATTAAGGAACTTGTGCAAAATTACTAAATATCTGCGACTGAGTGAATAGTTTATTATCGCCCTATTATTTTATACAAATAGTCGACTTTGGCTGTGTTTTCTGTGTTCGAGGTTCACAGACGTATCTACGTTGTTAAATGAGAAGAGAAGTAAAGGTTGAAGAGTTCATTAAATCATTCAATAAAGTTTTATCTTCTGTTTGTAGACCAACCAGAGGACAGACTGAGACAGACGAAGGCCGTTGATTCAGTCAGCGGCGACAGACTCACATCTGATAATACATCTTTATTTATTGTTTCTAAAACCACCAACTAAATTATATTGGTTGTAGAATGTCAATAGTCGTTCAGTATTTACACAATATGTTATCTTAAAAACAATACAGATCTTATTTATTCGGGGAATTTGTGCGTGATCACATTTGTAAACAAACCTGGTTTATCGCCCACTTGGACTGGCTGCGGAAGGTTTTGACGCCGCTGTGGAAACATTAATACAAAGTTGACACATAAAGTGGGCAAATATTTCTGCCCGGGGGTCCACTCTTTTGATGAACAAGAAGCAGTTCATCGTGTGAATTATACAAATTGGTGCAACAGTTATTCTCGATTAGATACTTGTGTTAACGAACGACTGCGCTGACATTTGGCAAAAGTTGCCGCCGTCAGTATTTACTTTGTTACCGGGAACGTTCGATGCGTTGAAGAACATAATTATTCCAAGTGTCGGGATCAGTGCACCAACAATTGTCAACAACAGTTTGTAGTCAGTGGTTCATATTGCGTGTGTCATCGTCGTCATCATAATTATCGTCACCATAGTCGTCATCATCATCACACCCTGTCGTAAAATGTGGCGCGGTGGTCGGGTTTAGAATCCATCGTCCTACAGCCGTTTCCAAACATGAACAATTTTATTCAACCCACATTGTCTGTGTCTTTCGGGAGATAAGCCGTTGGTCCCTCCTACCTGGTATCTGTATGTCAGGATAAATAAAGGATCGCGCGCAGGGGGTAAACGTGTTATGTAATCTGTTGTTGACTCTGTAACTCAAGAGTAGGTCTGTTTGAGCCACACCCGCTCGTTTGTGGGTCTAATTCAGCGATTCCCGGCATGCCTCTAGGTAGTTGAGAGATTGTGTTGTCTGCAGTTTGAATTGTCCACCATTTACGACGCTGGCAAATATGCGACCCGCAGAAATAAGGATAATATGCTATGGCTAATTATGCGACATGTGGTCACATAATAATAAAATGCATGTCGACCTTCGTGTTCACCCACAACCCTGTGTTCTAGTTACTATTGTATTCCCTGTTTCTATACAGATTTGATATGTGCTGGGAACAGCCTTCGTAGATAGTTTTGTTCCCCCTTTTAACCAGTATAATTATTATGATTTGCTCAATCGTACGTGTTCTGATCCAATATTGTGTGGTTGTTTTACAGGACAAGTCGCAACCGTAGAAGTCAAGTCATCACAGAGTCGGGCGTCTTTGAATGAATTCTTGTGTAGCTGTTACTTACAAATCTGACGTCGCACCACATTGTGTTAAATAAAACGTGTCGTAATATTACTGTTGTCATTCATTTTAAAATTGATACCTAGATGATCTAATTTACTTGGCAGGCCCAATTGTTATATTTAGCAGCTGCGATGTCATAGCCTCTATGGTCAGCTTGTCTCTAGCACTAGACGTGTTGACCATCCTGTACTTTGCAAAGATCATAATTTGATAGTTCGTACAAACGGGTGTAGGCATGTGATAAATTCGTTATCCTTCCAAGCTATTGAACTACAGAACCCTTCTGAGGTTCTATGTTAATCATTCCTGGTATGTTTTGGTGGATATCACCACGGCTAGCCGTTGTACGGCAGTTATTATATACCGGTATCCAGTTGATGTTCAGAAGCATTATTCTTAAGGTTGGATCTGACAACAAGGCGTAGTTCAACAGCTTGGGATGATAAAGCACAATACTCGCCAGGAATGGTATGACAGGAAATCCGTGTGTGGTTTGGGCCGGCTGATATCTACGACCCCACAAAGTAACCGTAATACTACATTTGGTTATAAGTAACACCATGAGACTTATAAATGGCTCAATAGAAAGTCAAATTACGAGGTTTGTAAGTTATGTAAACCATGTAAATATGCATTCAACAATAAACAGAGATTTAACTGTTATTATTATGGAAATAACATACGCTCTGTTGACGCTACCCGAGCTTAAGCAACGCGTTCCTGTTATCCGGTGATAACTCACCTATAGGGTAAACGCACCATACATCGTTCTCGTAATACAATGGTGCGGTGCTGATCTTATACCCGTCCACACTGCACCGCCGTATCGAGATCGGTAGCAGAATCGCGGTCCGAGCTGCGTTGACACGACGCTACCGTCGGCGGGAACACGATCCTGCTCAGTTATTTACAACAGAGTTGCGTCATTCATAACAAGTAAACAACACTTGCACTTTTTGTCAGACCAGACCAGACTCACGTCGTCTGCAGTGTAGACACTACGCTGTCTACGCTATACCATATTAAGCCGGCGTGACGTTATAATAACGTAAACTTTAAAACATTCGACTACTTCGGGGCTTGTCGGTGTCAGTCTGACGTATTCGAAAGTTTTCAATGTTACGTGATTATGACGTCAGACCGGCTTCCAGTATAGCATAGTCGGTATCAGTCGGTGTAGTGGATATTCCAGAGTCGGAGGGAGTCTGGTGACTAGTCCTGTAAACTCACAAGAGCCATGCCATCTCAGGACATTGTGTAGACATGTATTACAATATGGTATATAGCCTAAGCTAAGCATGTGGAGTCCAATAAACAAATGTGTATTGCACTGTTATTGCGCCTCACTGCATCACTGCAGATGAAAACAAGCAAGTCGTAGGTCTTTTTAAAAGGCGTCAAACTTGCATCATATAATTTATATATCAACTTTCTTTATAAGCATGTGTTCCTAAGAGGTGTAGCTATTACTCTGCATTGTTACATTTGAATTACCGTAACAATGTGTGTACGAAATAAGTCGGCGTTTGTACTTACGCGAAATATCCATGTTTGACGTTCATACGCGAAGTCGAACTGCAGATCCCGCGTAAACCTCTGATTGGATCGCAAAAGCTGTGACGTAGAACTCAATTAACTTTCCGGTCGGCGTATGTTTTTGGCGTCAGGTTTGTGCGTATTGCGTTAGCTAGTGGTGTCTATTGAGAATTAATGCCGCCGAGGTTGGAGAGGCGACTAAGAGAAGCCACATCGGTACATACATCTGGGTACAATCGAAGATTGGCCCATACACCGAGGATCGGCGAAACACTACGTTGATCCGTGTAATCCCACCGTTTGACTAAATCAAATAATCTCCTCAAATGTATTATTTTATCACAAGGTGTCGCCACCATCGTCACAACGCGATTACTACATTGTGTTACTAATGGCAAATTCTGTCGGATCACTAATACACTTCTGGTCTCGTGACATGCATGAATTAACGAAGAGTTTTAAACCGTATTCCTTTAACGGATTATGTAATACAGTATCTATATACGTTACTCCCTAGCAGACCTGTTCAATCGAACACCATCTCAACTTCTCTGGGAAGATATTTGTACACAAATATCCACCACCGTCTATAGCCAGGTACTCATTCATACAAGTGAGTGAACTGATGCAATATAGAGTAAACGAACTTGCCCAAGGTCGACACCGCCGCACTGGATTCGAACCCGCGTTCTCTCAGTCAAGAGTCCGGTGCTCTTACCGCTGCGCTACTGCGCTCCACGTTTAGGGTGCGTCACGGGCAAGATGTGTTAAAGAGCGAGGCGTCGTCTATGATTTATTAGCGTCCGCTCCACACCAGTGTGTCTGCGCCACCCGCCGCATGATCGCGCTATCAACACTTGCATGGCAGCGGAATCAATGGATAATTGAATCGTTCGAGGCACTATTCATCGCTGGTCCTCGGAGGGCGGCACAGCGCAGTGCACGAGTCCATACACCACGCCGCAGTCTTCCGTAGACACCCAGTCGGCCCCTCAAGGCCTACCGGGTGCTCTATCATATTGACCGCCTTGCTGGCAGCTGTTTTTCTCTTTGTCAACGCAGGCGCTGGTCTTTAACCTTTCGCAGCGGACTCTCTCCGTGTAAAGCACTGGTGCACGAACGGCAACTTTCCTCGTTGTTTCTCCGGTCCTGTTCGTTGGTGGAACAGTTGAGATGGGATCGAGATCCACGCAGGCGAAGTTTAACAAGATTTAACAAGATTTAACAAGATTGCCACCCAGAGAATTAACTCTAGGTAGCAGGTGGACAAGGAAGCCCTTGGCTTATCGAGAGTCCGACCTTTTTATCTATGTGTATCCCGCCCGTCTGAGGTATGTGTCGATTTTATTTTTAAACATATTCACGCTACTAGCACCCACACAATCAGCAGGTAATCTGTTCCATTCATTTACAGTCCTTTGTGAAAATGAAAACTTTCTTATATCCAATCTACTCTGCTCCTTTGCTAATGCAAGATCATGTCCTCTAGTCCTTCTATCTTTCTTAACTGAGAAAAACATATTTCTATCAATATTTTCATAACCCTTCAATATTTTAAACACTTCTATCTGATCTCCTCTCAATCTCCTGGTCTCTAGTGTTGTTAAACCGCATTTTTTTAGGCGTATTTCATAACTAAGATCCCTCAGATTTGGTATCATTTTAGTTGCTCTCCTCTGCACTCTTTCTAGCATATCTATGTCCTTCCTGCGATATGGCCTCCACGCTTGAATACAATATTCTAAATGAGGCCTAACTATTGTTTTGTACAGCGGTATTATTAGCTCTTTTTCCTTATACGTTATGTTTCGCCTAATTAATCCAAGGATTTGATTTCCCTTTGAAGCTGCAATTCCGCACTGCTCTGAAACCTTCATATCAGCACTAATGGTTAACCCTAAGTCCTTTTCTTTTACAGTAGTACTTAGACAGTACCCCCATTGTATATTTACCTCTTCGTTCCCATGTCCTGTGTGGAGGCATTTACATTTCCCAAAATTGAACAGCATTTGCCACTTTTCAGACCATTTGATCAACCTGTCAAGATCATCTTGTAAATGCTGTCTATCTCCATCACTTTTAATCCTTCTAAACACTTTTGTATCATCCGCAAATTTCAACACCTTGCTTGTTATATCATCGTCCAAATCGTTGATATATATTAAGAATAATATAGGTCCTAGTACTGATCCCTGTGGTACCCCACTCAATACCGATTTCCAGTTTGAAGCCTCCCCATCAACTACTACACGTTGTCTTCTGTCATTCAGCCATTTTTCTATCCAGTTTATTATACCATTTCCTATGCCATGGGCCTTTAGCTTAAGGAGTAATCTTTGATGTGGTACTTTGTCGAAAGCTTTTGAAAATCTAAATAGATGATATCTACTGGTGATCCCTCATCTACCCACCTAGTGATGTCTTCCAAAAAACATAACATATTTGTTAAGCATGACCTCGCTTTTAAAAACCCATGCTGAGATGGGTTTATCAAGTTATGTTTAACAAGAAAATCCACCATGTGATCTTTAATTAGTCTTTCTAATAATTTGCAAATCACTGATGTTAAACTCACTGGTCTATAGTTCTCTGACTTGTTTCTCGAACCTTTTTTAAATAACGGTATAATGTTTGCCTCTTTCCATTCTAAAGGAACCACTCCCTCTTCTAATGACAAATTGAAAACTGTTGCAAGCGGTACGCTAATTTGTTCTACAATTTCCAATAGTAGTTTGGGCGGAATCCCGTCCACTCCAGGTGATTTATTATCCTTCATAGCCCTTATTTTCTTAGCTACCATTTCCGAGGTTACAACTAACTGTCCTAAATAGTCTGAATCTGCCCCTTGAACTTAGCCTCTGGTACTGGCAGTGAACTAATATCTTCCCTGGTAAACACTGAACTAAAATACTCATTCAGGTCTTCTGCCATTAAGAATCCCTCTGATATTGTATTTCCAGCACTATCTTCTAGAGGACCGACCTTATCCTGAACTTTCTGTTTGCTTCGAATATACGCATAAAAACTCTTACTGTCATGTTTTATATTACTAGCTAATTTTGTTTCATAGCTTCTCTTTGAATTTCTAATTTCAGCTGTAGCTTGATTAAGTGCTTCTTTATAAATGTTGTAGTCTTCATCATTTCCAGTACATCTATATGACTTCCACATCATTTGTTTATACTTAATTTTTCTAATGGCTTCTTTCGATAAGTGTTTCTTTTTAGACCGTTTCCCTTGTTTTTGAAGGGTACAAATTTATCGACTATGCACTTAATTTCACTATTTAAGATATTCCAGCATTCGGTTGCTGTCTTATTCTTCAGTGTGTTATTCCAGTCTATCTTTGCTAAATATTTCCTCATGTCCTTATACCGTCCTTTGTGGAAATTTCTCCTATACTGCTTTTTACTATTCCTTTCTGATTTTACTTTGATGGTAAAATGTATCTGGTTGTGATCGCTATTCCCCAGTGGCTCACATATCTTGACATTGTCAACTAATTCTTTCTGTGAGGACAAAACTAAGTCTAACACATTCTCTCCCCTTGTTGGTTCTAGCACATGTTGAGAAAGGAAACTATATTGTACTAAAACTAAAAACTTGTGGTCCTCACTCCCCATACTCTGTAGAGATTTCCATTGTATATGCCCATGGTTAAAGTCCCCCATAATAATACAGTTCCGTTTGCTTACTTCCCTTATAGCGTTTTGTATTTTTTCATTCTCTTCTATGCTTATGTTTGGACTTCGATAAACTAACCCAACTGTTAACGTTGAGTTTCCTGTAACTATGTTACACCAAACAGCTTCTTCGCAATCTGCTTCTCTTTCTAATTTTATTTCATAAGCCTGGATAGATTCTTTAATATATAAAATAACTCCACACCCCTTTCTTCCTATTCTATCTTTCCTAAACATTACATATCCTGTCAGTCCCAATTCGGCATCTGATATATCGGTGGTGGTCCAGGATTCGGTTATACCTATTATATGAGGGTCAATATCTTCTATCATAATGTTTAGTTCATTTTTTTTGTTTACTATACTCCTTGCATTTAAACAAACACATTTATATCCAGCTTCAGAAGAGTTTTCCAGACTGTTATTTGTTGATTTATTTGTGCTGTATTTATCTATGCCTCCATTTTCAGGCTTTTCTGTGAGTCCCCCCTGCGAATCTAGTTTAAATAGATGCAACCTGTCCCACTGTCAACAGATTGCAGCAGATTCTCTGAGAAAACTGCTGCCCCCTTTCCACTAAGATGGAGGCCATCTCTCATGTACATATCTTCCCTCCCAACAAAGTATCCCCATAAATCTGTGAATCCCACCCCCTCTTCTTCACACATATGCTCAGCTAGTGCATTGATCGCCATCCTTTTGCAGTTTCTATACGTTGCCCCCCTTCCTCCCATTACTGGCAAAATTCCTGACAAAATAACCTGTTCGACTCTCGTCTTCTTTAGCTTCCTCACTAACTGTCTATACTTCTGTACTATCGCAGTTGTTCCCTCCCTGTCTGCATTATTTGTTCCTACATGTACCAGTATAGACCCCCCCTTGCCATGTCCCAATACCTTCTCTACCCTGTCAGTTACATGTTCAATCCTAGCCCCCGGTAAACAAACAACGATGTCCTTCCCCTCGCTCAGTGTCTTGTCCGTCTTTCTCATAATGGAGTCACCCATAAACACCCTCTCTTTCCTCATTGCCCCCTCAATCACTGCCTTAGAATAGCTCCTTCTTCGGTTTGCATATGTCTGGTTGTTGTCTTTCCCCCCTGCCGTCTTCTCTCCTGTCACATTCTCTTCCGATCCATTCTTTCCTGTCGCTTTTTCTCTTGTCATCTTTCCTCCTGTCAGCGTCCCTTTTATCGACTTCTCTTCTATCACATTTGCTCTCACTTCCTTTCGTCCCTTCTTCTTTCGTCCCGTCTCATTTTCCTCTCTCCTCTCCCGTTCCATCTTCCCTCCCTCCTTCTCTACAGTCACTTTCTTCCCTGTCACCTTCACGCTTGTCACGTTTTCTGTTGTCGATTTTCCAATTTCTTCCCCTCCAATCACCTTCTCTCCTCTCAATCTCCTTTCCTCAGTTTTCTTGCCACTGCTATTCTCCTTCAGTCTTGCAGTATCCTCACCTCTCTCCCTGTCGTCTCTCTCCATTCGACCTGCCTCCTTGCTAATTCCCATCTCCATTCCCTTCACAATATCTGTCAACCTAACTATCTCCTTCTGCAAACACTCCACCTTCCAACATCCAAGTTGTGAACATGTGGGAAAAAGGTAGGAGAACGCGGATGACACACGCAGTGCCGTCACGGTGTGTGATTCGGCTCTTCCTCGGGTGCATAACCGCCATCTGGGACAGCAGTTCGAAGGGCATCGTTGTAAAACTCTTACTCTGCGAACACCCGTCGTAAGCGGAAAACAATACATGTTGCAGGTCTTGACGAGAAACCACGCATAAAATCCTTCACTGTCGACATGGAAAACGTATCGTGTCTATGTGTCTGCTTTCATATGTTTGACGCAAGGTAAATGTTGCAGGTTTCGTACAAGTGTCTGAGACCGACAATGCAGCACGTATGACGTGTTTACAGCGGCAGAGAAGTCACTGGCAGATCGTTTCAACGACATCGTCCCCGAAAAACAATTTCACGCTGGTATAATGGCAATCTCCTAAATTACAATATCGTAGAGTTGCGATACCGTGCACAAATGTGTTCGGAAGACTTGTGTAACGTGGGAATACTATACCATTATGCATGTACAGTTGGGTTTCATTATAGAATACTTTTGAAATACGAAATCAGAAGCAGTTATATCCTGTTCGCTGCCCAAACAAGTTTCAAGTACAAAATTATATACAAAAAGGTAATTCATATAAGATTTCGACTTTCAATTATTCCTTTATACAATCCGCCGGTTTTGTTGAATACCGACCGTCGACAATGTGTTAGTGCTACCGTTGTAAATTTGCTGCGCCAGTACTAATTTTGCTAGATCGTAGCACGTGTTAGTTTTACTTTTTGTCTCAAGTTACGGATGTGTCATTAAATTGCCACGGCGCGTCAGATAATGATGGGTGTCACTTGACGCCGTGGCAGGGGCTGACAGTGCGATTGTAGGGTTCACGCTAAGATAAATGGTTAGGAGTTTATTACATTCTGACACACACAGTATAAACCAGAATATTTGTTTCATTCTTCTTTATATTAAAAACCCGCAGCTGTATAGCGACTGGAAGATATTTCTTTTTACTTAAAACTGACAGTTGTATAGCGACTGGAAGATATTTTCCAATACGACAATTCATATTCTCTCAGTTCATTAACATTCTGTATTGTGTGTGTGTGTGTGTGTGTGTGTGTGTGTGTGTGTGTGTGTGTGTGTGTGTGTGTGTGTGTGTGTGTGTGTGTGTGTGTGTGTGTGTGTGTGTGTGTCTGTGTTTGTGCGTGCGTGCGTGCGTATGCATGTGTCGACTATAGATTGGTCTTGTTCACTAGCCGTTCTGGCGAACGCACTGACCGCTGTGACGCGTTAGCTCCAGTCATGACATCAAGTGATCGGCTTCTACAATGCTCGCATATCAACTTCCTTGCTAATCTTTCTACACTTATGAAAAAGCTGCAGCTCACTGCCCGTGGAGCTTTCATTGCAAAGTTGGTCGTATTATATTCGTCATTAGAAATTATCGAATTAGAAACGAGAATGCTTAATATAGCGAAGATATGAAAAGTTGTTTTTACAATCTACGTGAATAAGCGACCATAAGTCATTGAAAACCCCGATGTCCAGACGGTTTTCTGTAGGGAGAACTACTTTAAGGATGGGTCGGGCTGATAAGAGAAAGTGGATTAATGCGAAACATATTTCCAATCTATAACTATTGCAGGCTTACAAATCCGTAACCGGGGATGGGGGGGGGTTCGGGGACGCCCCCTTGAACATGCACCCAGTTTTCCAACTACATGGTTATCAATTATTACTCTACAGTGAAATGTGTACATAATTTATACAAGTAAATGTAGAGGTGATATATTTAGGGGGTCGGACAAGCATCATTGTTTTCGAATCCCATGTAAAACGAATTCCCGATCGAAATGTACGCCTTACTCACCGAAGAATGATTATTTCACAAGATGCAGAGTCGTAGCATGGTGTAAGTATAGACCTAGCGTCATTCCTTGGAGAGAGGGCATACTTTTTGAACGGGAATTCGGTTTTCTTTTTGAACCCCTTTTTATGCCCCTGCCCTTCTAAAAAAGATAATGGTTAAGGTAAATTGTTACATAACGATGTATTCAGTCCTCAGGACTGCTCAAAGCGCTTTACACTTTAATCCCTGGCAGACCTCTTCAAACGAACACCATCTCGATTTATCGGTGAATAATTCAGCCATGCTGCAGTTAATGTGCGAATACTTCACATACAAATAAGGTACTCATTCATACAAAGTTCGACAAGTACGCACATAATTCGAACCCATCTGCTTTCCATTGAGAGTCCGCTCTAGACATTGCGCCACTTCGCTTCAAGGCGAACCCCCCGAACCCCCTATTCGGCGTTCCTATTTTGGGCAACAAACATAAGTAGGTAGCATGTACGCACAAAATAGTTTGTTGGGGGTGAAGGTAATTTTAGCCCCCCAATATAAAGGGAAGGGGTGTGCATTTACCGGTGCAGTTTGAAGTTTTTGATGAATCTGAAGGTGCTTTTTGGCGAATCTCAAGGGGAGTGCAAATCGAGGTTTTTTGAGAGCCTGGAAGTGGTTTTATTGGCGATCCTAAAGGGTGGGTGCGGGTCGAGGTTTCTGGTGAGCCTGGTGGTGGGTATTTTTGGTGAACCTCAAAGGGGGTGCAACTGGAGATTTCTGGTAAGCTTCAAAATATGTTGAAGGTCCGTGAAAAATATGATCTGACAACGGCGGAATGGTGCTGAAGGTCCGGTTTAGCCCACCTACCGTGCTTATGATATTATTATGCAACTTCGTGATATTGTGTTTCCTGTAGCCTACCATAGTGTAGGGCACTCAAATGTCTTCTCACGGATTCGAGATCATATGCAAGGATAGTTCTAAATAGTGGCGAAAGTTAAAAAACGGCAAATGGGGCCAAGATGCTCCGCGCAGGCTGGATGTTATCTCGTAAACATTACGGTCAGGTCACGATACATGACGAAGAAGGTCGACTAAGCACAGATCCAGTCGAGTTTGGTGCAAGGGTCAGTGAAAACACAAAACGATATCGCTTGGGATTTTCTCTCGAATCGTATCTAAAGTCGATGAGCTGCTTTCGCCTGATCAGAGTGGATTCCATAGTCGAAGTACGGTTGACGTAGTGTTCGGGTACCGGTGGTTGTGTGCCAAGGCACATAAATATCGCTTTGCAGTCGAGATTCTTGGCGTAGACATGAGCCGAACATTTGATACATCAGACGACACAATCTGGTGGAGATACTTTCAACTGCCCTTGAAGAATCGGAAATTCGAATGATGAGACTTCTTGCAAACACATCACTCGCACCTTACACGTCAATCCGTGGCACAGAGTGTTCAAACAAAGTTACGAGTTACGCCAATGATCGTCAGTTACATGTGATATTAATAACTACGTAATATAGCGATTTTACGTCAATTTAGTTTTTGTATGGAACGCAGTGGCATTGGGCTGTCAATCGGGAGAACTCGATCGGTTTCGAATCCTGTGCTGCCGTGTTAACCCGGGCAAGTTCGTTTACTCTACGTTGCTCCAGTTCTCTCAGCTGTATGACTGACCACCTGGGTATAGACAGTAATAGGTATTTGTGTACGAATGTTCCTCGCGCATTAACTGCAGAGTGGCTGAATGTTTCCCAGAAAAGTCTTGATGGTATTCGATTAAACAAGACTGCCAGGGGTAAAGGATAATGCACTTTGAGCAGTCCAAAGGACTGGGTACTGCGATATATTAGGGCTTATCTTCTCGGGCTCTAGATATTCACGTACGTACATGTGTTGGCCTTACACGAAAGGATTCATTATAATTATTAATCGCAATCATAAAATGCATTTGTGTTATGTTACGCATACGGTCAATGCTCATGACAGAAGGGTATTTATATGGTAATGCAAATTATAATCACATTACATGGGAGAGAATACGTCAATTTTCCTCAATTATGCTTATTAGTTAGCTTCATGTATTTGTATGTAGACATCAAGGGTCATTATAGTTATTATACACAATGTTCCCTGTTAAATGTACTTGCGCTATGTTACATGTACGATAGATGCTCATGGGAGTAACATAATTATAATTATGCTGAGCATAATTATGTTATACAGGACTAATAGGAGACGAATTGAAAAAGTAATTACAGAGTCATCATTTCATCGGAGACAGCGGAGAGAAGATGGAGAAGGTAAATTGACAGCAGCGGCGCGACGTTCAAAATACAAATTCTCAACATCACTGTCCCGTGTTTGTTCGGATATTATGAGTTTACAGCCGAGACAGCGGAGAAGATGAATGGATAAAGTTAGCTATGAAGGGTTGTGGTTATATAATATTGCACAATTGTTATAACCAATCGGACGGTAGGAATAAATCATTATTGTTTTAATGAGGGTTAAATTTATTATTTGTTATGGTTGGAGTCTGATGTGATTGAAGAAAAAATTATTTTATATAACCTGTCAGACATGCAAATTGTAATTTAAAATAGTACAAGTTATTTACTTATTATAAACATGGTATGTAATTACAAAAATAGGTGTCACGAGACTCTTCTAAGACTTTTATAGAAAAGTGCATGTGTGTGTGCGTGCATGAATGTGAGCATGTGTGTGGGGTCATGTGTGATTGCGGGCATGGTAATCGTTGGAACCAATCAGAGGACGGAAATAAATAGTGTGAAATATCCTTATAAATTAAGTTAAGATTATTATAAGTTATGATTTTAGTTAGTTATGGTTGGAGTTGGGGTAATCATTGGAACTAGTCAGACGAATAGAATGAAAAGTTAGTGAATTTTTTATTATTCATTAAAAAGATTATTATTATTATTATTATCATAAGCAGTTATGGTTGAAATCAGGTATGTTTAGGATTATTTTAGTTACACTGTAATCGCTGAGGATGTCGAGATGCCCTCAGCCGTGTCGAATGGCGATGTCTGACGGGGCAGATCGTTGAAAAGGCATTAGCGAATCCTACATACCTCCGTAGTTTGAAACGCGAACATATATGTATGTATGTGTATATACTGTATATATATATAATATAATATATATATAATATAGAGCTGTATATATATATACTTTCTTCTCTTTTCCTGCAGTTTTGAAATTGATATGTTGTCTCTTGGCACATAATATTTCATAACACGATCTGCCTCCTTTCTTCCGTAATGTGGATATGTTGTCTTTTTTCTATCTCTGTAAGATTTCTGGCGTTCAGCTGATGTCTTTGCCATGGTTCCTACAAACACAAACATAAAATGTTTCAAAAACTGCACACGCATGTGCCCATAGCCCTATGTCACCAAAACTTCAAAGTTTGTCAAAAATTGATATAATATATTAATAATAATGTTACTAATCATGTCGTGCAATACTACATGGTCCCATCAATCTAAAAATAATTCACAATGTAAAGCATTTTAACATTTATGGAAGTCGCACGTCGTGTATACGAATTTCAATTTACGTTACAATTTGCGTTACGTATTCTTTACAGGTCCACTGAGCGGCACGTGTTCACATTTCATTATATTTAATATCGCCCATCGAAGAATAAGTACTCTCACACTAGAAATGTATAATACGTTTGTTATCGCTATATTTCCTCCGTCAGTTATCGAGTTATGCTTCAAGTGTCCGAATTATCCACACTAATACTACGTCTAAACTTACCTAGTCAGTCAACCATGGACATGGTAAAATTGCAATCACAATCAATCACAATCACAATACTTTATTGTCCCTTGGGAGGGAAATTCATTTGGAGTGTAGAGCAGCATATTAAGACAAATAAAACAAATGTACATGCAATATAAAAATAAAAAGAATAAAAGTTATATCGGTTAAATTAATAAATAAGTTAAATATGTTACAACCGTTTTAAAAAAGGTAAATCATCTCACAACTCATCCCAGGCTCACTCAGTGTCAGACTGGCAGGGAAGATTGGCAGAGATGGAGGAGAACGAAGGTCAGTTACTTATTCATTAGTCTTATTGACGAGGGAACAAGAGTTTCGCGTGCGGTTCAATTTGCAGTGAGGGAGTTGAAAGCGGCGGCCAGAAGGAAGTAGTTTATAACACGGAAACAGGGGATGTTCGGGGTCTGAGGAGACGTTCCTTCCCTTTCTCTCTGCCCGTTGCCTGTATAGATCTTCTAGAGTGGTCTGCTTTTTTCCCACCACCTTGCCACTAACCCTGATTGTTCGTGTTGCGATGCATGATACTCAGGCCGCCGTACCACACAAGAAACCCAAATGTAATAGAGCTTTCTATGTAGCATCTGTAGAAGGTTTGTAGAACATGCGTGCTGACACTGAGTGACCTGAGCTTGCGTAAGAAATACAGCTTTTGCTGGCATTTTCTGTTAATTACCGCTGTGTTTTCACCAAATGTGACCTTTGCATCAATGATAGTGCCGAGATACTTGTATTCGTCTACTCTCCTTACACACTCTCGGTTAATTAATAGTCTCTTGGGAGAAGTAGGATTTTTCCTAAAATCTATTATGAGTTCTTCAGTTTTACGAACGTTCAGGTCTAGGAAATGATTGACACACCACACTGTGAAATCAGCTACAGCGCACACACACACACACTTGATCAGAGCCGGATAGGTCGACGATAGCTGTATCATCGCTGTATTTGATGAAATTGACGCTCTCCTGGTTGCTACGACAGTCGTCTGTGTAAACATAATAGGGGAGATCACCGAGCCCTGGGGGGCACCGGTGAAAGTGAAGAATGAGCTCGACACAGCACCGTTATAGCGCACTACTTGCTTACGCTCAGTAAGAAAGATGATGTGTGGGTTCACATGCATGTTGACAAGTTTACTCATCATTATGTGTGGCTGGATGGTGTTGAACGCCGACGAAAAGTCAATAAAGACAATCCTGGCAAACGACTTGGGCTTTTTCAGGTGAGTATACACACTATGACATAGAGTGAGATTTGCATCATCCACACCTCGATTGTGTTTATACGCAAATTGGAGGGGATCCAGTTGATCTTCAACATGCTGCAGGAGAGGATAAAGTACGAGTCGCTCAAAGCACTTCATGACGATTGAGGTAAGCACCACTGGGCGGTAGTCGTTGAGAACAGATGGCACAGGTTTCTTGGGGACAGGACATATAACTTGCATGGCAGTTTGCTACGCGCTTATGTACAATTATTTGTCGGCGTAAACGAAAATGGTGTCACGTAACTCAGTGTAACGCAAATTGGGCAAATTCTCGATTCAAGCTCTCTACACTGTTTCAAGGAACACCGGAGCGAATGTATACTTTCTTCAGTATCGTCGTAACGTAAGTCGGATCCTTAAAGTTGAAAACTGAAAATGTTAATAGGTTTGTCCTATGACTGTAGCATTAAGATAACAGCTGCAAATATTTGCAGTAGGACATCTATATATATATGTTATTAGATTTCAATAACAGTTTGCAACTACGTGTGGTATGAATTTGAAGTTGGAGAACAATCAAAGGAAACAGCGTAACGTAAATCGCATGATTTCGGCGACAAGCTACTCAAGAGCAGACACACATAATTTTGTACTGCAGGTGATTTATTTATACCATAAAATAACCTACACTTTGTATTAGATAAAGGAAACACACATGAGGCACTTTTATAATAAGTAGTTTAATAATTTGAACAATGGTTGTAGTCAGAGTGTTGCCGGCGACATGCAAAAACGCACACTTGTGCCGGCCGAGTGCATGAGTTCGTATAATTCTGCAAATTGTACAATTAACTACATAAAACTATACATCGTTTTAATCCTTAAGGTGTCTTCCAGCCAGTGAGGCGGAAAGTTGTATGCACTTTACATAGGCTCCTATAACAACCACAAAAAACGGCCGGCGACAGCACTTTTTCAAAAGTGTCTCGTTTTCGCTGGCTTTGCCCATATGTCAGTGTCATCTACGTTACGACAGATACCCCGTATTGGTTTCCACTTAAGTGTTTTCTTTAAGAGCAGAGGTGGACCCAGATAGGATCTAGGAGGGGGCACAAAAACCTCCACTGGCGGCCGAATCAAATGGTGTCGAAAATATTTCTCAGCTGCGCCGCCGTAACTTCAGCTTCTCCGCTAAGCGAGATATTTATTGCCGCCGCCTCGGTGTAACTTCAGTTTATTTAATCTGAACGAGGGCACGTATCAAAGGGTCTAGTAGGGCACGGTCACTTGGGCCCATTCAAAAAGGTCTACGGGCACACAAATCCCAAAGGTCTAGAGGGCACGTGCCCCCCGGCTCCCCTGGATCCGCATATGAAGAGTATTTTCATATATTATGTAGCCTTCTATTGAGAAACAGCTATTCTCTTTATGTAATATTTTAGTCTTACTCGAGTAACATAAAAGGTATTGATGTGCTAAACATACAAGGTCTCGATGTGCTAAACATACAAGATCTCGATGTGCTAAACATACAAGGTCTCGATGTGCTAAACATACAAGGTCTCAATGTGCTAAACATACAAGGTCACGATGTGCTAAACATACAAGGTCTCGATGTGCTAAACATACAAGGTCTCGATGTGCTAAACATACAAGGTCTCGATGTGCTAAACATACAAGGTGTCGATGTGCTAAACATACATACGGGGGTAGGCAGACATGGTTCTGCCCCCCATTAAATGTGAGCGTGAATGTTTGTTTTGTGGCGAGTGCCAATGGTGGGTGGAAATCGAAATTTTATGAGACGATTAATGTGTATGTTTTCCGACTGTGAAAGGTGTGTGCAATTGGAGGGCAAATAAATTGTTTTTCCAAAGCACCCCCACCCCCCGTCTTCGGATCTCATCATTTCAGCCGAGACAGCGGGGAGAAGTTGGAGAGGGTAAATTGACAGCAGTGGCGCGACGTAAAAAATAAAAATGTTAACAGTACTGCCCCCCGTGTTCGGATGTCATCAGTTCACAGCCGAGTCAGCGGAGACGCTGAACAATTTCCAACAGCACCCCCGTTCCGATGTGACAGTCGAGCCAACCGAGACAGCCAAAAGTGAGGGAACATGTGAAGATATGCGGCGAATATTGAATTTCGTTCCCGCGCCACTGGTCATAATTATACACATATATAGGGCCTGCATCCGATACGCACTTACAAGTGGGGTAGTAAGTAATTATATACATATATAGGGCCTGCATCCGATACGCACTTACAAGTGGGGTAGTAAGTAATTATATACATACAGTGTATATAGGACCTACATCCGATACGCACTTACATGTGGGGTAGTAAGTAATTATATACATATATAGGGCCTACATCCGATACGCACTTACATGTGGGGTAGTGTGTAATTATATACATACAGTGTATATAGGACCTACATCCGATACGCACTTACATGTGGGGTAGTAAGTCACCATAGAAATACAATATATTAAGAAACTATGTCGTATACAATGCGGCTAATGGATTTCGTCTCG
Source organism: Paraescarpia echinospica (assembly GCA_020002185.1). Taxonomy (NCBI): domain Eukaryota; kingdom Metazoa; phylum Annelida; class Polychaeta; order Sabellida; family Siboglinidae; genus Paraescarpia; species Paraescarpia echinospica. Next base: position 59,971,024 of record CM034541.1, on the reverse strand, counting down.
TTACATTTGTTGTCATAATCTGTTAAGATTCCTGTGTATTATATAACATAAACAACCACACACAACATGTCTTGATAAGATTGATTTGGGGATATATGGGATCCTTTGTTTCTATTTAAAATGTGTCCTGTAATATAAACACAAGTTTACATATAATCACACTCACCACCGCGCGCACACACTCACACAAAATACATACAAACAAATTGATGGCACTAGCATATTTGTTGTTAAAACATACAAGAACAGTAAAAGCGGCCAAAAGAAATTAGGTTTCAGTTGCAAATGGTATGTATTTTAGCTACAGGCCTATATATATATATATGTTAATATAGTGCATCACCCAAATCGTACCAATAATTTATTCAGTCACTTCATTTCATCAGAATAATCACCAAACTGTGATGCGTCATGTAAAATGAAAAATATTAAAGTAATCGTTGGAGTTTTGTACCTATCACAATTCAAAATAATGAAATTTACAAACAAATCACGTAGATCGAAACGTTGCAATTAATTATTGAGCAATCCGACCTTTGTCATGTTTCATCAGAATAATCATTAGGCTATATTACTTCTTGCACAACAACAAATATTGAGGTTATCGTTGATAATGTTGAGCAATGATAATGCAAAGAACTACATTTTTTGCGCATATGGTCTGGCTCTGCGCACCTCCGGAATGGCTGACGAACTGCTTCATGGCGTACTTTTCTCTAACAAGGTAAATAGCGCGCGCTTGACTGTCTTGTTTTGATATACGGTCTTTGATTTTAATTGCGCAACAAAGTTTCAACAGAGCTCAAAAATAGGCCACAGTTCACAAAACAATGTTAGCGTCGTAAACAAACATCTTTTTCACGATAATATTAAAAGTACGTTCGTGCATGTAATTTAATTTAGTTCGAAAAATCCACAATAATAAGATGTACATGCACTGGGTTGAAAACAGTTTGTGATCTCAATGTGCAAATGTATACGCGTTCAAGCACGAACCATAGTATTGCAGGAACACCAAAACAATTGGCGCATGCGTTCAGTTTTCCCGCGAAAAAAGGAGTCGTAATGCCTTTTTTCTTTATCTACTCTTGGCTCTAGTGTTTGCTCGTTAACAGAGTAATTTATGCGTTCCTTGTGCCAGTTGTGGTTATCACAACAAGGTGACTGGCCGTTTCATTTTAACGAAGTCGAAGGCCTTAATTTGACGACAAATAGTGTGCCGTAGTATTTGATTAGCTGCTAAACTTAGCCTAGTGCTACCGACGCCAACTTTCCCATGTCTCCGGAATTGTGGAATTATTGCCAACAATCGTGCCTTGGATTGGAAAGAAGTAAGTTGCCTTATTTTATGCAATATATTGTAGTTTATGTTTATTTAGATACCTTTGTCATAATCATATCATGACATATGTAATGTATATATATTGCCAAACTTATGTAAGGCTGTCTATCTTTTTGGATACTATTTTTACATTATATTTTAATTATTATATTCTTGCTGTTACAGTTTATAGTGTATTTCTCTGTCATGTCTTTATTTGTAATCATAATATGAACATTTTATTTGCTGTACATTCTATTCACACTTACACAAATGTTAAAACGTATTCACCTTGTCTTTGTTTATACACTAATGTGTACTAGTGTAGCATTCATTTTGTTAGCACTAGTTTAGTAGCAGTTATATTTGTTAACGAATGGTGAAACTTCATATTTGTTTATATAGTACACAGTATTTAAGAAGCACTAGTATAAATATAATGACTACCGCGCCATGTGTGCTCATAGTCATAGATATAGCCATAGCCAAGGTATGTCAAAAAAAAAAAAAATATGTTATATCATCATTTAAATGGTGCTACATGATGGATAATGATATGTAGTTTACTACCCTTTTTGAATGAATTTTTTTGATATCTTCAATATTTGTGGCGCTATTCAACTTTTAAATCTTAAAATGGTAGCATTTTTTGTCTATTGGTTTTCAGTCCATTTCTTGTGCACAGTCTGCATGAGAACAGCATTTATTTGATTGGAAAATAGTAATAACATTGGAACCTTTTAACTTACGTATGTGAAATCAAAAATGGTGCAACCCTTAAGGAAATGTCAATTTTGGTAACCCTGTCTTGACCTTCACACTTGACCTACATTCCATTTGACTTGACCTTCACAGTTGACCTACATTCTACTTTTGACCTAGATTTGGTCCACAGCATGGGATTAATTCTTATTAATGACATGATTTAGCTGAACATTAATTAGGTAATGAGCACTGTTAACGTTTGAAGTATAAATATTGCCAATGAATTTAATACTATGCAACCTTTAAACGGCTATTAGAACTTGACCTATTTATTCGACCTATATTTCACATTTGACCTATATACCTGAATTTATGGCATAATTAATTCATAAATGCACCCACTGGATGAATCATGATACAACCCTTTAGGAAATGTCAATTTTGGTGACCTTGTCTTGACCTTCACACTTGACCTACATTCCATTTTGACCTAGATTTGACCTACATACTGGGATTAATTCCATATAAATGACATAATTTAGGTGAACATGAATTAAGAAATTGGCAATTATCATTTGGGTGCAAAATTGCTAATATAATTACTTTAATGCTATGTAAACTTGTAAATGGCTATTAGAACATGACCTATTTATTTGACCTATATTTCACATTTGACGTATGTGCTTAAATTAATGGCGTAATTGTGCACACCGGATGTTTGAGGGATTGCAAATGTCAAAGACAATAATACATATAAGCTTTAATGAACTGGGTAATTACTAATTTTTAATACAACCTACTAGTAGTACAAATTAATTAGAAAGTGGCGCAATCAACGTTTGAGGGATGGAAGTTGTTAATATATAATTTCATGCTATGTAACCTTGTACATGCCTCTTTTAACATGGCATACTTATTTAAACTAGTGCTCACAGTTGACCTATGAACAGGGATTAGTAGAATAATATTTACCGGACCATGTTGTGTACTAGAGGACCTTTTACTGAACAGTGCATAGCAGATTTACATTGTACATGTATTACTCCCCTAAATTTTGACTGAATTCAAAATGAGCTCACCATGGAAATAAAAAGAACACATTTTATAGGTCAATTAAGTAATGGTGTGGGAGGTTAAAGTTTACTTGGCTCCTATAACTGTGTGAACATTTTTTACAAAACATGATATCATTAAAAAAACATCAAGGCAATTTATTATAACGTAAACAGTGAAGCACCATTCATAATATTTTACAAAGGTTAATGTCCAAAACACCAGGTTATTATATAAATGTTCATAATTTCACGATAGGTAATGTGCATAAGTCCGTGCAACATGCACTGAAGTTCATAATTTCACGATAGGTAACATGCGTAAGTCTGTGCAATATGCACTGAATTATAGTTCATAATTCACGATAAGTAATATGCATAAGTCCATGCAATATGCACTGAACTTTGTAATTTGTGTGTGAAAGTCCACGACAGTATGCACTGGGTTAGCTACGACACCAGCCACTTCCACCATGATCAGAGAACTCTGTCAGTTGCTGATGAGTCGACCCATGCAAGGAGCAATGTCTGCAATCCTCAGTTGAATAGCAGCTTTCATTATGTGAGCATATTTTCAATGCACATAACTTCCAGTTGAGCAACGGATGTGAGGTAAGCATAACTATAGCCGCACTACCCATTTCTGCTGATATCACAGCTCTGCCAGTTGTTGAAGAACGGAAACATCCTAGTAGCGACGTCTACATTTCTCAAAGTCAAGTAGCAATGTTCTTCAAGTGTGCACATTGTTATTCCATTGTAATTTTTAGTTGAGCAATGGATATGAAGCGACTATGATGCCAGACACTTCTGCAGAGATCAAAGAGCTTTGTCAATTCCTGAAGAGTTGATCCATGCGAGCACTTGCTATTATTGACATTGGTGCAGGCCCACAGCTGTTTGCTGTTAGGCAGTCTCGTGCGTAAGTAAGTCAGTAATTTGAAAATTTACTTTACAAATACAATAGCAATTTCTAAATAAATATTCTTCGAATATTTTAACAATGATGATTTCTAATTGAATCAGAATTTAATTTTGAAAGGTAAAGAAAAACAATTGCAAATTTTGAGCTGTATATATATGAATGAAAGGTTGCCTGCCAAGGAGGATTAAAACTTAACATGGATGGTTTATTGCATGCAGTTGAAGTTATGTATACAGTGACATCAAAGACAAAGGTGTTCATCATCAACACAGAAACAAATGATCTAGACAAAGTTGATGCAAGTGAAGTAGTGATATGCCAAATTCTATGTTTTGCAGTTGTGTTTTGAAAAGTAATTTTGATTCATAATGGTTGTTTTGGTTGAACTGATTTTTGAAGTGACAATTTTTAAGATTAAAAAATGTATTAGAAAAAATAGTGACAGAGTGCTCATGTTGTAGCAATGGTACTCGTGTGCACTCCGTCTCTTACAAAATGCTTTGGAAGAAACAATTCACGATGTGCCCAGAAATTTATTTTATTTGAATCATTGATCAGCTGGGCTATTCGAGTACTAACAATGTTCCGGGCTTGGTCAAAATAATTTGGAACAACATAGTGGCTGCCAGACGTAGGAATTCTTGTTAGAATATGGGATATCACTACCTGTAATACAGAAGGTATTGAAGTCAGTTTCTGAGCAAATGACACAATACCTTCTGCCAATTCTTCAGGTGCACTGCCATTGCATAGATCATTCGTTCCTATGTCGATTAAAACAACATTTGGCGCCTCTGCACACACAGCTCCAAATTCACGGAACAAACCACTCAAGGTAAGTCCCCCCTTTCCTAGAAAGACAACCTTGTCAAACATACAATACAGGAGAAGGTCGGGACAGAAATAGCGGTACTCCGCATTGCTGGTACACGCTTCTGACATGCGACGCACAAAACTGTGCCCAACGATTAGCAGCTTGGCCTTACGTGCTTCGGAATCCATTCTGGAAATAAAATTAAAAACAGTACATTTCTGCATTTTTATAATACCACACTTTTCTTAGTGCACACAACATCGATATCACTTCGATGTTGTGATTCACGACAGAACCACGTGGAGGCGACAGTGTGAACATTCTGTCCTTGTATGTGAGTATGCAAGATTGTTTGATTTATCTTTATCTTCACCACCAGAATTCCTGAGTATTTATGGCATGAAATACAAATCACAACAAGATATTATGATTCACATAAAAACACCACAAACAAAACAGTAAATATTATTAACTTCAACAAAATGGATAGTCAACATGACTATAGACTGAATTATAAAATGTGAATTACAATAATATAGGATTACAGGAATACAGGTGTCAGGTGATGCAAATTAAAGTGGAAATATTAACTGTTCGTAGTTTCTATCATAAAAATACTGATACAGACACAATAATAATATACACGTATTACATTTTATTAACACAACTTACTAAAATTAAACTATTAAAAATGTGGATTGTTCAGATTAAGAACGTATTCCTATATTGGTTGAAAAGGAAGTAGAGCGCACAGCCAGTCACAGATGTGACATCAATAGACATCGCCGTAAATGTCACTGTTTTCGAAATGTCCTAAAAATATTAATTACTAGCAAACAGTATTGCATATATAACAAATATCCAATCACAACTTTCTAACATTTAACTGATAAAAGTGGGGATGGCACAGATTACAATATCGATCGCGCATACGTTAGAATGGCGCCGCGCCTCAGCGCATACATTATAAACAGCCGCTAATGCGCCGATCGACATACAAAACGCATCAAACTGGCACGCTACCGGTCATCTAAGATTAGTCTTCCTTGCGTTCCGCATGGATATACAAGATTCATAGTTATACCATATGAAAGCTAGAATTCTAGTTTCACAAAGACACCTAAGCATTTTAAAGATACACGCTAAAATGTATTAATATTTTTGTAAGTAAACACAACGCAAAGTTCACCAACCTTAATATTGCCCGGCCGAATACAATGTAACAGATTTTACCCGCCGAGCATCTTCTAATGGCATTCATTTGTCGATATAAATGTCAACAGTAAACAAAATTAGTATGCATATCGAGATCCACGACGTTTTCCGAGACCATGTGATCCAGCAGATTTTTCTGGAACGCGTTAAAGCGACGCTGAGCGGTGCTGCCGCCCAGCGGATGTTGACATACCGAGAGGCTTGTACGACAGCGATCTCTCAGGTCTTAGTCCAGGCCTCCCTGGATCACCACAACTATGTAAAACATGTACAAACTGTTATTCCACGCTGCATGTATATATGTATGATGATCTAAACAAATCAATTTGTTCACTATGCGTTTAGGTGCCGTAGAGGTTTTTTGTAAGCCTCAGTAAGGGTGGAGTTGATATTAGTTGCTAGCATTTTATAGGTAAACTCTATATTGTGAGATTTATTTGCACAATGCCAATGATAACAATAAACCACCATTTACAACTTCACATTAGGCTGATTAATCTTTAAGATTAATTAGCATGTGTATGTATTATTGTGGGTGTGACTTATGTTTATAAACAGGGCCTCACCCAGGATCAAATTTTTGCCAGTCCAAATTTTGTCAGACATGCTACGAAGTGCGGTCGATTGTACGCGCGATCGGATGCGCGATAGGACAAGCAACTATGAGTGTATATATATATATATATATACCAGTGGGTATATATATATATATATACACCAGCATGGTAAATGTTTGTAATCATAAAATATAAAAATAAACTAAAAGTACAGTGTACATATTACCATTTATGAAGGCAAGGCAGAGAACATGGCTGAATGCAAATATCACGTGTGATCAGAAATGTAAGTAGCATTTTTCGTGTCAAATTAATCATTTTCTGTTTAAAAGTGAAAAAAGAAGCCCATTTCTGTTCAGAAAAATAATATTTTATTTCAAAGTTAACTTTGAAAAATAATATATTCTGTCAAATATTTAAAATATTACAACGTTATGATCTCTGCATCTAAATAATACCGTTTACTGTGGTTAACTTTTTAATAACATTTATTTGTTAAATATTTGCAACACAATAACAACCGTACATAATAAATTTAGGTAATACAATAATTCCTGTTACACAATGACATAAATGTCTGGTTGTTTCTCATGCAGCAGTGCTTAATACATACACTGACAAATGTAATTTACACAAGCAATCATATTAAGAATTACGAATGTTCAAATCACTGATGCTGTTTCATTTTAGCTAGCGCTTTATATGACGCCATCCAACGGAATTTGTTAGAACTACAAAACGCGGGGTATATCACTTTGAGCCAGCGTAACCTAGCGCCAGTATGTGTATAACTATAGATAACTGCGCCGCTTGACGGACTGTGTGTCAGGCCAAGGCGCCTCGTGTTCTGTGTGCCGGCCATGCTTGATTTGCAGTTTGGTGTGCGCGCGTTCTACTCTTTGCATTGGTGGTGTCCAAAAGACCCACGCGCAACTAAAAACTGTTAAAACTTTGGTCACTCGCACTAACAGCTTCGAACCACAATTAGATACGTCACTGCCGCAGAGTTCCCGCTGGGTAACGCCACAAGAAAGCTAAGATATGGCAAGTCCACGAGCACCAGAGCAGTGTTGTTTAACGAAACAAGAGACCGTCAACACGTTCGAAAACTGGCGGCAGAACCTACTGTATGTCCTGTCACTAGACAACAATTTCACTGCATTCTTAACAGACAACGCGAGTTGGGACAAGAAGACAGCGGCCCATCCAAACCGTGGACTAACTGATGACGCAGGCGACGTGCCATGCAGAATCCCCCGTTCGGCTCAGCAGAAAACGTACATGTTAGAACTTATGCTTTGTCAAATCGCAAATTACTGCCCGGTCATTTCACGGAACACCATAGTCAAAAACTCCACTTCACTCGCAACCATCTGGCAAGTCATTAGACTACACTACATGTTCCAGTCCACAGGCGCACACTTCATTGACTTCAGTGACATACGCCTCGAGCCTGACGAGAGACCAGAGGACCAACGTTTAGTCGCCTTCATCGAAGACAATATGCTCAGATCCGAAGGAAACATCTCACACCATGATCAACATATCACAGAGGACGAAGAAATGACCCCTACATTAGAAAACTTTGTGGTCCTCACTTGGTTGCAGCTCATTCACACAGATTTTCTCAAACAAATTAAACAGAGATATGGTAGAGAACTACACACGCGCACTTTGGCGTCGATCAAGCCGGAAATCTCACAAGCGTTAACATATCTACTAGAAGAAATCCGATCGTCCGAAGACGCAAGAGTCATGTGAGCAGCAACCATCCGTCCACAAGTCAGACCCTCAGCACCAAGTGAAGACGTACACCAGGCCCACATGCCTATCCCCGACGTTCGACAAGCACCAGAGTGTGCCCACTGTATAAACAAGCTGGACGTAGCAACTTTCGTCATTTTCTGAACGAATGCACACACTTGCCAGAAGAAGACCGACGCTACATAGCCAAAGCACGACAGGTTATCGACACACTTGACGATGAAAACGAACACAACTCCATAGAACCTGAGGAGACCAACACCGAAATCATCGATTATGAAATCCCAACAGTGCAAAAAATAGAAGTTCGACAGTCACCTTATTTAAAAGTGTTCTACGCTCACCCAATAACCCGTATCATCATTGACAGTGGAGCTACTGGGAACATGATTCGCCTTGCAACAGCACATAAGTTGGGTTGCGTTATACGGAAATCATCACAGTCACCTCACCAAGCCGACGGATCGTCACCGTTAACCATAGTTGGCGAAACGGCTATCGAACTAACACACGACATTCACGTTCAACGGCCTAGTCGTTGAGAACCTCGACGTTGAAATCCTTGCTGGCACACCCTTCATGGAGGCGAATGACGTAACGATACGCCCCGCCAAACACCTCATCACATTGTCCAACGGCATCACCTACAAATACGGATCAACGCACCCATCGCTGAACAGACACGCCGTTAGACGCGCTCATGTGTTACGAGCCCCGCCCACCAACACGACAGTCTGGCCGGGCGAGTTTGTTGACGTGACTCTACCTAAAGGCGTTTGTTGCTCCGATGCTACATTCGCACTCGAACCACGCGCGGATGCGCCAATCAGTAAATACGCATGTGACTCTGAAGTATGGCCACAATCAGCAATCATCGCCAGCATTGCTGGTAAGATCCGCATCGCCAATCTTACAAATATTGTACGCATCCTCAGACGAAACGAACATTTCTGCCAAATTCGTGAAGTGTTCATGCCAGATGTCGACACAGACACACTTCCCATCAAACCTGCCGTTTTCGGGAACATACGTTCTCGCAGCATCGATACCAAGTCCACCAAGCACTCCGCCACGCTCCAAATCGACCCAGACAAAATGCTGTCAGCAAATGCGACGACGTGTTCGACCCAAACTACTGCGGCTACAACGGAAATGTTGGGCCGTTCGAAGCTGTCGTGAACATGGGCCCAACGCAACCACCGCAACGCAAAGGACGCATACCGCAGTATGCGCGGGAACAACTCGTAGAACTCCAACACAAGTTTGATGAACTACCATCTATGGACGTGTTCGTCCGTCCCGAAGACGTGCCCATCACAGTCGAATATCTCAACCCATCGTTCCTAATCAAGAAACGTAACGGAGGCTACAAACTGGTAACGGCATTCACAGATGTTGGTCGTTACAGCAAGCCACAGCCCGCTCTCATGCCAGGCGTAGACAGCACCATACGTAAAATCGCGCAGTGGAAATACATAGCCTAGGGGGTCATAGCGACCACTGACCTATCCAACGCATTCTACCAAATCCCACTGTCACGCGAGTCCATGAAGTATTGTGGCGTCGTCACCCCATTCCGTGGGGTACGCGTGTACGCTCGTTCCGCAATGGGAATGTCTGGCTCCGAAACCGCGCTAGAGGAACTCCTGTGTCGAGTATTAGGAGATCTTCTCGAGGAATGCGTAATTGCGAAGCTATCAGACGACATTTACTGCTGGGGAAATACCATCTCCAGGGCCCATATTCTCGAACGACTTACGAATTTCTTAGCGCCATTTTTACATAAAAATGACGTCAAAACAGCGTAAGTTACGATTTTTTCGCAAGTGCTATTCTCGAAACAAATTACGATACGAACATTCGCAAATATGGCGTATATTTCATCGTAAAGTTACGCCAACGCAGAGCCAGAGGTCGCATAACTTTTTCGTAACTTTTGTAGTACTGCGTTCAGATTGAGATTTCTCCGTTATTTGCTGTTACAATTCCGCCAAAACGCAATAGTAAATTGTGTGTGATTCAATGACACTGATGTGTTTGTCAATTTTTATTGACCGCTGTAATTCCATAAATACCGTCTTTGAAAGGGGCGCCGCACCTACACTGCTAGCCAATGCATAATTCCACAATAAAAAGTAAACAAGCGGGACCAGCCAACAAACGGGACCGGTTAGTAATTCACCGCAGTAATTTATAGATTGACTGCGTGCTATACAATTACGATTTGTGTAGGCACGTCTAACTACACTTGAAACCACAATTTCTATTTCAAAATACCACAGTATTGCAGGGATTAATTCGATGGCATGAAAATCTATATATTAATGTAAAACAAATGTGTAAAAAGGACACTATGTATTTATAATATTATTATAAACATATTTCATTTTATAATTTATTATTGTTCATGGCCATGGGACACAGATTTTGCCAAATGTAGTTAATGTGTCATATGTACATTATGTTGTTCCACCACATCTGCATAAAAATTAATGGGTACGTCAGCTTGGCTGCCACTTTCACACACATATATATATGCTGCTTGAGAAATGCTATATTAAGTGCATCAGTATTATGACAACCCGTGATAGTTTGCATAATTTATTCAAGCATTGACAATACCATCCAAAACAAATATGTAACTATTATAGCTATAGAAATTATAATTATATATAAATTATATGTATAATTAAATATATATATATATATATACGTATATATATACTATGATATGGTATGTTTGAATACACCTACTTTTGTGTCTACAAAATATAATGTGTGAGTACACCTGTATTGTTGAAATCAGTTTGATGTTGAAATAGTGCATATACACTAAACCTCAGATATAACAAATTCACTTAAAACAAATTTTGCTTATATTGAATACATGAATTGGTCTCTATTTGATTTTAATATATAGCAAATTTCTGATATGACAAATTTCTGATTTAATGAATAAATTGACCGGTCGCAAGCAATTTTTTTTATATCCAAGGCTTCCTGTACCAAGTCACTGTTTTTTTTAAACTGCATTATTTCAATATGATCAAGTTTTTGCATTTAGGATACTTATATACACACATACCAGTCATAAATATGGAGAAATAAATTGTGTCTGTTTCTATTTTATAAGTACAGTAGTCATAAATGGAAAATATTGTTGACTATGACAATAATAGGTGCTGATATAAGACAATTATTATAGTACATTTTTGGCACATCCTATTTTCCATGACCCCTAATCCAATTTCTTTTCTCACCTAACCGACTTACCAACAGAAGACATAAGATTTATTTTGACCTTGTAGTTGTTTTACAAAATGTAACAACTGAATCAGTATTTAAAGAAGATTGCTAACATACTGCTTTTACCAGTAGATCTTAAAATACCAAGTCATTGATTTTATATAGTTTCCAAAGTGATTGATCAGCATAATATAAATCCTTTATATAATTTATTTTGAAAAATAAAAACCACTGTTAACAATTTATGCAAACAATGGATATTAATTAAAAGTATTATAATAATTCCAGATGTCATAGGAAAACAAGAAACGTGTCTGTATAATGAGGTGTTGGTACACGAATTAGTATTCAAGGTATTTGATGTATAATTGATGTAATGTGAATTTATGGTGGTCTTCCTGGTGTTCATAGTATGTTCGAGTTTCAGTGTATCCTTGAGACATAGCAAAGAGAAGAAATGTGCCACATCCACGCAGAGCATTGGAGAACGTGATGTTCATACAATCAAATGTTGATGTCACTGCAGCACCAATACATGGAGCAGCTCAGGCTACGCATTATTCGTAGATTGTTTAGCCACTTTAGATTTGTCTTTTCCGCAGCTACATTGTCTTCTTGGTGCTGCACCATGTCCAGTTGTATCTTTTTGCATCTTTTAATTTCAAGAGGCAGCAGTCATTCCAATCCATCAATTGTCTTTCTGAAAAACACATATGTAGCACGTCATAAATATGGTATGTTTCATTTTAAAATACAACCGCATTAGACACACCGTATTTTACTGTGCTACTGGTGATACCTAAAATATACATAATAAATGTAGACATATTATACATAGTTGCACTCTTTAGTGTCCGTAAAATGCGCAGGCAAAGTAGATACTAACCAGTATTTATATAATGATGGAGTAGGAAGGCAGTGAATATTTGGGGGCGGGGGCTGAGACTCTCACAAACAAATTAATTGCACCCCACTGAGGTTCCCAAAAACCCTACCGTAAATCCATGACCATGTTCGTGTCAAGTTACCCAAACGAGTAGGCTAGTAGGGGTACATTCCAAAGGTCTAGGGGGCATGTGCCCCAAAGGCCCCCCTGGATCCACCTATGATATTTCTGGAGTAGCCCATTTTGAAACAAATCTCGCGCACGGAACAGATATTTGGTTGTGAGCGTAGACGGTGTTTGGATTAATATCCGCAAATTCATCGGGAATCAACTAAGAGCTACGTCATACAGAGTGAAACGGACGGAGTGGTATCGCGTCCCTGCCGAAAAAACACGAGTTGCAGCTGACCGACATACATGATTCACTTCAATACGACGTGCCGGACTCGATGCCATCCGTACCATTAAAGTTGTCCGAACCGGCGATACAGCCACACGTCGATGAACCACCCGACGTGGGTGAATCCCCCGATGTGGATGTATCCAACAATGTGAATGAATCCCCCGATATGGACTAACCCCCCGGTGTGGATGAACCCCCAGAGACACCTGACATACAAGAGAACAGTGTTGTTAAACCCCGACGGTCTACTAGAGATCGCCGGCCCAAAAAATATTTAAACGACTACACCACGTAGAAAAGGAACAAACGGACATGGAGAAAATAAACCACGCCAGTATGTGTATGACTATAGATAGCTGCGCCGCCTGACGGACTGTGTGTCAGGCCTAGGCGCCTCGTGTTCAGTGTGTCGGTCATGCTTGATTTGTGGTTTGGTGTGTGCGCGTAGTATAAGTATCCTCAATCGTTCTACTCTTTGCATTGGTGGTGTCTAATTGCACGGAGCTTCAGTGTAACCTATTGACCTTAGTGGCGTAGGCTGTTGTTATTCCTTCGAGTTTTATGTTCGAAACCGGAATATGTACACTTATGCATGTTACAACGGTGTGACAATTACATTTAATTAGCAGTTTAGCGGACAGCCAGACAACGATCGCAAAACGGTTTATGTTCCGCCCGCGTCCCTGTTTACGTCGGTTGATACCAAGGTCAAGGAGCCTAAATTTAGGCAGGTGATAAAATAAACGAATACCGTTGCATAGTAATCATGTTTGTTTCAAAATATCGCCAATAAAGTCAGAATCGTTTACGGGTGTTGGTGATTCTACTCATTTAGCGTTTACTGAGTTTCCGTTCAAAAACACACATCCCGTTTCGAAATGTCGAATACGCGGAATTCCATTCGTTTTCCAAGAACGCGTCGTAATCGGCAAGTGCTTGTTGTATCTCCCTGCCCTGATGTTGACCTCACATATGATTATTTAGTCGACATAGGCAAGTGTCGGGGGCCTTTAGAGGAGCCACCGCTAGCGGGTAGATAACAATTACCCTAGCAAGTCGCCGCTAGCGGTTAGGTGACAATTATCCTTGCATGTTGAAGCCAGGCTTAATTGGTTTCTGGCGTGTGTTGGGGAGCTGGTCAGGCGATCTGGGTGGACGATTTTCAAAACCAGTCTCCGTAGATTTTGTAATTGGCTTCGCGGCAGTTTCAATGACTTAGTAAAAATGACATGGACGGGCTAGCGCGCGAAAAAAAACGACATGGACGGACCCGTCCACAATCAATTTGACAACGTCCAAAAAACGCAATTTTTGAATATACCCGTCCACAGGACAGGTGGACGGGTCTTTGGGTGAGGCCCTGTTTATAAAGTTCTGGTAATGTAAGATTTTGCATTACCCTCATATAAATATTTTATTTTATAATTTCTACAAATAATTATAATGAAATCAAATCACTTTTCAGACATGTTTTGTATGTTTAGTAAAGTATCAGGTGCTACTGCAGAACATGGAACATTATGAAATAATAAGCCATGTGCAGAGTGGTGAAATTAACAGGGACATGCCTTGAGCAGCTTAGGCTTAGCATAGCCATAGAAGACTAGGGTGTGCAGTGTGTGAACATGCTAACCTACCATCTCTCCCACATTTTCTGGGAGTTTCCTGGATTTGTTTTGAATCTCCAGAGCTCCCAGACAAAAATCAAATATATTGGATTTTCCATTCAGACCTCCAATGTCTTCCAAAAGTTCTGTCAAACAGGACTGAACTGGTTGAGACTTACACAAAAGTTGAATATCCTGGATTTTGACACTAAAACATTGGCAGGTAATGCCGGGAATGCCTCAGCTAAGCCTATATGCATAACAGTGTGGACCGGCCCCTTCTGCATCTGCCCCTCCAGTAATTATAGTATGCTTGGAAATGAGAAGGAGTCCCTACATGTTTTTGTTAAATTAATAAATACAAAATCATTATGTGCTATAATGCTGCCATCTGGTGACCATTCTCTCTACTATGTTGAGTTCACCAGACCTTGACATGGAGGCGGGGCTTAGGCCATGAAGGTGGTACTTAGACCAGGCAGGCAGGGCTTAAGCCAAGAGCTTGTCTGCTAGTGCTAATTAGGCTGGAATTATGTCAACCATTAGGATTAGCAGTGGAGCAGTATATTGCATGTGCCTCACACAACAAAGCATTGCCTGGAGCAGTTCCCATGTGTGTGAATGGAGGGTCTGAGTTGTGTTGTCACAGCCTGTCTCAGCAACAAGGCCTAGTAACAGGTTGGTGTACTCAGCTTTTCTAAAAAATTTCAAATTACTACTTTGTGTACAGCTCGAGGTTTTGTCACTGGCTCGATGATGTTTGTTAGTATTGATGGGACCTTGATGCAAGCTCTACCAACTTGCAGTGTGATTCAAATGTACTTGGTTTTAGACTTGTAATTGATAGTTGAGTATCCGTCTCTTTGTCCAGTCTACACTGACCAGTCCTTGGTAGCCCAGTGTGACTGTCATCACAGACACTCAACTTGCCAGTGTTATCTGTAACTGTCACCAACATGATATTACATGAATTCAGGGGCCTGCATCCAGTTAAAAATAGAATCGGGAACACAGGATGTCACCACTGTGCTTGACCCTGGGCCGATACATAAGTACCCAGTCACCAGTGTGTGCGTGATATTTACAAAGCAAAAAATTCTACAGAACTGTACATAATTCTATAGAAAAATATAGAATTCTATAGAATTCTTAATTTCTACAGAATATCTAAAGAAAATATGCTATAGTCTTGAAATATGACAGGATTTTTGCAAAATTCTGTAGAATATCCTACAGATTTTCTATAATAGTCACTGCAATTTCTAAACAATTCTATTGAATATTCTACAGAATTGTGCAAAATCCTATGTCATATTTCCTATAACATATTTTCTATAGAGTTCTATAGATTTTTTGCTAAGGGAATTCATAGGAATCCATTGGTCAGTAACAGCCACGTAACATTGATAATCTGCTTTCTTGGCATTACCAATGTAGGGTGTCATCCAAACAAATGGCAGTAGACATTTTCCTCAGAATATTCAAAAAGTCCTGAGATGAGGTTGATGAAATGAATTAGCCCTTTTCTTGTCTTGCCTTGTCATATGGACGTGCCGATGCACATTCCACCCTCTCTAGATATTTCCCCTTTTCATTACACCGTCACATCAGAAGAAGCACAGATAGTCACAACTGAACTTTGTTTTGTGGGGACCCATCTCGTGCCTGGGGTGGGGGCAAGTGTGGACAGTTTATAGTGAAAAAAGTTATGGTAGTTCTTTTATTGCAGTATCCAGTCGTTAGGAATACTAAAAGCACATTACAATTTACTTCAATTGAACACCATCTCGACTTCTCTGGGAAGTATTCAGCCATGCAATTAATGCGTGAAGACTATTTGTACACAGATATCCACTACTATCTGAACTCGAGTAGCATAGAGTTAATGGACTTGCCCAAGCTTCAACCTGGCAGCGCAGGATTCAAACCCGGATTCTCATGATTGAGCATCCGAAGCTCTAGCCATGAGACAGAGTTGCTTCTTTGAAATCCTGCCAGAAAATTTTTTAGTAACCAATTTATTATGTAAAAATAAATGAACTTTGTGGTCACCTACTCATGAGATATACATTCGAGAGATGTAATCAGTCTCTACACCAAAGAAGCACTATAGGTCCAGTCTTAGATGTTGCAGTTAAACTTAGAGATTTAATGAGATCCAGTTGCCTGCCTGGCCAATGGATTAAGAATGCGCTTTGATGATGGCTACCGCCGTGGATTGATTAAAATGATGGAAAAGATTTCTTATGATGCATATTGATCGTCTTTGCTATTATCCGCAAACTTGAGGGCCGCATAAGTCATGTGGCCTGACATTGCAATACATCATCTGGTCTAACCTGCTGACTGACAGTCAGATACTTATTTCTCACTCGAAGCCTGTTGCCTTATGCAAGTTTCAGGTTGTGTAGCGATGTGTTCACTGAGCTACAGATATTGGTTTAAATCCGTGTGATTACGCGGCGTTGGCAAGCCCTGCTGTGTTTTGTTGGATTAGTCCATCCATCCATCTCATCCACTCACCAGTCTTAATCCCTTCAAACATTTCATCCATCCACCTGTCTTAATCCATCTCATCCATCCATCAGTCTTAGTCCTTCCACCCATCTCATCCACCCACCAGTCTTAATCCTTTCATACATTTCATCCACCCATCAGGATTAATCCATTCATCCATCTCATCCATCCACCAATCTTAATCCTTTCATACATTTCATCCACCCACCAGGATTAATCCATTCATCCATCTCATCCATCCACCAGTCTTAGTCCCTCCATCCATCTCATCCACCCACCAGTCTTAATCCCTTCATACATCACATCCACCCACTAGTCTTAATCCATTCATACATCTCATCCATCCACCAGTCTTAGTCCATCCATCTCATCCATCCACCAGTCTTAATCCCTCCATCCCACCAGTCTTAATCCCTTCACCATCTCATCCACCCACCAGTCTTAATCCCTTCATACATCTCATCAACCCACCAGTCTTAATCCATTCATCCATCTCATCCATCCACCAGTCTTAGTCCCTCCATCCATCTCATCCACCAACCAGTCTTAGTCCATCCATCCATCTAATCCACTGGCTAGTCTTAGTCCATCCATCCATCTCATCCACCCACCAGTCTTAATCCATCCATCCATTTCATCCACTGAGCAGTCTTAGTCCATCCATCCATCTCATCCACCCACTAGTCTTAATCTCTCCATCCATCTCATCCATCCGCCAGTCTTAATCCCTCCATCCAACTCATCCACTCACCAGTCTTACTTCCTTAATCCATCTCATCCACACACCAGTCTTAGTCCCTCCATCCATCCATCTCATACACACACCAGTCTTAGTCCCTCCATCCATCCATCTCATCCACCCACCAGTCTTAATCCCATCATCAACCTATCAGTCTTAATCATATCATCTACATGCCAGTTTTAGTCCCTTCATCTCATCCACATGCCAGTCTTAGTCCCTTCATATCATCCTCTCATCAGTCTTAGTCCCTTCATCCATTTCACCCTCTAGTCTTAGTCCATCTATCCATCTCATCCACCCATCAGTCTTAGTCCATTCATCTCATCCACCCATCAGTCTTAGTCCATCCATCTATTTCATCAATCCATCAGTCTTAGTCCCTCCACCCACCTCATCCACCTACAAGTCTTAGTCCCTCCATCCATATCATCCACCGATCAGTCTTAGTCCCTCCATCCATCTCATCCACCCATCAGTCTTAGCCCCTTCATCCTTCCATCAGTCTTAGTCCCTTCATCCACCTCTTCCACCCACCAGTCTTAGTCCCTCCATCCATCTCTTCCACCCACCAGTCTTAGTCCCTCCATCCATCTCATCCACCCACCAGTCTTAGTCCCTCCATCCATCTCATCCACCCACCAGTCTTAGTCCCTCCATCCATCTCATCCACCCACTAGTCTTAGTCCATTCATACATCTCATCCACCCATCAGTCTTTGTCCCTTCATCCATCCATCAGTCTTAGTCCCTTCATCCACCTCATCCACCCATCAGTCTTAGTCCCTTCATCCATCCATCAGTCTTAGTCCCTTCATCCACCTCTTCCACCCACCAGTCTTAGTCCCTCCATCCATCTCATCCACCCACTAGTCTTAGTCCGTTCATACATCTCATCCACCCATCAGTCATTGTCCCTTCATCCATCTCATCCATCCATCAGTCTTAGTCCCTTCATCCACCTCATCCACCCACCAGTCTTAGTCTCTCCATCCATCTCATCCAGTCACCAGTCTTAATCCCTTCATCCATCTCATCCACCCACCAGTCTTAGTCCCTTCATCCATCTCACCCACCAGTCTTAGTCCCTTCATCCATCTCATCCACCCACCAGTCTTAGCCCCTCCATCCATCTCATCCACCTACTAGTCTTAGTCCGTTCATCCATCTCATCCACCCATCAGTCTTAGTCCCTTCATCCATCCATCAGTCTTAGTCCCTTCATCCACCTCATCCACCCTCCAGTCTTAGTCTCTCCATCCATCTCATCTACCCACCAGTCTTTGTCCCTTCATCCATCTCATCCATCCGCATGTAAACGATACTGACATGTGCATGCACACATACAAAGTCTACAGGTTATTGAATGCTAAGTATATCCTATCATTACCTCGCATAACAACAGCAGTACAGCTTACAGTTGACCTTGGGTTTACTTAGGTTCTTCCTGACAATAGGCTGTGGCTTCGGTGGTCAAATCTACAGCTAAAATTCATGACTTCCTGACATATATATATATTATATATATATATATATATATATAAGTACAGATTTAGACGGTCCTGAAGTTTGTTGGTATATATACCACAAACTGAAGTTTGTTGGTGTATATATATATATATATATAGACGTCTAATGTGGGAACAGTTTCACTGATGCTGTGTCTGAGTTTGTGTATTCCCACCAACCAGTGCTCAATGTGTATTACTCTGATCAAATATTAGGAAACCATTCACTTTGTAAAGATGGTTAATGGCAAATGGATTTTGCTGTCTTTCTGTGTGGCTGTGTTGATGTTTGGCTACATTGTCATGTGTGGCATTAAACATGATAAACTGAGTATCAGTGATATGTGTCAGGCTTAGCTCTAGCTACTAGAGGGGACGCATGTGATTACGTTGACAATGACACTGTCTCTCTCCGTGTGTCTCCTTGGGAATACAGATGAACTACCGGTAGTCACATCAGATCAGAATTAAATGATAAATGGCTACTCTCACAAGAAGCCTTCTTGATCTGTTCAGTTGTCCATGGCTAGATGCAGTTATAAGGGCCTTGTAATAAAAACACATGTTCCTCAGTTGTCTACACAACCATTGCTGTATTCACAGAGTCACCAGTGAGCTCAGTCTGTCACTAGACAAGTCTTGGTGAAGTGATGTATTACGCCAGTGACTTGGTACAAGTCTTGGTGATGTGATGTATTACGCCAGTGACTTGGTACAAGTCTTGGTGAAGTGATGTATTATGCCATTGACTTGGTACAAGTCTTGGTGAAGTGATGTATTATGCCATTGACTTGGTACAAGTCTTGGTGAAGTGATGTATTACGCCAGTGACTTGGTACAAGTCTTGGTGAAGTGATGTATTATGTCAGTGACTTGGTACAAGTCTTGGTGAAGTGATGTATTACGCCAGTGACTTGGTACAAGTCTTGGTGAAGTGATGTATTATGCCATTGACTTGGTACAAGTCTTGGTGAAGTGATGTATTATGTCAGTGACTTGGTACAAGTCTTGGTGAAGTGATGTATTACGCCAGTGACTTGGTACAAGTCTTGGTGAAGTGATGTATTATGTCAGTGACTTGGTACAAGTCTTGGTGAAGTGATGTATTATGCCAGTGACTTGGTACAAGTCTTGGTTAAGTGATGTATTATGTCAGTGACTTGGTGCAAGTCTTGGTGAAGTGATGTATTATGCCAGTGACTTGGTACACATCTTGGTGAAGTGATGTATTATGCCAGTGACATGGTACAAGTCTTGGTGAAGTGATGTATTATGCCAGTGACTTGGTACAAGTCTTGGTGAAATGATGTGTTATGCCAGTTTGACTTGGTACAAGTCTTGGTTAAGTGATGTATTATGCCAGTGACTTTGTACACATCTTGTTGAAATTATGTATTATGCCAGTGACTTGGTACAAGTCTTGGTGAAGTGATGTATTATGCCAGTGACTTGGTACAAGTCTTGGTGAAGTGATGTATTATGCCATTGACTTGGTACACGTCTTGGTTAAGTGATGTATTATGCCAGTGACTTGGTACATGTCTTGGTGAATTGATGTATTATGCTAGTGACTTGGTACAAGTCTTGGTGAAGTGATATATTATGCCATTGACTTGGTACAAGTCTTGGTTAAGTGATGTATTATGTCAGTGACTTGGTACAAGTCTTGGTGAAGTGATGTATTATGCCAGTGACTTGGTACACATCTTGGTGAAGTGATGTATTATGCCAGTGACATGGTACAAGTCTTGGTGAAGTGACGTATTAGGCCAGTGACTTGGTACAAGTCTTGGTGAAATGATGTGTTATGCCAGTTTGACTTGGTACAAGTCTTGGCTAAATGATGTATTATGCCAGTGACTTTGTACACGTCTTGGTGAAATTATGTATTATGCCAGTGACTTGGTACAAGTCTTGGTGAAGTGATGTATTATGCCAGTGACTTGGTACAAGTCTTGGTGAAGTGATGTATTATGCCAGTGACTTGGTACAAGTCTTGGTGAAGTGATGTATTATGCCTGTGACTTGGTACAAGTCTTGGTGAAATGATGTGTTATGCCAGTTTGACTTGGTACAAGTCTTGGTTAAGTGTTATATTATGCCAGTGACTTTGTACACGTCTTGGTGAAATTATGTATTATGTCAGTGACTTGGTATAAGTCTTGGTGAAGTGATGTATTATGCCAGTGACTTGGTACAAGTCTTGGTGAAGTGATGTATTATGCCAGTGACTTGGTACAAGTCTTGGTGAAGTGATGTATTATGCCATTGACTTGGTACAAGTCTTGGTGAAGTGATGTATTATGTCAGTGACTTGGTACAAGTCTTGGTGAAGTAGCAAGCAGGTTGGTATGGCACCAATGTTCTGTTTAGCTTATATACTACATCCCTTAGTTGAGTCATAACTAATCTTAATATGAATCATCACTTGTATGCTGACGACACACAGGTGTATATATCACTTTCACCACCTGACACACAGCCATCTCTATCAACTTAAAACGACTGTCTCACTGACATCTTGCTGTGGATGGAAGCATGTATATTGAAGCTAAATCGATATAAAACTGATGTAATTATTATTGGCACCAAACAACAACGAAACAAGGTTGTTAACTACTTTCCAATTAAATTGCTTGGTAATGATACATCACCATCAGATACTGTTCGTAATCTAGGTGTTGTCTTTGACAGTGATTTCAGCTTTCACCAGAACATTTCTCAAGTATATAAATCCAGTTTCTACCATATACCTGATATCCGTCGAAATCGGCATCATTTGTCTTTATATCTACTGCTAAAACGATTTCAGTATCTCTAATTAGCAGTCGCCTTGACTACTGCAACTCACTCCTAAACGATATTGCTAAAAAGGACTTAACTAAACTCCAACGTGTACAGAATTGTTTAGCACGTGTAGTACTAAAAGCGCCTCGTTTCTTACCATTTAGACAGTTGCATTGGCTTCCAGTTACATATATATATATATATATATATATACCAACAAACTTCAGGACCATCTAAATCTGTACTTCATAATGTTAATCTGTGCCATTTATAATTGGACATTGTAAAGGGTAATACACAGCTAGATACAACATACCATGGAGTAACTTCATGAAATAATACTTCAAATATGATTAAGCAAACATTCTGTTTAACACCCGCCCAGTTAGTTGTATGCTGCTCTGTCTGTCATTATAATCATCATGTAGGTAGCTTTTACCTTTACAAATACACATGTGCAATGCTTATAACTGTGTAGTTTGGACCTGCACTGGCCCTGTTTGATCAGAAATAACATGGCTTTTACTCATACACGTGTGTTTGTATGGAGCATTCATCTGATGGACTGAGGGTTGTATTGAATGAGGTGTTGTTATAAACTGGATCTGGAGCTGTGACGTCTAATGTGGGAACAGTTTCACTGATGCTGTGTCTGAGTTTGTGTATTCCCACCAACCAGTGCTCAATGTGTATTACTCTGATCAAATATTAGGAAACCATTCACTTTGTAAAGATGGTTAATGGCAAATGGATTTTGCTGTCTTTCTGTGTGGCTGTGTTGATGTTTGGCTACATTGTCATGTGTGGCATTAAACATGATAAACTGAGTATCAGTGATATGTGTCAGGCTTAGCTCTAGCTACTAGAGGGGACGCATGTGATTATGTTGACAATGACACTGTCTCTCTCCGTGTGTCTCCTTGGGAATACAGATGAACTACCGGTAGTCACATCAGATCAGAATTAAATGATAAATGGCTACTCTCACAAGAAGCCTTCTTGATCTGTTCAGTTGTCCATGGCTAGATGCAGTTATAAGGGCCTTGTAATAAAAACACATGTTCCTCAGTTGTCTACACAACCATTGCTATATTCACAGAGTCACCAGTGAGCTCAGTCTGTCACTAGACAAGTCTTGGTGAAGTGATGTATTACGCCAGTGACTTGGTACAAGTCTTGGTGAAGTGATGTATTACGCCAGTGACTTGGTACAAGTCTTGGTGAAGTAATGTATTATGCCATTGACTTGGTACAAGTCTTGGTGAAGTGATGTATTATGTCAGTGACTTGGTACAAGTCTTGGTGAAGTGATGTATTATGTCAGTGACTTGGTACAAGTCTTGGTGAAGTGATGTATTACGCCAGTGACTTGGTACAAGTCTTGGTGAAGTGATGTATTACGCCAGTGACTTGGTACAAGTCTTGGTGAAGTGATGTATTATGTCAGTGACTTGGTACAAGTCTTGGTGAAGTGATGTATTATGCCAGTGACTTGGTACAAGTCTTGGTGAAGTGATGTATTATGCCAGTGATTTGGTACAAGTTTTGGTTAAGTGATGTAGTATGTCATTGACTTGGTACAAGTCTTGGTGAAATGATGTATTATGCCAGTTTGACTTGGTACAATTCTTGGTTAAGTGATGTATTATGCCATTGACTTGGTACACGTCTTGGTTAAGTGATGTATTATGCCAGTGACTTGGTACAAGTCTTGGTTAAGTGATGTATTATGTCAGTGACTTCGTACAAGTCTTGGTGAAGTGATGTATTATGCCAGTGACTTGGTACACATCTTGGTGAAGTGATGTATTATGCCAGTGACATGGTACAAGTCTTGGTGAAGTGATGTGTTATGCCAGTGACTTGGTACAAGTCTTGATGAAATGATGTATTATGCCAGTTTGACTTGGTACAATTCTTGGTTAAGTGATGTATTATGCCAGTGACTTGGTACAAGTCTTGGTTAAGTGATGTATTATGTCAGTGACTTGGTGCAAGTCTTGGTGAAGTGATGTATTATGCCAGTGACTTGGTACACATCTTGGTGAAGTGATGTATTATGCCAGTGACATGGTACAAGTCTTGGTGAAGTGATGTATTATGCCAGTGACTTGGTACAAGTCTTGGTGAAATGATGTGTTATGCCAGTTTGACTTGGTACAAGTCTTGGTTAAGTGATGTATTATGCCAGTGACTTTGTACACATCTTGTTGAAATTATGTATTATGCCAGTGACTTGGTACAAGTCTTGGTGAAGTGATGTATTATGCCAGTGACTTGGTACAAGTCTTGGTGAAGTGATGTATTATGCCATTGACTTGGTACACGTCTTGGTTAAGTGATGTATTATGCCAGTGACTTGGTACATGTCTTGGTGAATTGATGTATTATGCTAGTGACTTGGTACAAGTCTTGGTGAAGTGATGTATTATGCCATTGACTTGGTACAAGTTTTGGTTAAGTGATGTAGTATGTCATTGACTTGGTACAAGTCTTGGTGAAATGATGTATTATGCCAGTTTGACTTGGTACAATTCTTGGTTAAGTGATGTATTATGCCATTGACTTGGTACACGTCTTGGTTAAGTGATGTATTATGCCAGTGACTTGGTACAAGTCTTGGTTAAGTGATGTATTATGCCAGTGACTTGGTACAAGTCTTGGTTAAGTGATGTATTATGTCAGTGACTTCGTACAATTCTTGGTTAAGTGATGTATTATGCCATTGACTTGGTACACGTCTTGGTTAAGTGATGTATTATGCCAGTGACTTGGTACAAGTCTTGGTTAAGTGATGTATTATGCCAGTGACTTGGTACAAGTCTTGGTTAAGTGATGTATTATGTCAGTGACTTCGTACAAGTCTTGGTTAAGTGATGTATTATGCCAGTGACTTGGTACAAGTCTTGGTTAAGTGATGTATTATGCCAGTGACTTGGTACAAGTCTTGGTTAAGTGATGTATTATGTCAGTGACTTCGTACAAGTCTTGGTGAAGTGATGTATTATGCCAGTGACTTGGTACACGTCTTGGTGAAGTGATGTATTATGCCAGTGACATGGTACAAGTCTTGGTGAAGTGATGTGTTATGCCAGTGACTTGGTACAAGTCTTGATGAAATGATGTATTATGCCAGTTTGACTTGGTACAATTCTTGGTTAAGTGATGTATTATGCCAGTGACTTGGTACAAGTCTTGGTTAAGTGATGTATTATGTCAGTGACTTGGTGCAAGTCTTGGTTAAGTGATGTATTATGCCAGTGACTTGGTACACATCTTGGTGAAGTGATGTATTATGCCAGTGACATGGTACAAGTCTTGGTGAAGTGATGTATTATGCCAGTGACTTGGTACAAGTCTTGGTGAAATGATGTGTTATGCCAGTTTGACTTGGTACAAGTCTTGGTTAAGTGATGTATTATGCCATTGACTTTGTACACATCTTGTTGAAATTATGTATTATGCCAGTGACTTGGAACAAGTCTTGGTGAAGTGATGTATTATGCCAGTGACTTGGTACAAGTCTTGGTGAAGTGATGTATTATGCCATTGACTTGGTACACGTCTTGGTTAAGTGATGTATTATGCCAGTGACTTGGTACATGTCTTGGTGAATTGATGTATTATGCTAGTGACTTGGTACAAGTCTTGGTGAAGTGATGTATTATGCCATTGCCTTGGTACAAGTCTTGGTGAAGTGATGTATTATGCCAGTGACTTGGTACACATCTTGGTGAAGTGATGTATTATGCCAGTGACATGGTACAAGTCTTGGTGAAGTGACGTATTATGCCAGTGACTTGGTACAAGTCTTGGTGAAATGATGTGTTATGCCAGTTTGACTTGGTACAAGTCTTGGTTAAGTGATGTATTATGCCAGTGACTTTGTACACATCTTGTTGAAATTATGTATTATGCCAGTGACTTGGTACAAGTCTTGGTGAAGTGATGTATTATGCCAGTGACTTGGTACAAGTCTTGGTGAAGTGATGTATTATGCCATTGACTTGGTACACGTCTTGGTTAAGTGATGTATTATGCCAGTGACTTGGTACATGTCTTGGTGAATTGATGTATTATGCTAGTGACTTGGTACAAGTCTTGGTGAAGTGATGTATTATGCCATTGACTTGGTACAAGTTTTGGTTAAGTGATGTAGTATGTCATTGACTTGGTACAAGTCTTGGTGAAATGATGTATTATGCCAGTTTGACTTGGTACAATTCTTGGTTAAGTGATGTATTATGCCATTGACTTGGTACACGTCTTGGTTAAGTGATGTATTATGCCAGTGACTTGGTACAAGTCTTGGTTAAGTGATGTATTATGCCAGTGACTTGGTACAAGTCTTGGTTAAGTGATGTATTATGTCAGTGACTTCGTACAATTCTTGGTTAAGTGATGTATTATGCCATTGACTTGGTACACGTCTTGGTTAAGTGATGTATTATGCCAGTGACTTGGTACAAGTCTTGGTTAAGTGATGTATTATGCCAGTGACTTGGTACAAGTCTTGGTTAAGTGATGTATTATGTCAGTGACTTCGTACAAGTCTTGGTTAAGTGATGTATTATGCCAGTGACTTGGTACAAGTCTTGGTTAAGTGATGTATTATGCCAGTGACTTGGTACAAGTCTTGGTTAAGTGATGTATTATGTCAGTGACTTCGTACAAGTCTTGGTGAAGTGATGTATTATGCCAGTGACTTGGTACACATCTTGGTGAAGTGATGTATTATGCCAGTGACATGGTACAAGTCTTGGTGAAGTGATGTGTTATGCCAGTGACTTGGTACAAGTCTTGATGAAATGATGTATTATGCCAGTTTGACTTGGTACAATTCTTGGTTAAGTGATGTATTATGCCAGTGACTTGGTACAACTCTTGGTTAAGTGATGTATTATGTCAGTGACTTGGTGCAAGTCTTGGTTAAGTGATGTATTATGCCAGTGACTTGGTACACATCTTGGTGAAGTGATGTATTATGCCAGTGACATGGTACAAGTCTTGGTGAAGTGATGTATTATGCCAGTGACTTGGTACAAGTCTTGGTGAAATGATGTGTTATGCCAGTTTGACTTGGTACAAGTCTTGGTTAAGTGATGTATTATGCCATTGACTTTGTACACATCTTGTTGAAATTATGTATTATGCCAGTGACTTGGTACAAGTCTTGGTGAAGTGATGTATTATGCCAGTGACTTGGTACAAGTCTTGGTGAAGTGATGTATTATGCCATTGACTTGGTACACGTCTTGGTTAAGTGATGTATTATGCCAGTGACTTGGTACATGTCTTGGTGAATTGATGTATTATGCTAGTGACTTGGTACAAGTCTTGGTGAAGTGATGTATTATGCCATTGCCTTGGTACAAGTCTTGGTGAAGTGATGTATTATGCCAGTGACTTGGTACACATCTTGGTGAAGTGATGTATTATGCCAGTGACATGGTACAAGTCTTGGTGAAGTGACGTATTATGCCAGTGACTTGGTACAAGTCTTGGTGAAATGATGTGTTATGCCAGTTTGACTTGGTACAAGTCTTGGCTAAATGATGTATTATGCCAGTGACTTTGTACACGTCTTGGTGAAATTATGTATTATGCCAGTGACTTGGTACAAGTCTTGGTGAAGTGATGTATTATGCCAGTGACTTGGTACAAGTCTTGGTGAAGTGATGTATTATGCCAGTGACTTGGTACAAGTCTTGGTGAAGTGATGTATTATGCCTGTGACTTGGTACAAGTCTTGGTGAAATGATGTGTTATGCCAGTTTGACTTGGTACAAGTCTTGGTTAAGTGTTATATTATGCCAGTGACTTTGTACACGTCTTGGTGAAATTATGTATTATGTCAGTGACTTGGTATAAGTCTTGGTGAAGTGATGTATTATGCCAGTGACTTGGTACAAGTCTTGGTGAAGTGATGTATTATGCCAGTGACTTGGTACAAGTCTTGGTGAAGTGATGTATTATGCCATTGACTTGGTACAAGTCTTGGTGAAGTGATGTATTATGTCAGTGACTTGGTACAAGTCTTGGTGAATTGATGTATTATGCTAGTGACTTGGTACAAGTCTTGATGAAGTGATGTATTATGCCATTGACTTGGTACAAGTCTTGGTTAAGTGATGTATTATGTCAGTGACTTGGTACAAGTCTTGGTGAAGTGATGTATTATGCCAGTGACTTGGTACACATCTTGGTGAAGTGATGTATTATGCCAGTGACATGGTACAAGTCTTGGTGAAGTGACGTATTAGGCCAGTGACTTGGTACAAGTCTTGGTGAAATGATGTGTTATGCCAGTTTGACTTGGTACAAGTCTTGGCTAAATGATGTATTATGCCAGTGACTTTGTACACGTCTTGGTGAAATTATGTATTATGCCAGTGACTTGGTACAAGTCTTGGTGAAGTGATGTATTATGCCAGTGACTTGGTACAAGTCTTGGTGAAGTGATGTATTATGCCAGTGACTTGGTACAAGTCTTGGTGAAGTGATGTATTATGCCTGTGACTTGGTACAAGTCTTGGTGAAATGATGTGTTATGCCAGTTTGACTTGGTACAAGTCTTGGTTAAGTGTTATATTATGCCAGTGACTTTGTACACGTCTTGGTGAAATTATGTATTATGTCAGTGACTTGGTATAAGTCTTGGTGAAGTGATGTATTATGCCAGTGACTTGGTACAAGTCTTGGTGAAGTGATGTATTATGCCAGTGACTTGGTACAAGTCTTGGTGAAGTGATGTATTATGCCATTGACTTGGTACAAGTCTTGGTGAAGTGATGTATTATGTCAGTGACTTGGTACAAGTCTTGGTGAAGTAGCAAGCAGGTTGGTATGGCACCAATGTTCTGTTTAGCTTATATACTACATCCCTTAGTTGAGTCATAACTAATCTTAATATGAATCATCACTTGTATGCTGACGACACACAGGTGTATATATCACTTTCACCACCTGACACACAGCCATCTCTATCAACTTAAAACGACTGTCTCACTGACATCTTGCTGTGGATGGAAGCATGTATATTGAAGCTAAATCGATATAAAACTGATGTAATTATTATTGGCACCAAACAACAACGAAACAAGGTTGTTAACTACTTTCCAATTAAATTGCTTGGTAATGATACATCACCATCAGATACTGTTCGTAATCTAGGTGTTGTCTTTGACAGTGATTTCAGCTTTCACCAGAACATTTCTCAAGTATATAAATCCAGTTTCTACCATATACCTGATATCCGTCGAAATCGGCATCATTTGTCTTTATATCTACTGCTAAAACGATTTCAGTATCTCTAATTAGCAGTCGCCTTGACTACTGCAACTCACTCCTAAACGATATTGCTAAAAAGGACTTAACTAAACTCCAACGTGTACAGAATTGTTTAGCACGTGTAGTACTAAAAACGCCTCGTTTCTTACCATTTAGACAGTTGCATTGGCTTCCAGTTACATATCGAATACAACAAAATTAGCCACTATCACATATCGTACCCTTTCTACGCAACACCCATCGTAGTTGTTTAGTCTCCTTTGTTTTTTCGATATCCCCAGGAATCTCAGATCATCTCTTTCACAACGACTTTTTATTCCGAAAACCAAGCTTAATATTGGCAAACGTGCTCTTTCTTTAGCTGCACCCAAAATCTGGAATCACCTCCCTATTGCTTTAAAATAATCTGAAACTATAAATACCTTTCATAAAAAGCTAAAGATTTATTTATTTGAAATTGTATTCCCACCCTTCATCGGTCCCTTGCTCTAATGACGACTCTTGCTTGTCCCTGTTAACGATTTTGCCCAATGATTCTTGTATGTTGCGCCTCTGAGCTCAGATTCCTGGGGATTTAGGTGCTATAGAAGTTTGTCATTATTATTATATTATCGTAGGATTTTGTGCCATGAGAATTTGTTCTGTGGGATTCTGTATGAGTGGAAACTGGATAATATGTCCTGCGGCATTTTGTAGTTATATGACCTTGATTTCTGTATGTGGCATTAGCTGCACCAGTTCATATAAACCTTCATTGTGTACATGTATTGTGTACATGTATTGTGTACATGTATTGTGTACATGTATTGTGTACATGTATTGTGTACATGTATTGTGTACATGCATTGTGTACATGCATTGTGTACATGTATTGTGTACATGTATTGGGTACATGTATTGGGTACATGTATTGTGTACATGTATTGTGTACATGCATTGTGTACATGTATTGGGTACATGTATTGGGTACATGTATTGTGTACATGCATTGTGTACATGCATTGTGTACATGCATTGTGTACATGTATTGGGTACATGTATTGGGTACATGTATTGTGTACATGTATTGTGTACATGTGTGTACCTTCCTTTCAGCCTGTTATGTGGTGTTATAGTGTTCATTCTACCTGTAGGTTATCAGCTGATGCCATATCAACCTGCTTGAGTTGGTCTTTAGACTATATCACAGGTATTAGAGACATTGAAATGTGTTGATGGGTCTTAGTGTGTAATGACTGTACAGTGCATTCCCTTGTGTCATGTGTCATTGTGTATAGTGACGTTACAGTGCAGTCCCTTATGTCATGTGTCATTGTGGTGCTCATTTGTTACCATGCAGATGGATGACCTAACTAAATGTGTCAATACGCTCACATGTAATTCTACTTTAAGGTGCTATTAGGCATTCATGGCTGGTAAGGTTTAACTGCCGTGCCTTTGTTCTTACGGTTCAGCGTTCTTACAAACCCCGGCTGCGGCGAGAGGAACTAATCGTGGAGTTGGCAATGGAAGATGTTGTTTGGACAGAGCTGTAGGCTGGCATTGCACAAACTCAATGACCTTTTTTAATTGCTGGCTCACACAATGCCTGGCTTCTCCACTGTCTCATGACAGTCTATGACATGTGACAGACACTGTCAGTCTACATCTTCTCTGTCTCTCATGACAGTGTATGACATGTGACAGATACTGTCAGTCTATGTCTTCTCTGTCTCTGATGACAGTGTATGACATCTGACAGACACTGTCTGTATATGTCTTCTCTGTGTCTCATGACAGTGTATGAATGTGACAGACACTGTCAGTCTATGTCTTCTCTGTGTCACATGACAGTGTATGACATGTAACAGACACTGTCAATCTGTCTTATCTGTGTCTCATGACAGTGCATGACACATGACAGACACTGTCAGTCTGTCTTATTTGTGTCTCATGACAGTGCATGACATGTAACAGACACTGTCAGTATGTCTTCTCTTAGTCTCATGACAGTGTATGACATTTGACAGACACTGTGAGTCTATGTCTTCATGATTCTGTGGCACAATCTCAGTGCTGACTACAACTTCCTGGACATGTGAAGGTCGCTGCACTGAGTGTTAAAAATGTAGATATTTTTAATAGCAGTTATAACATGATAAACCTTTTACTTGCACTGTAAGAGTAACAAGACACTACTGTTTATTAAGCCACAGTATGATATGTATCAAAATACTTGTGTCATGATATGAGGCATGTCACATGAACCGAGAGGATCCGGGTTTGAATCCTGTGCTGCTGGGTCGAACGTTGGCCAAGTTCGTTCACTCTACATTGCTCCAGTTCACTCAGCTGTATGAATGAGTACTTGGCTATAGACAGTGGTGGATATTTGTGTATGACTAGTCTTCGTGGAGATTGTGTGTCATTTAGGTGCGATTAAACGAGACTTCCAAAAATGTAACATTCATTTGCCTAGCACAAGGGATTGGGTTGGAGATTTAAATGAACTGGTGATCAACTTGTTCTCAAAATTTTTATTTTGTGAGGGGCTGCAACTTGAAAAGTATGCAGGTATGTATCAAAATGTTAAAAAAAATTAACGTGTTTGTTTTGTATGACTGGTTCCGGTAGAGCAGCAACATTTCAGCAAAACTGGCAATAGTTTTAATGGTTGGTTTGACGTGGAATCTCCTAGCTAGGCATAGGTGTGGGTACAGGGGGGCATGTACAGGGGTCATTTACCCCAGCCTGGAATTTTACTAGGGGAGCAGAAATATGGTTCTGCCCCCCTCAGTAAATCTGACCCTGATTGTGGGGGTTTTTAGTGAGCCACAAGGGTGGGTGGAAATTGAGATTTTCTGAGAGCCTTGAGGTGTTTTTTGGCAAATGTCTAAGAGATGCAATTGGAGGTGTCTGGTGAGCTTAAAAAATGTTGAACGTTGCCGCAAAAAATATTGATGTCATGATCCGACGGTGGAGTGGAGCTGAAGCTCCAGTTTTCAGCTCCCCCAATATTAATTTTATTCCCGCGGCAGTATACCTAGGATTGGTGTTCTTGTGACTGGCAGTACAGACACCAGTTCCCTGCTCCCATTCTAGAGCTAGACTCTCCGTACACAGTCTATGTTCCTTGTAACCAATGTCTGGTGTTCTTGTGACTGGCAGTACAGACACCAGTTCCCTGCTCCCATTCTAGAGCTAGACTCTCCTTACACAGTCTATGTTCCTTGTAACCAATGTCTGGTGTTCTTGTGACTGGCAGTACAGACACCAGTTCCCTGCTCCCATTCTAGAGCTAGACTGTCCTTGCACAGTCTATGTTCCTTGTAGCCAATGTCTGGTGTGTCCAGTAGGGAAGGGGTCAGACCACATTTAGATTTTACATAGGCAGCCATTATAACGTTTCCTTCATTTCCTGCAAAATTTGTCTAACAATTTTCTTGAACAGTTCACAACATATTTAATCTCCATTGACACAACTGCTGTGAAAAATTCTTTATTTCTCTTACCTCGTTTTTAAGAAAAATCCACCAAAACCTGATGCCCCTAAATTTTGCCCCAATCTGTCCCATCTCAAAGTGCTCGAAAAAAATCCATACATTGCACCAAAACGCTATTTTCATGGGCACTCTTTAACAGGGTAATGGCGGACGAATCTTTAATGTGGTCTTACCCCGGAACTACAGGTGATAGTATGCTTGTGGCCAGGTACAGTCACAATGAGAGCACCATCCAACCACTTACCACTACCTACAGCCAGTAATGGCCTCTTACCTCACCCAATCAGACTGGGGTGCCCAGAGAGCAACAAAGGATTACAACTGATAGCTTCAATCTCTGCTACTTGCAGATGCTCCAGCCTAGCCCAATAGAGGACATAATTAGGTGAGAACAACCTCTCCATGTGGAAGGTTCCTCTAGTCAGACAATACAGAGATAATGGCTGGTGATACACTCAGAGTCACAAATGCAGGTATCTGCAGAATCATCTCCAACACTCACCTGCAGTTTGTCTTGACTTCCAGAATGCACTCATTGCTTGAACTTGATACTCACTGTAGCCAATCCCTCTGTTATGTGCTCCGATTGGTTTCCTTTTGCATTGTTTACAAATATTACATACACTGGTGGTTCACAAGTAGGAACATGTCAGGGCTTAAGCATTCACTCTATTTGTAAAGTGAATGGTATGAAATGGTAAAACAGGAATATGTCATAAATTGTAAAATAGGAATATGTTATAAATGCATCTCCTTTGTAGTGATTGTAATAAGTTAAATATAAATTATAATTTTGATACATTACGTTAAACAAGTAGCTGTAAATGTAATTATTTACAGTATTGGGTAATAATTACACAATACTGTTTTAAATGTAATCACCCCAGATTAGACTACCAACATAAAGTTTTTACGTTCAGCACTGTGTACCTGTAGTAACAGATCGAATCTTGCCTTTATGTCTCACAGGAGTTGTATTCACACACTGTACATTTGAAACACCTTTCATATGCCCAGTGAATTGGTACAATCTGCCCAATTTTCCGCTCTGGTAATTACAGCAGTTTTTTTCACAGGTGTGGCTTTACACAATGTTTTATTATTTTATAAAATAGTTTACATCACATGTTATGACAGTGTGATAGGAGGGTGTGAACAATTTGGGAATACAGTGACATTGTTGTCTTTTTGTCTGGTGGTCTGGCTCTATTCTTGTCTGCTCTACTGGTTCTACGGCTGCTATATTACTCTGTCATTAAGTCTTTATATCCAATGTCCAGAACTAATCAGCTCACATAATCACATCAGTGTGGGGAAGACAGTGGAACAGAGATAGAAGTGTTGTTTATTAGACCAGCCATCTGTGTGTGACACTGCACGTGTGTGTGTGTGCGCGTGTGTGTGCACGTGTTTGTGTGTGCACGTATGTGTGTGTGTGTATGTGCAAGTATGCATGTGTGTGTGCACGTGTGTATGTGTGTGTGTCCATGTGTATGTGTGTGTATGTATGTGCATGTGTGTTGACTGTGTTCGTGTTGTATGTGTGCACATGTACGTGTGTGTGCATGTGTGTGTGCGTGCGTGTGTGCATGTGTGTGTGCATGCATGTTCAAGTACACATGTGTGCTTGCATGCATGTGTGTGTGCATGCTACTTAAATATCTTATATAAGTGACAACATGAGAGCCTATTTCTGCCGAGTACAACATAATTTGCTTCCTAAGGAAAGCCGGCATCTATTTGCTTCAATGATAATCAAGTGTCCACTGAAGTAATATATCTGCGCATCGATTCTAATTGCGTCTCGCCCACTGCGACCACCAGGTGGACTCCACGAAGCGCTCACTAAATAACGAAGCTATTTTTATTGCGAACAAATTACAACTGTGGTGTTTGCAGCATATTGTTTGATAATGAGTCCTGCTGCCAGGTAACATCTTGGTGTGTGAGCCTCACTCTGTAGATGTCCTCAGGTAATTGATTTATTAGACGACGTAATCAGCGTCAATCAGGGCTGTTGCCTTGTGAAAGGACTCCACTGTTAGTACTTGCTGTGTGAGAGAGCTTTAGACTCTTGCTCAGTTGTTGGCAGAGCTCAGTTGTTTTTCTCTCTCATGTCACAGCGGGTGCATCCACAGTACAATATAACCACCAGATAGAGAGATGACCAGGCCAGCAGGTGACCAGTTCAACTGACAGGTAACTAGTGGTCACAGGTATGTTTGAGGGTGTCACTGCCCAGGGTAGGTGGCACTGTGGGTGACAGTTACAGTTAAATCCTTCCACAATTAAGCCACTTTGACTGAGTGACTGCTCAAGTCTGGATTCATTGGCTGTCACTGCCATTCCATCTGGGTGTAGAGTCTGTATTGTTAGATACAAGATCTGTGTACCACTGGATATATGGTGTCCGTACTGCTGGATATAGTGTCTGTACTGCTGGATATAGTGTCTGTACTGCTGGATATAGTGTCCGTACTGCTGGATATAGAGTCTGTACTGGTGGATATAGTGTCCATACTGCTGGATAGTGTCCATACTGGTAGATATAGTGTCCATACTGATGGATATAGTGTCTGTACTGCTGGATATAGTGTCCATACTGCGGGATATAGTGTCCGTACTTGTGGTTATAGTGTCCATACTGCTGGATATACAGTGGGTGTAGTGTCCATACTGGTGGATATTGTGCCCGCATTGCTGGGTATAGTGTCTATACTGCTGGATGTAGTGTCTGTACTGCTGGATATAGTGTCCATACTGCTGAAAATAGTGTCCATACTGCTGGATAGTGTCTGTACTGTTGGATATAGTGTCTGTACTGCTGTGTAGTGGTTTCACAATGCATTTGTACTTGTAGTTATTATGTTGTGTGGAGAGAGAGAGAGAGAGAGAGAGAGAGAGAGAGAGAGAGAGAGAGAGAGAGAGAGAGAGAGTTAGAGAGAGTTAGTTACATAGTTATTATGTTGTGTGGAGAGAGAGAGTGATTGAGACTTGTAGTTATTATGTTGTGTGGGGAGAGAGAGTGATTGAGACTTGTAGTTATTATGTTGTGTGGGGAGAGAGAGAGTGATTGAGACTTGTAGTTGTTATGTTGTGTGGAGAGAGAGAGAGTGATTGAGACTTATAGTTGTTATGTTGTGTGGAGAGAGAGAGAGTGATTGAGACTTGTAGTTGTTATGTTGTGTGGGGAGAGAGAATGATTGAGACTTGTAGTTATTATGTTGTGTGGGGAGAGAGAGAGTGATTGAGACTTGTAGTTGTTATGTTGTGTGGAGAGAGAGAGAGAGTGATTGAGACTTGTAGTTGTTATGTTGTGTGGAGAGAGAGAGAGTGATTGAGACTTGTAGTTGTTATGTTGTGTGGGGAGAGAGAATGATTGAGACTTGTAGTTATTATGTTGTGTGGGGAGAGAGAGAGTGATTGAGACTTGTAGTTGTTATGTTGTGTGGGGAGAAAGAGAGTGATTGAGACTTGTAGTTGTTATGTTGTGTGGGGAGAGAGAGAGTGATTGAGACTTGTAGTTGTTATGTTGTGTGGGGAGAGAGAGTGATTGAGACTTGTAGTTGTTATGTTGTGTGGAGAGAGAGAGAGAATGATTGAGACTTGTAGTTGTTATGTTGTGTGGAGAGAGAGAGTGATTGAGACTTGTAGTTGTTATGTTGTGTGGAGAGAGAGAGAATGATTGAGACTTGTAGTTGTTATGTTGTGTGGAGAGAGAGAGAGAGTGATTGAGACTTGTAGTTGTTATGTTGTGTGGAGAGAGAGAGAATGATTGAGACTTGTAGTTGTTATGTTGTGTGGGGAGAGAGAGTGATTGAGACTCTTGTAGTTGTTATGTTGTGTGGAGAGAGAGAGAGAGTGATTGGACCTGTAGCTGTTATGTTGTGTGGGGAGAGAGAGTAATTGAGACTCTGTAGTTGTTATGTTGTGTGGGAGAGAGAGAGTGATTGAGACTTGTAGCTGTTATGTTGTGTGGGAGAGAGGAGCACTGGGAGGACTTGTGAAGCAGGCTGTGGAGAGAGAGAGAGTGGATTGAGACTTGTAGTTGTTATGTTGTGTGGGGAGAGAGAGAGAATGATAGAGACTTGTAGTTGTTATGTTGTGTGGAGAGAGAGAGAGAATGATTGAGACTTGTAGTTGTTATGTTGTGTGGGGAGAGAGAATGATTGAGACTTGTAGTTGTTATGTTGTGTGGGGAGAGAGAGAGAGTGATTGAGACTTATAGTTGTTATGTTGTGTGGGGAGAGAGAATGATTGAGACTTGTAGTTGTTATGTTGTGCGGGGAGAGAGAATGATTGAGACTTGTAGTTGTTATGTTGTGTGGGGAGAGAGAATGATTGAGACTTGTAGTTGTTATGTTGTGTGGGGAGAGAGAGAGAGAGAGAGAGAGAGAGTGATTAAGACTTATAGTTGTGATGTTGTGTGGGGAGAGAGAATGATTGAGACTTGTAGTTGTTATGTTGTGTGGGGAGAGAGAATGATTGAGACTTGTAGTTGTTATGTTGTGTGGGGAGAGAGAGTGATTGAGACTTGTAGTTATTATGTTGTGTGGAGAGAGAGAGAGAGAGAGAGAGAGAGAGAGAGAGAGAGAGAGAGAGAGAGAGAGAGAGAGAGAGAGAGAGAGAGAGAGAGAGAGAGAGAGAGAGAGAGTGATTGAGACTTGTAGTTATTATGTTGTGTGGGGAGAGAGTGATTGAGACTTGTAGTTATTATGTTGTGTGGAGAGAGAGAGTGATTGAGACTTGTAGTTATTATGTTGTATGGAGAGAGAGAGAGTGATTGAGACTTGTAGTTATTATGTTGTGTGGAGAGAGTGATTGAGACTTGTGCTGAAACCCACACTGCCCTTAGCAAAATATATATAGTTCTTTATAGTTTTTCTACAGTTTTCTGTAGCCAGAATTGTATAAACTGGTAAAATGGTCATTTCAATTTTCTATAGATTATTATATAGAATTTATGGCATTTTTTTTTAAATTCCATAGAATATTCTATAGAATATTATATAGAAACTATGCAATCTTATAGGATATTCTTTAAACATTATATAGAATTTTTGCTAAGTGTGAGGCTCACCTGTCACCGGCTATAATATGTCAACTGTTTCTCTTTGTCCCCAGACAAGATGACACAAGACACACATCAGCATTACTGTGACTCGTCACCCATGCCACGAACTTGACCTGGCAGGCACCACAAGAGGCGAGAACTGTGACCCAGTACTGGGCAGGGATTACGTTGTGTTGTGGATGTGCTAGTGTGTGATCGGACACACGATGGTGGTGTATCACTACACCAACTACTCCAAAGGGTGGGTGGTAGAGGTGCTGGGTGACTCACAGGAGCGCTGCCATAGTTACCTCCTTCTCCCCGCGGAGAACCTGTGGCGCGATGGCACCCGCGGTTTCCTCTACATCCTGGCACTTCTTTACATCTTCATAGGTGTCGCCATCGTCAGCGACAACTTCATGTTCGCCATTGAGGTGATCACAAGCAAGCGTAAGACGATTGTACGGTGGGACGAGGAGACACATGAGCGGGTCAAGAAGGAGGTGTTGGTGTGGAACGAGACAGTCGCCAACCTCACCTTGATGGCCCTGGGGAGCAGCGCGCCAGAGATCCTTCTGGCGGTCATAGAGACGCTCCAGACCCTGGATACGGAGGCTGACAAGGGAGGCCTTGGGACCTTCACCATCATTGGGAGCGCAGCCTTCAACTTGCTGATCATCACCGCGGTGTGTGTGTATACAGTGCCGGCGCCAAATATCAAGAAAGTGCGTGGACTGGGAGTGTTTGCGTTGACGTCGTGCTGGTCTATATTTGCCTACATCTGGATGCTGATAGTGCTGCAGTGGATCAGTCCCGGGGAGATTGAGCCGTGGGAGGCGTGGCTTACTCTCGCTTTCTTCCCCATCATGGTGCTGACAGCCTACTGCCAGGACTCCAGCTGGTGGTGTCTCTACCGGAAGTCTGCCGTAGGCACTTCTCGCAGTCACACGGTGAGTGTCACTCACTCTCACCTTCCACAGTCACACGGTGAGACTCACTCACTCTCACCTTCCACAGTCACACGGTGAGTCTCACTCACTCTCACCTTCCCCAGTCACACGGTGAGTCTCACTCACTCTCACCTTCCACAGTCACATGGTGAGTCTCACTCACTCTCACCTTCCACAGTCACACGGTGAGTCTCACACACTGTCACTTTCCACAGTCACACGGTGAGTCTCACTCACTCTCACCTTCCACAGTCACACAGTGAGTCTTATTCACTCTCACCTTCACAGTCACACGGTGAATCTCACTCACTCTCACCTTCGACAGTCACATGGTGAGTCTCACTCACTCTCAACTTCCACAGTCACACGGTAAGTCTCACTCACTCTCACCTTCCACAGTCACATGGTGAGTCTCATTCACTCTCACCTTCCACAGTCACACGGTCAGTCTCACTCACTCTCACCTTCCACAGTCACACGGTGAGTCTCACTCTATCTCACCTTCCACAGTCACACTGTGAATCTCATTCACTCTCACCTTCCACAGTCACACGGTGAGTCTCACTCTATCTCACCTTCCACAGTCACACGGTGAGTCTTATTCACTCTCACCTTCCACAGTCACACGGTGAGTCTCACTCACTCTCACCTTCCACAGTCACACGGTGAGTCTCACTCTATCTCACCTTCCACAGTCACACGGTGAGTCTCATTCACTCTCACCTTCCACAGTCACACGGTGAATCTCACTCACTCTCACCTTCCACAGTCACATGGTGCGTCTCACTCACTATCACTTTCCACAGTCACTCGGTGAGTCTCACTCACTCTCACCATCCACAGTCACACGGTGAGTCTAACTCACTCTCACCTTCCACAGTCACATGGTGAGTCTCACTCACTCTCACCTTCCACAATCACACTGTGAGTCTCACTCACTCTCACTTTCCACAGTCACACGGTGAGTCTCACTCACTCTCACCTTCCACAGTCACACGGTGAGTCTCATTCACTCTCACCTTCCACAGTCACACGGTGAGTCTCACTCACTCTCACTTTCCACAGTCACATGGTGAGTCTCACTCACTCTCACCTTCCACAGTCACACAGTGAGTCTCACTCACTCTCACCTTCCACAGTCACATGGTGAGTCTCACACACTCTCACTTTCCACAGTCACATGGTGAGTCTCACTCACTCTCACCTTCCACAGTCACACGGTGAGTCTCATTCACTCTCACCTTCCACAGTCACACGGTGAGCCTCACTCACTCTCATTTTCCACAGTCACACGTTGAGTCTCACTCACTCTCACTTTCCACAGTCACACGGTGAGTCTCACTCACTCTCACCTTCCACAGTCACACGGTGAGTCTCACTCACTCTCACCTTCCACAGTCACACGGTGAGTCTCACTCACTCTCACCTTCCACAGTCACATGGTGAGTCTCACTCACTCTCACCTTCCACAGTCACACGGTGAGTCTCACTCACTCTCACCTTCCACAGTCACACGGTGAGTCTCACTCACTCTCACCTTCCACAGTCACACGGTGAGTCTCACTCACTCTCACTTTCTGGTGAATCTCACTCAGTCACACGGTGAGTCTCACTCACTCTCACCTTCCACAGTCACACGGTGAGTCTCACTCACTCTCACTTTCCACAGTCACATGGTGAGTCTCACTCACTCTCACCTTCCACAGTCACACAGTGAGTCTCACTCACTCTCACCTTCCACAGTCACATGGTGAGTCTCACACACTCTCACTTTCCACAGTCACATGGTGAGTCTCACTCACTCTCACCTTCCACAGTCACACGGTGAGTCTCATTCACTCTCACCTTCCACAGTCACACGGTGAGTCTCACTCACTCTCACCTTCCACAGTCACACGGTGAGTCTCACTCACTCTCACCTTCCACAGTCACACGGTGAGTCTCATTCACTCTCACCTTCCACAGTCACACGGTGAGTCTCACTCACTCTCACCTTCCACAGTCACATGGTGAGTCTCAGTCTCACTCACTCTCACCTTCCACAGTCACACGGTGAGTCTCACTCACTCTCACCTTCCACAGTCACACGGTGAGTCTCATTCACTCTCACCTTCCACAGTCACACGGTGAGTCTCACTCACTCTCACTTTCCACAGTCACATGGTGAATCTCACTCACTCTCACCTTCCACAGTCACACGGTGAGTCTCATTCACTCTCACCTTCCACAGTCACACGGTGAGTCTCACTCACTCTCACTTTCCACAGTCACATGGTGAATCTCACTCACTCTCACCTTCCACAGTCACACGGTGAGTCTCATTCACTCTCACCTTCCACAGTCACACGGTGAGTCTCACTCACTCTTATTTTCCACAGTCACACGTTGAGTCTCACTCTCACTTTCCACAGTCACCCGGTGATTCTCACTCACTCTCACCTTCCACAGTCACACGGTGAGTCTCATTCACTCTCACCTTCCACAGTCACACGGTGAGTCTCACTCACTCTCACCTTCCACAGTCACATGGTGAGTCTCACTCACTCTCACCTTCCACAGTCACACGGTGAGTCTCACTCACTCTCACCTTCCACAGTCACACGGTGAGTCTCATTCACTCTCACCTTCCACAGTCACACGGTGAGTCTCACTCACTCTCACTTTCCACAGTCACATGGTGAATCTCACTCACTCTCACCTTCCACAGTCACACGGTGAGTCTCACTCACTCTCACCTTCCACAGTCACACGGTGAGTCTCACTCACTCTCACCTTCCACAGTCACACGGTGAGTCTCACTCTCACCTTCCACAGTCACACGGTGAGTCTCACTCACTCTCACTTTCCACAGTCACATGGTGAATCTCACTCACTCTCACCTTCCACAGTCACACGGTGAGTCTCACTCACTCTCACCTTCCACAGTCACATGGTGAGTCTCACTCACTCTCACCTTCCACAGTCACACGGTGAGTCTCACTCACTCTCACCTTCCACAGTCACACGGTGAGTCTCATTCACTCTCACCTTCTACAGTCACACGGTGAGTCTCACTCACTCTCACTTTCCACAGACACATGGTGAATCTCACTCACTCTCACCTTCCACAGTCACACGGTGAGTCTCATTCACTCTCACCTTCCACAGTCACACGGTGAGTCTCACTCACTCTTATTTTCCACAGTCACACGTTGAGTCTCACTCACTCTCACTTTCCACAGTCACCCGGTGAGTCTCACTCACTCTCACCTTCCACAGTCACACGGTGAGTCTCATTCACTCTCACCTTCCACAGTCACACGGTGAGTCTCACTCACTCTCACCTTCCACAGTCACATGGTGAGTCTCACTCACTCTCACCTTCCACAGTCACACGGTGAGTCTCACTCACTCTCACCTTCCACAGTCACATGATGAGTCTCATTCACTCTCACCTTTCGCAGTTATATGGTGAGTCTCATTCACTCTCACCTTCCGCAGTTACATGGTGAGTCTCATTCACTCTCACCTTCCACAGTCACACAGTGAGTCTCATTCACTCTCACCTTCCGCAGTTATACAGTGAGTCTCATACACTTTCACCTTCCGCAGTTACATGGTGAGTCTCATTCACTCTCAACTTCCGCAGTTATATGGTGAGTCTCATTCACTCTCACCTTCCGCAGTTACACGGTGAGTCTCATTCACTCTCACCTTCCGCAGTTACACGGTGAGTGTCATTCACTTTCACTTTCCGCATTTACACAGTGAGTCTCATTCACTCTCACCTTCCGCAGTTACACGGTGAGTCTCATTCACTCTCACCTTCCGCAGTCACATGGTGAGTCTCACTCACTCTCACCTTCCACAGTTACATGGTGAGTCACATTCACTCTCACCTTCCGCAGTTATATGGTGCGTCTCATTCACTCTCACCTTCCGCAGTTACACGGTGAGTCTCATTCACTCTCACCTTCCGCAGTTACACGGTGAGTGTCATTCACTTTCACTTTCCGCATTTACACAGTGAGTCTCATTCACTCTCACCTTCCGCAGTCACATGGTGAGTCTCATTCATTCTCACCTTCCACAGTTACACAGTGAGTCTCATTCACTATCACCTTCCACAGTCACACGGTGAGTCTCATTCACTCTCACCTTCCACATTCACACGGTGAGTCTCATTCATTCACTCTGATACATATCACTTGCATCCTCCCATGCAATATTCCAACGGCAGCAGTTATCAACATGATATATATTTTCATCTTGCTTCAGCCGAGCATTTAATTTCGCAGTGAATATAAAGTGACAGTGGCGCCCTGTGGGGAGTTGCTCCATTCACCCACTATTTCTGTTTGTCAGATATAAATTATTAGGTATCAAAGCATATCAAAACATCTAAATAAATAACTCTTCGGGATGTTTAATTATTAATACAACACCAAATGGTAGATCAAAGGCCAATGGTTGAAGGCCACAGATCAACCTAGAAAGAGGTTAGTGGACCTCAGCTTGGTTATCCTGGGTTTGCTCAAGTTACATTTATTAGCCACTTTAACGTGACTGAACTACGACAAAAGCTACACAAATTGTAGTGGTATTGTTCTACTGCTTCTAACTTCCTAAACAAATTTGAACAATTTACCAAATCAATAAAATATAAATTGTGGCAAATGTTCAACAAAATCCGACATTAGAATTGAGGAGACAATTATCTTTAGGCATGCTTAGGAGGTTGTCACAACCTCTCCTTGTTTGTTGGCCTCACAACATTTATAACCAAGATGGCAGCAGGGCTGTCATTTGGTTTTATCCTGAGGCAGGCAGAAATAGCCTCGGCCAAATGAAGCCATTCTAAAACAGCAGTGTAATGAAGGAATTGAAGTGATTGAGCCAGCAGATGGTTGGCCCAAGTCTTCACAACTGTGTCTGACCATATCAAGTTACTGGATGGAAAGAGTTGTGTTAATGCACTTCATCCAAAGACAACTGACAGACTGCGGTCCTATGATGCAGCATCCAGGATAATGTGTCACCGCCTGGCCCATCTATCATCCCTCCATATGTCACTCCTGACCAGGGGCTTAGCCAGAGACGTGTCTGCCTGTCTTCAAGACTGGCAAATGACTAGCCAAGAGGGGCAATTACAACTGATAAGGCAGATGGAATTTAGAAGGGGCCAGCTGGCCACTATATTAACTTAATAGTTCCCAGTCTAGGGGTCCATATTAATGACTATCATTTGTACAACTGGTAGTGACTGACAGAATGACCTCAGTCTACTTGTCGTGATACTCTGACTAGAGACAACAAACTGACTTCAGTCTACTTGTCTTCAGTCTACTTATCTTCATTCTACTTGTCTTCAGTCTACTATACTAGTTATGACAATGCCGGTGGATGTGCTGCCAGTGAGCTGCATTAGTCAGTCACCAGTGAGCATCAAGGGACCTGTCTGTCTCACTGCCCACTCTGTGAGTTTTCATTAAAGGACCATTTACCATAACAACCTGAGACAGCAGTATGGCCAAGATGTTTACAATTACATCAATGCACTGGGTAGATCTTTTATATTGATTTATATAATAATAACATTTTTCAATTGAATTGAATTCAGAGAGCTGCATTTAAAGATGAAACTGAATATATATATATACAATTTATCACAGATAATTAATTACATTGTAAAATAAAGAATAACTTATTATTATGTGTGGTCAAAGGATACCTGACCACTACTTCCACAGTCTGCGAATACAAGCGCAGGCCAAAGATTTGATGACAGCTAGATGTGACAACTGGAGAGCCTTGGAGATTAAGGAATGGTTCATGGCAAAATTGGCCATGTCTTACAATGGAGCCCCCAACTTTGTAAAAGACAATGTCTTACAATGGAGCCCCCAACTTTGTAAAAGACAATGTCTTATAATGGAGCCCCCAACTTTGTAAAAGACAATGTCT
Organism: Paraescarpia echinospica; assembly: GCA_020002185.1. Taxonomy (NCBI): domain Eukaryota; kingdom Metazoa; phylum Annelida; class Polychaeta; order Sabellida; family Siboglinidae; genus Paraescarpia; species Paraescarpia echinospica. The sequence continues at coordinate 59,926,261 of CM034541.1, read as the reverse complement.
TATAATGGAGCCCCCAACTTTGTAAAAGACAATGTCTTACAATGGAGCCCCCAACTTTGTAAAAGACAATGTCTTATAATGGAGCCCCCAACTTTGTAAAAGACAATGTCTTATAATGGAGCCCCCAACTTTGTAAAAGACAATGTCTTATAATGGAGCCCCCAACTTTGTAAAAGACAATGTCTTATAATGGAGCCCCCAACTTTGTAAAAGACAATGTCTTATAATGGAGCCCCCAACTTTGTAAAAGACAATGTCTTATAATGGAGCCCCCAACTTTGTAAAAGATAATGTCTTATTTATATAATAACAATGGTGCCTTCCAAGTTTTTTAAAAGACAATGTCTTATAATGGTGTCACACAACTTTGTAAAAGACAGTGTCTTACAGTGGTGTTACCCAAATCTGTAAAAGACAATGTTTTATGATGGTTCCCCCAAGTCTATACAAACAATGTTTTAAAATGGTGTTACCCAAGTCTGTTAACGACAATGTCATATAATGTCATACAATGTCATACAATGTCATACAACGTCATACAATGATGTCCCCAAAGTCTATAAAAGGCAATGTCTTGGGCCTTTCTACCATGACTCGTGTTACAGTTTTGCCCATTTCAGAAACTACTTTGGCATGCGTGCTATGATAATGCATTTCAAAATTCAATCTTCTGTGAATAAGAACCTATTGACATAGTGTATTAAAAGATATCGACAAATAATAATTGATTTTAACTTAATCTAATTATAGCGTGACTTCCATTACGGCAAAAGGAAAACTCAAAAACCTACCTTCACTTGTGTCAAATTTCTCCTCAAAGTATAAATGACAGAAACCAACAAATACCCTTGAATGATTCACAAATAAATAGGGTTTAGAAAAACACAATTAGTAAATTGAAATTTTACCAACAACATACACAAATATTACATAATCAGCGTGACTCGCTTTATCTTGACTCGCGTTACATGAAATCAGCTATCATTTATTAACTGATCAGGCACACTTTAGCTTGAGGGAAATGGATTTTTCTCTTTGTATTATGTTGTGAAGACAATGTAATGGAGAAAGGAGTCAACTTTAGTTTGAATATACATTAATCCTCATCGTCATGTTACACATACAAAGTAATGCCAACTTGAACATACTGGTTTAAACCAAGAAATGTGTATGCACAAGAATTGAAGAACACTAGCCCACTTTCCACATAAAATTATGACCTTATAGTTATAATGACCTTTGCAAGAACTCTTGCAACCAAATATAATCATACAGACTAACCTTCTTGTCTAGTAGTATTGCGTAGATCTATAAATCCAAACAAGTCCTGAAGCCGTACATAAATTTGTGATTAATTACAGATTTAGAAAACAAAGATGGCCACATTGGTTGACAGTGGCTTCATCTGTTTTACCAATTTATTATTCGTATTCCTAAAGTAACGTATTAAGTTTTAAAAGGGAGTTCCTTTTTCACCACCAAAACGTTTTCTTGATAATGATGATTAATGTGTGGATACAGATATAATTTGGTTCATCACATTAATCTATTTCTGTGATTACTACCTAGCAACCTATCATTCAGTATTTTATTCTGTAAAAGAATTGATTTAAACATGTAAACACTTCATGTGAACAGCAGCCTGATCGACATGCACGGAATCCATGTATTATATAATCTATACATACGTGCCTGGCGTATACATGTAGTATTACGTACACAAAAAATTAATACATAAGTTGCATCCTTTTTCAATAAATGTTCTTTTTCTATTGAATATAAATGTTGTATTAGTTTCTTGTTATGGATTACAGTACTATTTTCCAAGACATGATGATGAATTGATGATGGGTGATGTCTGATCAAAATTTATTTTTGAGTGAGCATGTTTTTCATCAGTCAACAGGAAATAAGAATAATTATGGGATATAATAAAACTACTACTACCTCTGTGTGAAGTCTTTGCAACTAACTTATCCACTATTTTATAGAAAAAAAAAAAAAATATAAAAGTCACTGTCGTAAAAGCTTTGTGACTCATGTTTCTCTGACAACAACTAATCTTGTTAGATCTTGTTAAATCTATTCTGTGGAAATTCAATAAAAATATTTTAAGACAACTTTCCCTGTTTTCATGGAAATGACTTTTATAATGGAGCCCCTCGGGGTTAGTTTCTTATAATGGTGTCACCCCAAATCTATAAAATACAAGCCAGCTGACATTGCCTTCCAGTTGGCCAAGTTTGAGGTTGGTAGGTTAAACTGTCAATCTTCTCTTGTCATGGAGCCTTGATGTTGGCAGACAGGAAATTACAGTATTGATCCCACAGGCAAGAATAGAGATTGATGATTAAAAAATGGGGATGTTTGCATATACTGCCTGGCTTCTAGATTAATAGGTCAGGTATACGTGTTTACAAAATACACATTACATAAAAATCTTATTATAATTGAGCTTGCGTGCATAGGCTAAGGTTTCCTCTTGAACCTCGAGCGCCAAACTTTCAGGTATAAACCTATGACGTCTAGAATAGGACGTGCCTCCTATACCTTTTCAAAATACCCCATATATATATAACAAGACACATTTATGGGATAAAAATCAGTTCGATCCTTAATGGTTCTGAACTTAAAACATATTATGCTCGTAATACGTCAAACTTAATGTGCACATAATATGTAAAATGTAACACGACAATCGCAGAAACCATCCATGTGCGGCAAAAACTTTGCGAAAATGGCTCGGGACTGCGTCATAGGATTGGCATCATGGAGTGGATGCTGACACAATAATGCTTATGTCTATCGTCATGCCAATAGCATAGCAATACGTATATTATTTGACAATTCTACACTATCAAGACTAGGGCCTATTGATTGACCTTTGTCATTTGTCAACTGTCATCATTAATGTCTCTGTCCCTGGCACTGTCAGGGGTTATAATATAGTCCTTGCAGAAATCCTTTGTCAAGGAAGCAGGAAGTCTTTACCCTAATCAGTCAGGTTCAGTTAGGTATAATATCCCCAACAAGATTGACATAACATACGAGTTTGAATATTATTTTGTAATTTGTTAATAATTCGTATTGTATTTATTCACTTTTTAGTTTGAGAAGGGCATAGCAACATATTTAATAGTCTATGACTTCAGCTATGTCCTTTCAGCAGCAGTAGCAGCACACCAGACTGTGCAAGTATTATGTTGTTGTTGTTGAATAAACTTTCATTCAAACATTCAAGTTTGATTGTAATGAAGGAAAAGTAAATAAACCTTATCAAGTCATACATATAAACAAGTAATCTGGTCAAGTTAAGCCATGTGGTTATGTTAAGCAGTGTTGTCATGTTAGACAGTGTGGTCATGTTAAGCAGTGTTGTCATGTTAGACAGTGTGGTCATGTTAAGCAGTGTTGTCATGTTAGACAGTGTGGTTATGTTAAGCAGTGTTGTCATGTTAGACAGTGTGGTTATGTTAAGCAGTGTTGTCATGTTAGACAGTGTGGTCATGTTAAGCAGTGTTGTCATGTTAGACAGTGTGGTCATGTTAAGCAGTGTTGTCATGTTAGACAGTGTGGTCATGTTAAGCAGTGTTGTCATGTTAGACTGTGTGGTTATGTTAAGCAGTGTTGTCATGTTAGACAGTGTGGTCATGTTAAGCAGTGTTGTCATGTTAGACTGTGTAGTTATGTTAAGCAGTGTTGTCATGTTAGACAGTGTGGTTATGTTAAGCAGTGTTGTCATGTTAGACAGTGTGGTCATGTTAAGCAGTGTTGTCATGTTAAGCAGTGTGGTCATGTTAAGCAGTGTTGTCATGTTAGACTGTGTAGTTATGTTAAGCAGTGTTGTCATGTTAGACAGTGTGGTTATGTTAAGCAGTGTTGTCATGTTAGACAGTGTGGTCATGTTAAGCAGTGTTGTCATGTTAGACAGTGTGGTCATGTTAAGCAGTGTTGTCATGTTAGACAGTGTGGTTATGTTAAGCAGTGTTGTCATGTTAGACAGTGTGGTCATGTTAAGCAGTGTTGTCATGTTAGACAGTGTGGTCATGTTAAGCAGTGTTGTCATGTTAGACTGTGTGGTTATGTTAAGCAGTGTTGTCATGTTAGACAGTGTGGTTATGTTAAGCAGTGTTGTCATGTTAGACAGTGTGGTCATGTTAAGCAGTGTTGTCATGTTAGACTGTGTAGTTATGTTAAGCAGTGTTGTCATGTTAGACAGTGTGGTTATGTTAAGCAGTGTTGTCATGTTAGACAGTGTGGTCATGTTAAGCAGTGTTGTCATGTTAAGCAGTGTTGTCATGTTAAGCAGTGTTGTCATGTTAGACAGTGTGGATGTGTTAAACATAATTTGTGGTCATGTTAAACAGTGTTCATGTTATCATTAAGTACTATGGTCTTGTCAAGCAGTATGGTGTTTAGATACAAGGTTGTGTTAAGCTTTGTGCTCATGTTAAGCTGTGTCATCATGTATTGTTAAGCAGTGTGGCTGTGTCAAGCAGTCATGCTAAGCAGTCCAAGTGCAATGCTTAATGTCAGTATTACTGTTTTAGTGATACATCACTGTCATTTTTGGTGACTCGTTGTGTCACTGTCATCAAGTGGCATCTTCTAATGACACTGTTTCTTGGGGTTGTTATTTCAGTTGGTCAGTGCTAAGGGGAGAAGTTTTGAGAAATGTTACACGAAATGTTGTAAACAAATTAATTATATTTAAGAGGTCATCTCAGAATGTCGATGTCTGCTATCAGACGAAATAACTTTTGTTTTAGGGGATGAGTGTCAGGCATCGGACGTCGATATTTTACGCTTCTGACCGATACTGTTAATATATTGGAATCGCCATATCAATGGTTAAGTAACTTTTGTCAGAGGGGAAGGCCAGATAAACGCAATTTTGTTTGATATCGGACAACGACGTTGAGATGATCCCTAATATAAACCTGAAAAGTAAAGACTTTGCATGTTTGTAAGAAATTAAGTTTTGTTGACATGTTGACAGTTTGCTGTTCAGGTGATGCTGCCTGCCTTGACGGTATGCCTTACACTTATGCCTTACTGGTAGTACACATATGCCTTATAGTTATACCTATGCCTTCCCCTACGCCTTCTAGTTACACCTATGCCTGATATTTAAGCCTTACACTTATGCCTTAAACTGATGATTAGGTGTTACACTTCTTATATTTTAATTTTTCAACCGTTCTAGTTATTCTTCATGTTGTCGCAGCATGTTTTCACTGAGCGTAGTTTCGCACTCTAGCCATCAGGTGCTGCCACCTTAATTATGTGTTGCGACAGTGTTGCATAGTAGTGAACAGGTGGCGCCATCGTGTGGTTGTAATTCTGCATTAGCCAGGGACTTTGCTCAGTGATTTTGTCTTGTGATCTTATGTTGATAGTACGTTTATTGTTGAGTTGAACTATTTCAATGTTTATTAGTAGTGCACTGAAATATTGTTGAATGCGGAATCAAGTTGTCTTTTTAGTTTCTTTCAATTCTGCATTAAACAGCGGGATAACTGTTTAGTTTTGTTGCAAGTAAATCGTCATTGTTGCACTGCAAAATACATTTCGTTTAAGTCATACTATAAAAAACAAAATGTATTTAAAAAAGAAATTACATTGTTATAAATATGACCCAAAGTTCGTGTAGAGTTCCACAAGGTGCAGCACTGGACAGCGTTGAGAGAAGAATTACTAGGAAGAGTTTAGTCTTGATGGATATGACTTACAAAGTATCAGCTTGTCACTTAGCTGTCTTCAGCTATTTCCCCATCTTGATACTGCGAGAGGACTCCACTGTACTGATTGATCAGCACTCTGCAGTCTCTAACACAGCTTCACCTTCTCTCTGGCTGTGTCCAGTCACAGTTTATCTTTGTGTTGACCATACAATTGTATACAGAGGCCTATATATACATATACATGGGTATATATGAAAGGGATAATCTCAGAACATTGATTGTACCATTTTGTTATTCGTTTTACTCCGTCAAAGTACGTATTATTACTTGTTACGTGATGCCATCTGGTGGATAGCATTCAGAATTTGGGTAAGTGAGAATATCACATGATACAAAAACGGTGATACTGAAGAAAAAGCTTTATCAACCTACACTTTTTAGCTCACCAACAGAGACATGTGTCTTCAAGAATAATAGTTTTTAATCTTATTGCTATTCAAAGTTAATGCAAAGTGTAGAAGCAAAGTAGAATGAATCATTGAAGATCAACCAATAATGTTCCCATACTGATGTGATCATATCAAAGTTTACAAACTTTTGTCTGAGGGGGGTGGGGACTGAGGCCAAATGAAAGTACATTTGATATTGGACATCAACATTCTGAGATGATCCCTAACCTGGTAACAGTTTCGAGCCAACCATGAATTTTATTGATATTGCAATATTTCGGTCATTTGTTTATGTTCTGTATTATCCAGTTGCAAAAAAACACAGCTCTAGATCATGAATGTTTGGTCCATGTTTTCTTCACTGACCATGCAGTTCGTGTGACCCACACTCCATGGTCAGCAGGTCTAATGGGTGGGAACCTCTGACATGAAAGGACACACCCAGCCAGCTTAATTAAGTACCCTTCAGTAGGTGGAAAAGAGTGGTAGTTAACCAGATCACTCTCTGATGTCATTGCTAGAATCTCTCTCTCTCTCTCTCTCTCTCTCTCTCTCTCTCTCTCTCTCTCTCTCTCTCTCTCTCTCTCTCTCTCTCTCTCTCTCTCTCTCTCTCTCTCTCTCTCTCTCCTCTCTCTCTCTCTCTCTCTCTCTCTCTCTCTCTCTCTCTCTCTCTCTCTCTCTCTCCCACTCTCTCTCGTTCGCTCGCTCTCTCTCCTCATATCTCCCCTCATGTCAGTGTAGCTATTAACTTAATTCTGGGTGTCTGCAACATGTGCTATGATATATGAAGCATTATTAATATCTGTCAGGTTGACTGATAATGTTGTAGAATGTTCGAGTGTTGGAAGACAATCCTCATGGTCTCATGCATGGCGTCCCGCGCGAACTTATCGCCCTGGAACAAGAGAAACGAACAGGGTAAATAGGAATTATCATATCTGTCACCAGTCTCTTGAAGGGAGGAACACCAAAAGTGCGACCTTCTGGGTACATCCATCCTCTTTTAAAGTTACCATTCTATTGCAATACCTAGTGTAGTATGACACTGTACAAGAGGCCCTGGTGTAGCATTACACTGTACAATAGGCCCTAGTGTAGCATGACACTGTACTAGAGGCCCTGGTGTAGCATTACACTGTACAATAGGCCCTGGTGTAGTATGACACTGTACAAGAGGACCTGATGTAGTATGGCACTGTACAATAGGCCCTTGTGTAGTATGACAATGTACAAGAGGCCCTGGTGTAGTATGGCACTGTACAATAGGCCCTGGTGTAGCATGACACTGTACTAGATGCCCTGGTGTAGTATGGCACTGTACAATAGGCCCTGGTGTAGTATGACACTATACTAGATGCCCTGGTGTAGTATGGCACTGTACAATAGGCCCTGGTGTAGCATGACACTGTACTAGATGCCCTGGTGTAGTATGGCACTGTACAATAGGCCCTGGTGTAGTATGACACTATACAAGAAGCCCTGGTGTAGTATGGCACTGTACAATAGGCCCTGGTGTAGCATGACACTGTACTAGATGCCCTGGTGTAGTATGGCACTGTACAATAGGCCCTGGTGTAGTATGACACTATACTAGATGCCCTGGTGTAGTATGGCACTGTACAATAGGCCCTGGTGTAGCATGACACTGTACTAGATGCCCTGGTGTAGTATGGCACTGTACAATAGGCCCTGGTGTAGTATGACACTATACAATAAGCCCTGGTGTAGCATGACTGTACAAGAGGCCCTGGTGTACTATGACACTGTACAAGAGGCCCTGGAGTAGTATGACACTGTACAAGAGTCCCTGGTGTAGTATAACACTTTAGAAGAGGCCCTAGTGTAGTATGACAATGTATATGAGGCCCAAGCATTGTATAACAATGTACAAGAAGCACTGATGTAGTATGACACTGTACAAGAGGCCCTGGTGTAGTATCGCACTGTACAAGAGGCCCCAGTGTAGTATGACAATGTACAAGAGGCCCTGGTGTTGTATGACACTGTACAAGAGGCCCTGGTGTAATTTAACACTGTACAAGAGTCTCTGGTGTTGTATGATGCTATACAAGAGGCCCTGGTGTAGTATGACACTGTAGAAGAGGCTCTGGTGTTGTATGATGCTGTACAAGAGACCCTGGTGTTGTATGACACTGTACAAGAGGCCCTGGTGTTGTATAACAATGTACAAGAGGCCCTGGTGTTGTATGACACTGTACAAGATGCCCTAGTGTAGTATGACACTGTACAAGAGGCCCTGGTGTTGTATGACACTGTACAAGAGACCCTGGTTTAATATGACACTGTAGAAGAGGCCCTGGTGTAGTATGACACTGTACAAGAGGCCCTGGTGTAGTATGGCACTATACAAGAGACCCTGGTGTAATATGACACTGTAGAAGAGGCCCTGGTGTTGTATGACACTGTACAAGAGACCCTGGTGTAATATGACACTGTAGAAGAGGCCCTGGTGTAGTATGACACTGTACAAGAGGCCCTGGTGTAATATGACACTGTACAAGAGACCCTGGTGTAGTATGACACTGTACAAGAGACCCTGGTGTTGTATGACACTGTACAAGAGGCCCTGGTGTTGTATGACACTGTACAAGAGACCCTGGTGTTGTATGACACTGTACAAGAGGCCCTGGTGTAGTATGACACTGTACAAGAGGCCCTGGTGTAGTATGGCACTGTACAAGAGACCCTGGTGTAGTATGACACTGTACAAGAGGCCCTGGTGTAGTATGACACTGTACAAGAGGCCCTGGTGTAGTATGACACTGTACAAGAGGCCCTGGTGTAATATGACACTGTAGAAGAGGCCCTGGTGTAGTATGACACTGTACAAGAGGCCCTGGTGTAATATGACACTGTAGAAGAGGCCCTGGTGTAGTATGACACTGTACAAGAGACCCTGGTGTAGTATGACACTGTACAAGAGGCCCTGGTGTAGTATGACACTGTAGAAGAGGCCCTGGTGTAGTATGGCACTGTACAAGAGACCCTGGTGCAGTATGACACTGTACAAGACACCCTAGTGTAGTATGACACTGTACAAGAGGCCCTGGTGTAGTATGACAATGTACAAGAGGCCCTGGTGTAGTATGGCACTGTACAATAGGCCCTGGTGTAGTATGACACTGTACTAGATGCCCTGGTGTAGTATGGCACTGTACAATAGGCCCTGGTGTAGCATGACACTGTACTAGATGCCCTGGTGTAGTATGGCACTGTACAATAGGCCCTGGTGTAGTATGACACTATACAATAAGCCCTGGTGTAGCATGACTGTACAAGAGGCCCTGGTGTACTATGACACTGTACAAGAGGCCCTGGAGTAGTATGACACTGTACAAGAGTCCCTGGTGTAGTATAACACTTTAGAAGAGGCCCTAGTGTAGTATGACAAAGTATATGAGGCCCAAGCATTGTATAACAATGTACAAGAAGCACTAATGTAGTATGACACTGTACAAGAGGCCCTGGTGTAGTATCGCACTGTACAAGAGGCCCCAGTGTAGTATGACAATGTACAAGAGGCCCTGGTGTTGTATGACACTGTACAAGAGGCCCTGGTGTAATTTAACACTGTACAAGAGTCTCTGGTGTTGTATGATGCTATACAAGAGGCCCTGGTGTAGTATGACACTGTAGAAGAGGCTCTGGTGATGTATGACGCTGTACAAGAGACCCTGGTGTTGTATGACACTGTACAAGAGGCCCTGGTGTTGTATAACAATGTACAAGAGGCCCTGGTGTTGTATGACACTGTGCAAGATGCCCTAGTGTAGTATGACACTGTACAAGAGGCCCTGGTGTTGTATGACACTGTACAAGAGACCCTGGTTTAATATGACACTGTAGAAGAGGCCCTGGTGTAGAATGACACTGTACAAGAGGCCCTGGTGTAGTATGGCACTATACAAGAGACCCTGGTGTAATATGACACTGTAGAAGAGGCCCTGGTGTTGTATGACACTGTACAAGAGACCCTGGTGTAATATGACACTGTAGAAGAGGCCCTGGTGTAGTATGACACTGTACAAGAGGCCCTGGTGTAATATGACACTGTACAAGAGACCCTGGTGTAGTATGACACTGTACAAGAGGCCCTGGTGTTGTATGACACTGTACAAGAGACCCTGGTGTTGTATGACACTGTACAAGAGGCCCTGGTGTTGTATGACACTGTACAAGAGGCCCTGGTGTAGTATGACACTGTACAAGAGGCCCTGGTGTAGTATGGCACTGTACAAGAGACCCTGGTGTTGTATGACACTGTACAAGAGGCCCTGGTGTAGTATGACACTGTACAAGAGGCCCTGGTGTAGTATGACACTGTACAAGAGGCCCTGGTGTAATATGACACTGTAGAAGAGGCCCTGGTGTAGTATGACACTGTACAAGAGACCCTGGTGTAGTATGACACTGTACAAGAGGCCCTGGTGTAGTATGACACTGTAGAAGAGGCCCTGGTGTAGTATGGCACTGTACAAGAGACCCTGGTGTAGTATGACACTGTACAAGACACCCTAGTGTAGTATGACACTGTACAAGAGGCCCTGGTGTTGTATGACACTGTACAATAGGCCCTGGTGTAATATGACACTGTACAAGAGGCCCTGGTGTAGTATGACACTGTACAAGAGGCCCTGGTGTAATATGACACTGTACAAGAGGCCCTGGTGTAGTATGACTCTGTACAAGAGACCCTGGTGTAGTGTGAATACTTGTCATCCTCTCACCCGTGTGTGTTTCAGTGGCCGAGGGACTCCAGTCGGCAGTCTCGACACCTCGTGAGTATTTTTTCTCTTCCTCACTGCACCCAGCTCTCTCAGCCCTGCAATGCTAGATAGAAGCTGTAGTAGTTTTAAATTGTATTTTTTCCAGTTAATCATCACTTCTCCATGGTACATGATATATAAAATATATATGTATAATATGTTACATTTATTTACATGTCGCGCTCCTCTTTTTCTCTGGAATTCAGAGCTGTGGCCGGCCTTAGTGCTGGTCCTCAATTTTGTTTTAATTTCTTTTCCTTTACATATATGACCGTAATACTACTTATTCCCGCACACACACATGCACGTAAGCACAAAGACATGCACGCACGCATGCACACACGCACACTCGCACACACACGCACACTCACTCACACAGACACACATACACACACTCACTCACACAGACACACACTTACTCACACAGACACACACTCACACACACACACTCACTCACTCACTCACACAGACACACACACACTCACACATGCACACACACACACACACACACACACACACACACACACACACACACACACACACACACTCACTCACTCACTCACTCACTCACTCACTCACTCACTCACTCACTCACTCACTCACTCACACACAGACACACACACTCACACAGACACACACTCACTGACTCACTCACACAGACACACACAGACACACACACACTCACTCACACAGACACACACACACACACACACACACACACACACACACACACACACACACACTCACTCACTCACTCACTCACACAGACACACACACTCACTCACTCACTCACACATACACACTCACTCACTCACTCACACACACACACACAATGACTCATAGATGTTGGGAATGATTGATTGATTGATTGATTGTGGCCTTTTGAGCCTATGTAATATATCAGAACCCTAGTATTCTAGGAAAACTAGATCTAGTAGTTCCCAAAATAGTAATCAATGTTTGTCCATGAATAAACTATAAGAATGACAGAATTAGCTGGCAATATATACACTGCTATTTATCTCTCGAAACTTGGGAATAAGGAATCAGGAAATGTTGATTTAATTAACATGTTCATCAAAGTAAGCGTGCAGTAGTACCAAGTTGGTTATGTGATTCACGCAATAATATAAACTACCACCACCTCTGGTCTGAAAGGGTATTAAGCACTTCAGTAGTCAACACCAGGATTGAACAACTTCATGTATTGTAGAGTCGCCACGCTCCAATGCATAATGAAGTTACTTAATGTTTCCTGCAGGTTGCTAAGTTACACGCAGAGGTTATTGTGTGGCTCTTGCACTGCCCCATAAATGATTCAGAAATGTATGTTTGTGAATGACCCGTGAACACTGCGACAGTTCAATCTGCTCGCCACACTGAATCGTGCTAATGAATCTCTCAGTCATTTGATTGATCTACGAAATTCTTTGTGTGATCATCAAATCTTACTCAATTCTAATTGACATTCTCAGAAGGCGCTCACTTCTAATTCGAGTTAGGAAAAGCCAGTGAGATGAGCCGTGAAGCAAAACAGACAACATCTAATCTCCCTAAATCTGTGTAGAGCAGAAATAACTTTTTGTTTTTATTTACTATTGATTTGATCCATTTATTATTATTATTATTGCATGTGTAACTGATTGCCTCATTGCCCGGTTGCTGTTTGAATGATGTTCATTCTGAATGTGTACTTACTGCAAGTATTTATTGGTTGTGAGATTTAGTTTATTGCAAGAGTTTATTGACCACAGGATTTTGTTGATGACAAGAGTATTATATTCATGTTCAACACAACACATGCTTCTAGCTCCATCAAGAAGTGATGACTCCTTTATTCATAAATGGTAAAATAACATGGCAAGATATTTTGTATAACCAACCCGTTACAACGGTCTCCAGCTATAGTACAATCTATGACTTCCCTTTTTATTTAATTTTTTAAATAACATAAATGCATACAATTATAACTCACAGTTGTGTAACAAACAAAACATCAACGTACACATATATAACTCACAGTTGTGTAACAAACAAAACATCAATGTACGCATATATAACTCACAATAGTGTAACAAACAAAACATCAACGTACACATATATAACTCACAATAGTGTAACAAACAAAACATCAACGTACACATATATAACTCACAATAGTGTAACAAACAAAACATCAACGTACACATATATAACTCACAATAGTGTAACAAACAAAACATCAACGTACGCATATATAACTCACAATAGTATAACAAACAAAACATCAACGTACACATATATAACTCACAGTTGTGTAACAATCAAAACATCAATGTACGCATATATAACTCACAGTTGTGTAACAATCAAAACATCAACGTACGCATATATAACTCACAATAGTGTAACAAACAAAACATCAACGTACACATATATAACTCACAATAGTGTAACATACAAAACATCAACGTACACATATATAACTCACAATAGTGTAACAAACAAAACATCAACGTACACATATATAACTCACAATAGCGTAACAAACAAAACATCAACGTACGCATATATAACTCTCAATAGTGTAACAAACAAAACATCAACTTACACATATATAACTCAAAATAGTTAACAAACAAAACATCAACGTACACATATATAACTCACAATAGTGTAACAAACAAAACATCAACGTACACATATATAACTCACAGTTGTGTAACAATCAAAACATCAATGTACGCATATATAACTCACAGTTGTGTAACAATCAAAACATCAACGTATGCATATATAACTCACAATAGTGTAACAAACAAAACATCAACGTACACATATATAACTCACAATAGTGTAACAAACAAAACATCAACGTACACATATATAACTCACAATAGTGTAACAAACAAAACATCAACGTACACATATATAACTCACAATAGTGTAACAAACAAAACATCAACGTACGCATATATAACTCTCAATAGTGTAACAAACAAAACATCAACTTACACATATATAACTCACAATAGTGTAACAAACAAAACACCAAATTACACATATATAACTCACGATAGTGTAACAAACAAAACATCAATGTACACATATATAACTCACAATAGTGTAACCAAAAAAAATGTTTACCAGGTACATGTACTCTTTTCTTTTAGAATTCAATGTTAGGCTCATTCTGAAACAAAATTACATAATTAATGGTTGTTGCAAACACGTACTCTTTTCTTTTAGCGTTCAACATCAGTTCATTCTGATACAAAATACAAAAGTAAATATTCCACTGGGAAGCATCCTAATGTCAATTCCACTGTTGCCTGTCCCATCTTGTGTAACATTCTTATATCGCTTAGGTGTCCTGATCACATGACTACCACCGTGGTTTGACACCACGGTGGTAGTCTCTTTTGAACCGTGCCTGCCTGGTTTGCAGATAAGTTTGGGCATTTACTACCCTTAGTTTGAGTACGGTTTTGGTTGAGGGCAGAAAATAACAGTCCTGGCTCTTGATTTTGTCTTCTCCATGCCCATGTGTGGTTCATGAAGAACTTGCAACATTTCATACCTCATTGCCTTTGGTATGATGACTCTGTCACCTGTGAACAGTAAGCCATCATTTGCACTCAACTGGTCTCTCATATTCCAGTATCCTTTCAGGTCTGCTGATAATGATTTCCGTGAGTCAGGCCAACCATCCATCACCACTCGCTGTAGTCGATGGAGCCTTGTATCATCAGCAGTGCTCTTCTGATTTGTTCCAGTCTCCCTGGACTTGCCGGAAAATCTTGTGTCAAACTGTGGACCATGACTTCCATGTCGTCGATCAGCTCCTTGTCTGGCTCACCTTCTACGTATGCTCGTGAGAGAGCATCAGCAACATGTAGATGTTTCCCAGGCACATACACCACATGTAGTGTATATCACTGCAGTTTCAGCATCATTCCTTGCACTCGAGCTGTTGAAGTTTCTTCATGATTATTTCAAGTGGCTTGTGGTCTGTTTGGGCCTCAACATCTTTGCCGTGGATGTACTGGTGAAACTTGCTCGTTGCAAACACTACAGCGAGAAGTTCCTTCTCCAGTTGAGCATAATGTAACTCTGGGCCATGAGTGCCCGTGACGCATAAGCAATTACATGCCCTTCCTGCAGCAGACATGCTCCCAGGCCACTCTGTGAAGCATCTGACTGCAGTGTCACTGGTTTGCGTATATCGTAGAACTTTAACATCGGCATGGTGCTGAGCAATTCTTTCAATTGATTCACAGCATCTGTGTGCTCAGTCTGGCTGCCAACACCACACTGCGTCTTCCTTCAGTAGTGCTCGCAGCATCTGTGTGCCCAGACTGGCTGCCAACATCACACTGCATCTTCCTTCAGCAGTGCTCGCAGCATCTGTGTGCCCAGACTGGCTGCCAACACAACACTGCATCTTCCTTTAGCAGTGCTCACAGCATCTGTGTGCTCAGACTGGCTGCCAACACCACACTGCGTCTTCCTTCAGTAGTGCTCGCAGCATCTGTGTGCCCAGACTGGCTGCCAACATCACACTGCATCTTCCTTCAGCAGTGCTCGCAGCATCTGTGTGCCCAGACTGGCTGCCAACACCACACTGCGTCTTCCTTCAGCAGTGCTCGCATCATCTGTGTGCTCTGACAGGCTGCCAACACCACACTGGGTCTTCCTTCAGCAGTGCTCGCAGCATCTGTGTGCCCAGACTGGCTGCCAACACCACACTGCATCTTCCTTCAGCAGTGCTCGCAGCATCTGTGTGCTCAGTCTGGCTGCCAACAACACACTGCGTCTTCCTTCAGCAGTGCTCGCAGCATCTGTGTGCCCAGACTGGCTGCCAACACCACACTGCGTCTTCCTTCAGCAGTGCTCGCATCATCTGTGTGCTCAGTCTGGCTGCCAACACCACACTGCGTCTTCCTTCAGCAGTGCTCGCAGCATCTGTGTGCTCAGACTGGCTGCCAACACCACACTGCGTCTTCCTTCAGCAGTGCTCGCAGCATCTGTGTGCTCTGACAGGCTGCCAACACCACACTGGGTCTTCCTTCAGCAGTGCTCGCAGCATCTGTGTGCCCAGACTGGCTGCCAACACCACACTGCATCTTCCTTCAGCAGTGCTCGCAGAATCTGTGTGCTCAGTCTGGCTGCCAACAACACACTGCATCTTCCTTCAGCAGTGCTCGCAGCATCTGTGTGCCCAGACTGGCTGCCAACACAACACTGCATCTTCCTTTAGCAGTGCTCACAGCATCTGTGTGCTCAGACTGGCTGCCAACACCACACTGCGTTTTCCTTCAGTAGTGCTCGCAGCATCTGTGTGCCCAGACTGGCTGCCAACATCACACTGCATCTTCCTTCAGCAGTGCTCGCAGCATCTGTGTGCCCAGACTGGCTGCCAACACCACACTGCGTCTTCCTTCAGCAGTGCTCGCATCATCTGTGTGCTCTGACAGGCTGCCAACACCACACTGGGTCTTCCTTCAGCAGTGCTCGCAGCATCTGTGTGCCCAGACTGGCTGCCAACACCACACTGCATCTTCCTTCAGCAGTGCTCGCAGCATCTGTGTGCTCAGTCTGGCTGCCAACAACACACTGCGTCTTCCTTCAGCAGTGCTCGCAGCATCTGTGTGCTCAGACTGGCTGCCAACACCACACTGCATCTTCCTTTAGCAGTGCTCACAGCATCTGTGTGCTCAGACTGGCTGCCAACACCACACTGCGTCTTCCTTCAGTAGTGCTCGCAGCATCTGTGTGCCCAGACTGGCTGCCAACATCACACTGCATCTTCCTTCAGCAGTGCTCGCAGCATCTGTGTGCCCAGACTGGCTGCCAACACCACACTGCGTCTTCCTTCAGCAGTGCTCGCATCATCTGTGTGCTCAGTCTGGCTGCCAACACCACACTGCGTCTTCCTTCAGCAGTGCTCGCAGCATCTGTGTGCTCAGACTGGCTGCCAACACCACACTGCGTCTTCCTTCAGCAGTGCTCGCAGCATCTGTGTGCTCTGACAGGCTGCCAACACCACACTGGGTCTTCCTTCAGCAGTGCTCGCAGCATCTGTGTGCCCAGACTGGCTGCCAACACCACACTGCATCTTCCTTCAGCAGTGCTCGCAGAATCTGTGTGCTCAGTCTGGCTGCCAACAACACACTGCGTCTTCCTTCAGCAGTGCTCGCAGCATCTGTGTGCTCAGACTGGCTGCCAACACCACACTGCATCTTCCTTCAGCAGTGCTCGCAGCATATGTGTGCTAAGACTGGCTGCCAACACCACACTGCATCTTCCTTCAGCAGTGCTCGCAGCAGCTGTGTGCTCAGACTGGCTGCCAACACCACACTGCGTCTTCCTTCAACAGTGCTCGCAGCATCTGTGTGCTCTGACAGGCTGCCAACACCACACTGGGTCTTCCTTCAGCAGTGCTCGCAGCATCTGTGTGCCCAGACTGGCTGCCAACACCACACTGCATCTTCCTTCAGCAGTGCTCGCAGCATCTGTGTGCTCAGTCTGGCTGCCAACACCACACTGCGTCTTCCTTCAGCAGTGCTCGCAGCAGCTGTGTGCTCAGACTGGCTGCCAACACCACACTGCATCTTCCTTCAGCAGTGCTCGCAGCATCTGTGTGCTCAGACTGGCTGCGAACACCACACTGCGTCTTCCTTCAGCAGTGCTCGCAGCATCTGTGTGCTCAGACTGGCTGCCAACACCACACTGCATCTTCCTTCAGCAGTGCTCGCAGCATCTGTGTGCTCAGACTGGCTGCCAACACCACACTGCATCTTCCTTCAACAGTGTTCGCAGCATCTGTGTGCTCTGACAGGCTGCCAACACCACACTGCATCTTCCTTCAGCAGTGCTCGCAGCATCTGTGTGCTCTGACAGGCTGCCAACACCACACTGCATCTTCCTTCAGCAGTGCTCGCAGCATCTGTGTGCTCAGACTGGCTGCCAACACCACACTGCATCTTCCTTCAACAGTGTTCGGACTGAAATTTCCCTGGTACTTGATCATGTTCAAGAACGCTTGTCGGTAGGAAGTGGCATGCCCACAATAGCTTCCACCTTGCTCGGGTCTGGGCTGAGGCCTGCTTCAGACACTACATGTCCCATGTAGAGCACCTTGTTCACTTTCAGTTGTACCTTAGAGGCGTTGAAATTTACATTTCTCTCTGTGGCCCTTCTCAGTACCCTGAGCATGATAGCATCGTGATCCGTTCATCTCCATCAGCAATGACGATGTCATCTGCAATGATATAGGCCCCATCGATGTCGCCGAAAGTGTATTGTATACTCTTCTGTAGGACTTCGCTTACTGAACTGATGCCGAATGGCAGCGTAAGAAGCGTTTGTGCCCCCATGGTGTGTGAATCGTACACAGATAACTGGACTTCTCAGTCAGTTTCACGTGCCAGTATGCCATCGACATGTCGATAACTGAGAACACGTTCTTGCCTGCCAAACGTGTCTGGACCCTTTCTGGTGTCGGAATTTCAAAATGTTCACATTTGATTGCCCTACTGAGCGTCTTCAGGTCAAGAGATATTATCAGAGAACTATTTCTCTTCTCAGTTATCACCAGATTGTTCACCCAAGGTGTGGGCCGGTCGACATCTGCGATAATTCCATCTTTCTCCAATTTATCTAGTGTTTCAAAGTCTCCACTCGTACATATAGAATCTTCCTTGTTGCTTGGATCACTGGCTCCAATTCATCACACAGCTCTATGTGATATGGCTGTTGCTTGGATCACTGGCTCTACTTCATCACGTAGCTCAATGTGATATGGCTGTTGTTTGGATCACTGTCTCTACTTGATCACGCAGCTCAATATGATATGGCTGTTGCTTGGATCACTGGCTCTACTTCATCACACAGCTCAATGTGATATGGCTGTTGTTTGGATCACTGGCTCTACTTCATCACACAGCTCAATGTGATATGGCTGTTGTTTGGATCACTGGCTCTACTTCATCACACAGCTCAATGTGATATGGCTGTTGTTTGGATCACTGTCTCTACTTGATCACGCAGCTCAATGTGATATGGCTGTTGCTTGGATCACTGGCTCTACTTCATCACACAGCTCAATGTGATATGGCTGTTGCTTGGATCACTGGCTCTACTTCATCACGCAGCTCAATGTGATATGGCTGTTGTTTGGATCACTGGCTCTACTTCATCACACAGCTCAATGTGATATGGCTGTTGTTTGGATCACTGGCTCTACTTCATCACGCAGCTCAATGTGATATGGCTGTTGTTTGGATCACTGGCTCTACTTCATCACACAGCTCAATGTGATATGGCTGTTGCTTGGATCACTGGCTCTACTTCATCACACAGCTCAATATGATATGGCTGTTGTTTGGATCACTGGCGCTACTTCATCACGCAGCTCAATGTGCAATGGCTGTTGCTTGGATCACTGGCTCTACTTTATCACACAGCTCAATGTGATATGGCTGTTGCTTGGATCACTGGCTCTACTTCATCACGCAGCTCAATGTGATATGGCTGTTGCTTGGATCACTGGCTCTACTTCATCACGCAGATCAATGTGATATGGCTGTTGTTTGGATCACTGGCTCTACTTGATCACACAGCTCAATGTGATATGGCTGTTGCTTGCATCACTGACTCTACTTCATCACGCAGCTCAATGTGATATGGCTGTTGCTTGGATCACTGGCTCTACTTCATCACGCAGCTCAATGTGATATGGCTGTTGCTTGGATCACTGGCTCTACTTCATCACGCAGCTCAATGTGATATGGCTGTTGTTTGGATCACTGGCTCTACTTGATCACGCAGCTCAATGTGATATGGCTGTTGCTTGGATCACTGGCTTGCATTGGTTACATTGTTTACCATGCATCACAGCGGAGTGATTCCATCCCATGCATTGGTTACATTGTTTACCATGCATCACAGCGAAGTGATTCCATCCCTAGCATTGGTTACATTGTTTACCATGCATCACAGCGAAGTGATTCCATCCCATGCATTGGTTACATTGTTTACCATGCATCACAGCGGAGTGATTCCATCCCTAGCATTGGTTACATTGTTTACCATGCATCACAGCGAAGTGATTCCATCCCATGCATTGGTTACATTGTTTACCATGCATCACAGCGGAGTGATTCCATCCCTAGCATTGGTTACATTGTTTACCATGCATCACAGCGAAGTGATTCCATCCCATGCATTGGTTACATTGTTTACCATGCATCACAGCGGAGTGATTCCATCCCATGCATTGGTTACATTGTTTACCATGCATCACAGCGGAGTGATTCCATCCCTAGCATTGGTTACATTGTTTACCATGCATCACAGCGGAGTGATTCCGCATCCCATGCATTGGTTACATTGTTTACCATGCATCACAGCGGAGTGATTCCATCCCATGCATTGGTTACATTGTTTACCATGCATCACAGCGGAGTGATTCCGTCCCATGCATTGGTTACATTGTTTACCATGCATCACAGCGGAGTGATTCCATCCCATGCATTGGTTACATTGTTTACCATGCATCACAGCGGAGTGATTCCATCCCATGCATTGGTTACATTGTTTACCATGCATCACAGCGGAGTGATTCCATCCCATGCATTGGTTACATTGTTTACCATGCATCACAGCGGAGTGATTCCATCCCATGCATTGGTTACATTGTTTACCATGCATCACAGCGGAGTGATTCCATCCCATGCATTGGTTACATTGTTTACCATGCATCACAGTGGAGTGATTCCATCCCTAGCATTGGTTACATTGTTTACCATGCATCACAGCGGAGTGATTCCGTCCCATGCATTGGTTACATTGTTTACCATGCATCACAGCGGAGTGATTCCATCCCATGCATTGGTTACATTGTTTACCATGCATCACAGCGGAGTGATTCCATCCCATGCATTGGTTACATTGTTTACCATGCATCACAGCGGAGTGATTCCATCCCATGCATTGGTTACATTGTTTACCATGCATCACAGCGGAGTGATTCCATCCCATGCATTGGTTACATTGTTTACCATGCATCACAGCGGAGTGATTCCGTCCCATGCATTGGTTACATTGTTTACCATGCATCACAGCGGAGTGATTCCGTCCCATGCATTGGTTACATTGACCTTGGAGGGTGTCGTGTACCACATGACTTAGAGTCAATGATTCCATCGGTACGACCTTGTTTAGATGGAGTTCCATGGCTACTTGTAGCATCTGTACTAGCTACCCATGAACACTTGCCTTGTGATCTGAAGCCTTTAGTAGCTACCCATGAACCCTTGCCTTGTGATCTGAAGCCTTTACTAGCTACCCATGAACCCGTGCCTTGGGATCTGAAGCCTTTACTAGCTACCCATGAACCCTTGCCTTGTGATCTGAAGCCTTTACTAGCTACCCATGAACCCGTGCCTTGGGATCTGAAGCCTTTACTAGCTACCCATGAACCCTTGCCTTGTGATCTGAAGCCTTTACTAGCTACCTATGAACCCTTGCCCTGGGATCTGAAGCCTTTACTAGCTACCTATGAACCCTTGCCCTGGGATCTGAAGCCTTTACTAGCTACCTATGAACCCTTGCCCTGGGATCTGAAGCCTTTACTAGCTACCTATGAACCCTTGCCCTGGGATGAACCCTTGCCCTGGGATCTGAAGCCTTTACTAGCTACCTATGAACCCTTGCCCTGGGATCTGAAGCCTTTACTAGCTACCTATGAACCCATGCCTTGGGATCTGAAGCCTTTACTAGCTACCTATGAACCCTTGCCCTGAGATCTGAAGCCTTTACTAGCTACCTATGAACCCTTGCCCTGGGATCTGAAGCCTTTACTAGCTACCTATGAACCCTTGCCCTGTGATCTGAAGCCTTTACTAGCTACCTATGAACCCTTGCCCTGTGATCTGAAGCCTTTACTAGCTACCTATGAACCCTTGCCTTGGGATATGAAGCCTTTACTTGTTGTCTTCCATTTTGGCTTGTCCTGTCTGACAATATTCACTTTGGCATCTAACTTTCCTTCAGCTGTCATGACCTTTAATTGCGCCTTTGTTGTCTCGGCTGCTTGACAATCGTCTATTGCCTTACTCAGTGTAAGCTCCGACTCTCTCAGAAGACGCTCCTTTACACGTTTGTCATTCACACTGAACAGAATTTTGTCCCTGATCATCTAGTCTTCCTGATCACCAAAATCACATCATTCGGCTTTACTTTGTAGGTCCTTGACCCATTGATCCACTAGCTCACCATGACCTTGGTGTCTACCCCAGAAACAGTGTCTGTCATACACAGTGTTCTTGCATGGCTGACAGTAATGGCAAAATGTTTCAAGAGCTGTCTCCCAGTTATGATTCTGTTCTGCCGGTGGGTTGTTGTCAGGTCCTGCTGGTCTCAACACGAACAGGCTGAACTGTCTCCCAGTTATTATTCTGTTCTGCCGGTGGGTTGTTGTCAGGTCCTGCTGGTCTCAACACGAACAGGCTGAACTGTCTCCCAGTTATTATTCTGTTCTGCCGGTGGGTTGTTGTCAGGTCCTGCTGGTCTCAACACGAACAGGCTGAACTGTCTCCCAGTTATATTCTGTTCTGCCGGTGGGTTGTTGTCAGGTCCTGCTGGTCTCAACACGAACAGGCTGAACTGTCTCCCAGTTATTATTCTGTTCTGCCGGTGGGTTGTTGTCAGGTCCTGCTGGTCTCAACACGAACAGGCTGAACTGTCTCCCAGTTATTATTCTGTTCTGCCGGTGGGTTGTTGTCAGGTCCTGCTGGTCTCAACACGAACAGGCTGAACTGTCTCCCAGTTACTATTCTGTTCTGCCGGTGGGTTGTTGTCAGGTCCTGCTGGTCTCAACACGAACAGGCTGAACTGTCTCCCAGTTATTATTCTGTTCTGCCGGTGGGTTGTTGTCAGGTCCTGCTGGTCTCAACACGAACAGGCTGAACTGTCTCCCAGTTATATTCTGTTCTGCCGGTGGGTTGTTGTCAGGTCCTGCTGGTCTCAACACGAACAGGCTGAACTGTCTCCCAGTTACTATTCTGTTCTGCCGGTGGGTTGTTGTCAGGTCCTGCTGGTCTCAACACGAACAGGCTGAACTGTCTCCCAGTTATTATTCTGTTCTGCCGGTGGGTTGTTGTCAGGTCCTGCTGGTCTCAACACGAACAGGCTGAACTGTCTCCCAGTTACTATTCTGTTCTGCCGGTGGGTTGTTGTCAGGTCCTGCTGGTCTCAACACGAACAGGCTGAACTGTCTCCCAGTTATTATTCTGTTCTGCCGGTGGGTTGTTGTCAGGTCCTGCTGGTCTCAACACGAACAGGCTGAAATGTCTCCCAGTTACTATTCTGTTCTGCTGGTGGGTTGTTGTCAGGTCCTGCTGGTCTCAACATGAACAGGCTGAACTGTCTCCCAGTTACTATTCTGTTCTGCCGGTGGGTTGTTGTCAGGTCCTGCTGGTCTCAACACGAACAGGCTGAACTGTCTCCCAGTTATTATTCTGTTCTGCTGGTGGGTTGTTGTCAGGTCCTGCTGGTCTCAACACGAACAGGCTGAACTGTCTCCCAGTTATTATTCTGTTCTGCCGGTGGGTTGTTGTCAGGTCCTGCTGGTCTCAACACGAACAGGCTGAACTGTCTCCCAGTTACTATTCTGTTCTGCCGGTGGGTTGTTGTCAGGTCCTGCTGGTCTCAACACGAACAGGCTGAACTGTCTCCCAGTTATTATTCTGTTCTGCCGGTGGGTTGTTGTCAGGTCCTGCTGGTCTCAACACGAACAGGCTGAACTGTCTCCCAGTTACTATTCTGTTCTGCCGGTGGGTTGTTGTCAGGTCCTGCTGGTCTCAACACGAACAGGCTGAACTGTCTCCCAGTTATTATTCTGTTCTGCTGGTGGGTTGTTGTCAGGTCCTGCTGGTCTCAACACGAACAGGCTGAACTGTCTCCCAGTTATTATTCTGTTCTGCCGGTGGGTTGTTGTCAGGTCCTGCTGGTCTCAACACGAACAGGCTGAACTGTCTCCCAGTTATGATTCTGTTCTGCCGGTGGGTTGTTGTCAGGTCCTGCTGGTCTCAACACGAACAGGCTGAACTGTCTCCCAGTTATTATTCTGTTCTGCCGGTGGGTTGTTGTCAGGTCCTGCTGGTCTCAACACGAACAGGCTGAACTGTCTCCCAGTTATATTCTGTTCTGCTGGTGGGTTGTTGTCAGGTCCTGCTGGTCTCAACACGAACAGGCTGAACTGTCTCCCAGTTACTATTCTGTTCTGCCGGTGGGTTGTTGTCAGGTCCTGCTGGTCTCAACACGAACAGGCTGAACTGTCTCCCAGTTATTATTCTGTTCTGCCGGTGGGTTGTTGTCAGGTCCTGCTGGTCTCAACACGAACAGGCTGAACTGTCTCCCAGTTATTATTCTGTTCTGCCGGTGGGTTGTTGTCAGGTCCTGCTGGTCTCAACACGAACAGGCTGAACTGTCTCCCAGTTACTATTCTGTTCTGCCGGTGGGTTGTTGTCAGGTCCTGCTGGTCTCAACACGAACAGGCTGAACTGTCTCCCAGTTATTATTCTGTTCTGCCGGTGGGTTGTTGTCAGGTCCTGCTGGTCTCAACACGAACAGGCTGAACTGTCTCCCAGTTATTATTCTGTTCTGCCGGTGGGTTGTTGTCAGGTCCTGCTGGTCTCAACACGAACAGGCTGAACTGTCTCCCAGTTACTATTCTGTTCTGCTGGTGGGTTGTTGTCAGGTCCTGCTGGTCTCAACACGAACAGGCTGAACTGTCTCCCAGTTACTATTCTGTTCTGCCGGTGGGTTGTTGTCAGGTCCTGCTGGTCTCAACACGAACAGGCTGAACTGTCTCCCAGTTATTATTCTGTTCTGCCGGTGGGTTGTTGTCAGGTCCTGCTGGTCTCAACACGAACAGGCTGAACTGTCTCCCAGTTATTATTCTGTTCTGCCGGTGGGTTGTTGTCAGGTCCTGCTGGTCTCAACACGAACTGGTTGAACACTTCTTGTGCTTCAGGACAAGCAGAATGGAGCAATATGGCCACCTGAACCTCAGGTGCCTTAGCATTTAATGCACAGGCAGTGAAGAATGTTCTAAACTGCAGTTCCCAGCTCCCTATGCTTCATCTAGGTTGGTTGTATCAAATGCAATGTGACTAGGTGGTTTGAAAAACTCCATGTTTCAGTGACACCGCCTTAATTATCAGTCCATTTGTAGACATTCACCTATCCTACCTCATAGTTGTACCAGCCCAACCTTTTAATGTTCATTATCAGATAATGAACACGACTTTCGACACCATATTATATTCATGTTCAACACAACGTGTGCTTCTAGCTCAACCAGGAAGTGATGACTGTTTTATTTATAAATGGTAAACTAGCATGGCAAGGTAGTTCGCATAACCAACCTGTTACAATGGTCTCCAGCTATAGTACAATCTATGACTTTGTTGATGACAAGAGTTTGTTGACCACAGGAGTTTGTTGATGACAAGAATTTGTCGATGACAAGAGTATGTCGATGACAAGAGTTTGTCAATGACAAGAGTTTTTTGATGGCAAAAGTTTGTCGATGACAAGAGTTTGTTGGTGAAAAGAGTTTTTTGACTAAAGAGTGTTTTCACTATAAGTGCATTTACTATAGGAGTTTGTTGACTACAAGAGTTTGTTGCCAGGACTCTGGGAGCGCGTGGTTCATTGAGTCAAGTAAGACAGGACACAGAGGAACATTTCGTCCACTCCAGGTAACTCACTCACTCTTGTCTCTGTCTGCCTGCTATGTCTATAACTGCATGTGTCTAGTCTCTTTGATGTGTCTTATAGTGGGGTAACATTTGTGCTATTAGGATGTGTAATTTGTGGTTCTATTTTGAATTGTTCTCAGTCTAACCTCAGTCAACAGCAAATAGACCGTCTGTGCTTGAAGCACCTCTACAGAAGGTAACCATTTCACTGCATGTAGATTAATGAAAGTTAGTTTCAATATTAAAATAAATACAAAAGTTAATGAAGAGACAAAGCGTCCTTGCTGACTTGAAATCTTAGCGTATCTATCTGTATGACAGTTTTCAGAAGGTTGATAAATGACCAGGTGCGTGTTGTTGACATACGATGTCTGGTGCAACTCATGGTTCAGTAGAGCTGTGATGACTGTGGACCGTGTGACTGTCCTAGATGTCAGGTCATCACTGACCGACTTGTGCTGATTGAAACACACCAATGATGTGCACTCAGTGTGTTTGTGCTGGCTGAGGTGTCTTCTTTGAAGACTGGCTCTAGACAGTGATGACACAACACGTCAAGAGTAATCAGCTTTGTTAATTACAAATCAAAAACTTTCATTTTGTATATCCAAAACGTATTTTACTTGGTAAAGGCTTTCGTCGAACGTATCACGTTGACTTCATCAGTACCGATGATGCTGAATGACGTCATCATACACGTGAGGCAGTTTGTAATTGCCCATGTCTCTGTTCTTTCTTAAGTACACTTTCTAAAATAGTACCACTTAAATGTGCTTTTCTTTAGAAGCTGCTGTTATGCAAGCACTTGTTCAAGAACTTTAAGAACAAGTGCTTGGGTAACAGCAAATAGTCTGATTGCATTGTACAAAATAGCCAAGCACATTGTGTTGTTGTTCGTCCTCCGTGAAGCAAAGAAGACCACATTTTGTTTGTCATTTTGGCGAGACCTTTTCTCGCATCGCCTTCTTTTGTAATCTGCAACTTGTTTTTGTTCACTTTGCACGGCGCCCAATTTGGTTTCACTGCGCGCCCTTTGGTTTCACTGCGCCCCCTTTGGTTTCACTGCGCCATCTTTGTCACCCACACGCCGTTCTCACCCAACAGTCACAGTCTGTTAGCTGGTCACTGCTGGTGGTGGTGGTACCAGTTAACTGGTGGTACTGGTTAGCTGGTGGTACCTGTTAACTGGTGGTACTGGTTAGCTGGTGGTACCAGTTAACTGGTGGTACTGGTTAGCTGGTGGTACCACTTAACTGGTTGTACTGGTTAGCTGGTGGTACCAGTTAACTGGTGGTACTGGTTAGCTGGTGGTACCAGTTAACTGATGGTACTGGTTAGCTGGTGGTACCAGTTAACTGGTGGTACTGGTTAGCTGGTGGTACCAGTTAACTGGTTGTACTGGATAGCTGGTGGTACCTGTTAACTGGTTGTACTGGTTAGCTGGTGGTACCAGTTAACTGGTTGTACTGGTTAGCTGGTGGTACCAGTTAACTGGTTGTACTGGTTAGCTGGTGGTACCAGTTAACTGGTGGTAATGGTTAGCTGGTGGTACCTGTTAACTGGTGTTACTGGTTAGCTGGTGGTACCAGTTAACTGGTTGTACTGGTTAGCTGGTGGTACCAGTTAACTGGTTGTACTGGTTAGCTGGTGGTACCAGTTAACTTGTTGTACTGGATAGCTGGTGGTACCTGTTAACTGGTTGTACTGGTTAGCTGGTGGTACCAGTTAACTGGTTGTACTGGTTAGCTGGTGGTACCTGTTAACTGGTTGTACTGGTTAGCTGGTGGTACCAGTTAACTGGTGGTACTGGTTAGCTGGTGGTACCAGTTAACTGGTGGTACTGGTTAGCTGGTGGTACCAGTTAACTGGTTGTACTGGTTAGCTGGTGGTACCAGTTAACTGGTTGTACTGGTTAGCTGGTGGTACCAGTTAACTGGTTGTACTGGTTAGCTGGTGGTACCAGTTAACTGGTTGTACTGGTTAGCTGGTGGTACCAGTTAACTGGTTGTACTGGTTAGCTGGTGGTACCAGTTAACTGGTTGTACTGGTTAGCTGGTGGTACCTGTTAACTGGTTGTACTGGTTAGCTGGTGGTACCAGTTAACTGGTTGTACTGGTTAGCTGGTGGTACCTGTTAACTGGTTGTACTGGTTAGCTGGTGGTACCAGTTAACTGGTTGTACTGGTTAGCTGGTGGTACCAGTTAACTGGTTGTACTGGTTAGCTGGTGGTACCAGTTAACTGGTTGTACTGGTTAGCTGGTGGTACCTGTTAACTGGTTGTACTGGTTAGCTGGTGGTACCAGTTAACTGGTTGTACTGGTTAGCTGGTGGTACCTGTTAACTGGTTGTACTGGTTAGCTGGTGGTACCAGTTAACTGGTTGTACTGGTTAGCTGGTGGTACCTGTTAACTGGTTGTACTGGTTAGCTGGTGGTACCAGTTAACTGGTTGTACTGGTTAGCTGGTGGTACCAGTTAACTGGTTGTACTGGTTAGCTGGTGGTACCAGTTAACTGGTTGTACTGGTTAGCTGGTGGTACCAGTTAACTGGTTGTACTGGTTAGCTGGTGGTACCTGTTAACTGGTTGTACTGGTTAGCTGGTGGTACCAGTTAACTGGTTGTACTGGTTAGCTGGTGGTACCAGTTAACTGGTTGTACTGGTTAGCTGGTGGTACCAGTTAACTGGTTGGTTAGCTGGTGGTACCTGTTAACTGGTTGTACTGGTTAGCTGGTGGTACCAGTTAACTGGTTGTACTGGTTAGCTGGTGGTACCAGTTAACTGGTTGTACTGGTTAGCTGGTGGTACCAGTTAACTGTTGTTGTAGCTGGTTAGTTAACTGGTTGGCTGGTGGTACCAGTTAACTGGTTGTACTGGTTAGCTGGTGGTACCTGTTAACTGGTTGTACTGGTTAGCTGGTGGTACCAGTTAACTGGTTGTACTGGTTAGCTGGTGGTACCAGTTAACTGGTTGTACTGGTTAGCTGGTGGTACCAGTTAACTGGTTGTACTGGTTAGCTGGTGGTACCTGTTAACTGGTTGTACTGGTTAGCTGGTGGTACCAGTTAACTGGTTGTACTGGTTAGCTGGTGGTACCAGTTAACTGGTTGTACTGGTTAGCTGGTGGTACCAGTTAACTGGTTGTACTGGTTAGCTGGTGGTACCAGTTAACTGGTGGTACTGGTTAGCTGGTGGTACCAGTTAACTGGTTGTACTGGTTAGCTGGTGGTACCTGTTAACTGGTTGTACTGGTTAGCTGGTGGTACCAGTTAACTGGTTGTACTGGATAGCTGGTGGTACCTGTTAACTGGTTGTACTGGTTAGCTGGTGGTACCAGTTAACTGGTTGTACTGGTTAGCTGGTGGTACCAGTTAACTGGTTGTACTGGTTAGCTGGTGGTACCAGTTAACTGGTTGTACTGGTTAGCTGGTGGTACCTGTTAACTGGTTGTACTGGTTAGCTGGTGGTACCAGTTAACTGGTTGTACTGGTTAGCTGGTGGTACCTGTTAACTGGTTGTACTGGTTAGCTGGTGGTACCTGTTAACTAGTTGTACTGGTTAGCTGGTGGTACTAACTAACTGGTGGTACCAACTCACTGGTGGTACCGATAAGCTGATGGTACCAACTAGCCGGTGGTACTGGTTAGCTGGTGGTATCGGTTAACTGGTTGTACTGGTTAGCTGGTTGTACCGGTTAGCTGGTGGTACTAACTAGCTGGTGGTACCAATTAGTTGGTAGCACTGGTTAGCTGGTGGTACCGGTTAGCTGGTGGTACCATCTAACTGATAACAAACTGTTCACAGACTATTCACTTTGTTGTTAATTTTCAGGTTGCCGTCTTAGCCAAAGTCGAAGCCGTTAAATGTTATGAGCAGAATGTTGAATATAACATTGCCACATCTAAACAAACTATTGCTTTTACCAGCACTCTAATACTGTACATTTTGCACACAATGTGTAGTTTGTTACTTTGTATGTGTATATAAACTGTAGTGTGTTGTACATGAAACATGACTTGAAGAGAAGTGTTGTGCTAACATGATGTGTCTGTCATGACCAGGACACTTCTCCCTTGGTGCCATTTCACTGGGCGTGTGTCAGCTGGAGTCGTTCCTGCTAGCACAGTATCCACACAATGTACCCAACTAAGGAATACATTTGATATGTCATTATCAAAGAAATAAATAGTTTTATTTGACTTGCTTTATTTTCATATTGGCAATGTATGAACACCATTATGGGGCTGTGTTCATCATACGCTACGCATTGGTTCAAGTTAATACTATATAATGTTGACATTCAATGATATTATATCCAGCATCCACCACAGTCTGTCAGCAACATGCCACAACTAGTAGAAACTTGCCCTGACAAATTATAATGTTGTATGAGGAATTAACTTGAACAATCCTAAAAGGAACTGCTCTACCAGGCCTAAAAACATCTTATTTCTGTGGTGAATCCCAGTTGGGTCATCAAGGCATGATATTCTGGAAAACCTCATTTAATCAAATAGCCTAGCCCTCTGCCGCATATACAACTATTTTGTGGTGGAATATTGTACTGATATTTAGACATTTTATTGATGAGGAAAAGGGTAAAATCAATTTGTGGGGTTGTCATCAGTACCCTAGTGAAATGGCTGCCATAGTTAGTTTGTAATACATTACTTACTGATAGCTGTGTAATACTTTACTGATATTTGTGTAATATATATATTACTAGTGGTCATGTAATACATCACTGATATTCATGTAATAAATTACTGATAGTCATGTGATACATTACTGATATTTATATAATACATTACTGATATTTGTGTAATAAATCACTGATGGTTGTGTAATACATTACTGATAGCCGTGTAATGCATTGCTGATAGTTGTGTAATATGTGATAGTCAATATTAGTCATGTAATATATCATGGTTAATCATGTAATGTATTACTGATAGTTGTGAAATACATTATTGATAGTTGTGTAATACATTACTGATAGTTGTGTAACACATTACCGATGGTCGTGTAATATATTTCCAATAGTTGTGTATTACATTATTAATAGTCATGTAATACATTACTAATAATCATGTAATACATTACTCATAGTCATGTAATACATTACTGATATTCATGTACTATATTACCGATGGTCATGCAATACATTACCGACACATGTGTATAGTTGTATAATAGTGTTGATTAACACAACTAACGAGTGTCACTTTGTGTTCCTGTCTCTCTGCCGTGCCTCTCCTCACTCTGCTGCTGGCCACAGATTCAAGTAAGTCATCTTACCTCTCTATGCCCACATGTTAACCCTACCGCCTGCATACACTCGGATGTCCCCTTCCCCAACCATCCATTTATGGCCCTCCCTTATGGCCCCACTATTGCACCATTGTGCCCCCTTTATTGCTCCATTATGCCCCCTTATTGCCCCTTTATGGCCCCCTTATTTCCAAATTATGCCCCCATTATGCCCTCTTATGACCCCATTATGGCCCCCTTATTGTACTGTTAAATCCCCCCTTATGGTCCAATTATTGACCCATTAAATCCCCCCTACAGTCCAATTATTGCCCCATTAAATCCCTGTTATGGTCCAATTATTGCCCCATTAAATCCCCCCTTATGGTCCAATTATTGCCCCATTGAATCCCCCCTTATCGTCCAATTATTGCCCCATTGAATCCCCCTTATGGATCAATTGCCCCATTGAATCCCCCCTGATATGGTCCAGTTATTGCCCCATCAAATTCCCCCTTATGGTCCAATTATTGCACCCCATTAAAACTCCCCTTATGGTCCAATTATTTATCCATTGAATACCCCTTATGATCCAATTATTGCCCGATTGAATCCCCCCTGATATGGTCCAATTATTGCCCCGTTAAATCCCCATTTATGGTCCAATTATTGCACCCCATTAAAACTCCCCTTATGGTCCAACTATTGCACGGTTAAAGCCTCCTTTGTGGCTTGCGGCAGTATCCAGGACATGTCACTGTATTGACTGTGTGGGAAGACATGATCCATACTGTGTGGCAGTATCCAGGACATGTCACTGTATTGACTGTGTGGGAAGACATGATCCATACTGTGTGACAGTATCCAGGACATGTCACTGTATTGACTGTGTGGGAAGACATGATCCATACTGTGTGGCAGTATCCAGGACATGTCACTGTATTGACTGTGTGGGAAGACATGATCCATACTGTGCGGCAGTATCCAGGACATGTCACTGTATTGACTGTGTGGGAAGACATGATCCATACTGTGTGGCAGTATCCAGGACATGTCACTGTATTGACTGTGTGGGAAGACATGATCCATACTGTGTGGCAGTATCCAGGACATGTCACTGTATTGACTGTGTGGGAAGACATGATCCATACTGTGTGGCAGGCAGTATCCAGGACATGTCACTGTATTGACTGTGTGGGAAGACATGATCCATACTGTGCGGCAGTATCCAGGACATGTCACTGTATTGATTGTGTGGTGCGGCAGTATCCAGGACATGTCACTGTATTGACCATACTGTGCGGCAGTATCCAGGACATGTCACTGTATTGACTGTGTGGGAAGACATGATCCATACTGTGTGGCAGTATCCAGGACATGTCACTGTATTGACTGAGCGGGAAGACATGATCCATACTGTGTGGCAGTATCCAGGACATGTCACTGTATTGACTGTGTGGGAAGACATGATCCATACTGTGTGGCAGTATCCAGGACATGTCACTGTATTGACTGTGTGGGAAGACATGATCCATACTGTGTGGCAGTATCCAGGACATGTCACTGTATTGACTGTGTGGGAAGACATGATCCATACTGTGTGGCAGTATCCATGGACATGTCACTGTATTGACTGTGTGGGAAGACATGATCCATACTGTGTGGCAGTATCCTGGACATGCCACTGTATTGACTGTGTGGGAAGACATGATCCATACTGTGTGGCAGTATCCAGGACATGTCACTGTATTGACTGTGTGGGAAGACATGATCCATACTGTGTGGCAGTATCCAGGACATGTCACTGTATTGACTGTGTGGGAAGACATGATCCATACTGTGTGGCAGTATCCTGGACATGCCACTGTATTGACTGTGTGGGAAGACATGATCCATACTGTGTGGCAGTATCCTGGACATGCCACTGTATTGACTGTGTGGGAAGACATGATCCATGCTGTGTGGCAGTATCCTGGACATGTCACTGTATTGACTGTGTGGGAAGACATGATCCATACTGTGTGGCAGTATCCTGGACATATCACTGTATTGACTGTGTGGGAAGACATGATCCATGCTGTGTGGCAGTATCCTGGACATGCCACTGTATTGACTGTGCGGGAAGACATGATCCATGCTGTGTGGCAGTATCCTGGACATGTCACTGTATTGACTGCGCGGGAAGACATGATCCATACTGTTTGGCAGTATCCAGGACATGTCACTGTATTGACTGTGTGGGAAGACATGATCCATACTGTGTGGCAGTATCCTGAACATGTCACTGTATTGACTGTTAGGGAAGACATGATTTTTTAGATTTAACAAGATTTAACAAGATTGCCACCCAGAGAATTAACTCTAGGTGGCAGGTGGACAAGGAAGCCCTTTGGCTTATCGAGAGTCCGACCCTTATATCTATGTGTATCCAGCCCTTCTGAGGTATGTGTCGATTTTATTTTTAAATATATTCATGCTACTAGCACCCACACAATCAGCAGATAATATGTTCCATTCATTTACAGTCCTTTGTGAGAATGAGAACTTTCTTATATCTAATCTACACTGCTCCTTTGCTAATGTAAGTTCATGCCCTCTAGTCCTATCTTTCTTAACTGAGAAAAAAATATTTCTATCAATATTTTCATAACCCTTCAATATTTTAAACACTTCTATCTGATCTCCTCTCAATCTCCTGGTCTCTAGTGTTGTTAAACCGCATTTTTTTAGGCGTATTTTGTAACTAAGATCCCTCAGTTTTGGTATCATTTTAGTTGCTCTCCTCTGCACTCTTTCTAGCATATCTATGTCCTTCCTGCGATACGGCCTCCACGCTTGAATACAATATTCTAAATGAGGCCTAACTATTGTTTTGTACAGCGGTATTATTAGCTCTTTTTCCTTATGCGTTATGTTTCGCCTAATTAATCCAAGGATTTGATTTCCCTTTGAAGCTGCAATTCCGCACTGCTCTGAAACCGTCATATCAGCACTAATGGTTAACCCTAGGTCCTTTTCTTTTACAGTAGTACTAAGTACAGTACCCCCGATAGTATATTCTACCTCTTCGTTCC